>CM052208.1:1239145-1759953 GCA_028454225.1 Lasioglossum leucozonium
AATGGTATAAACGTGGAGGGAATAATTCTACATGAGAAAATAAATTGGTAATATGTTAGTGAAAAGTTCGTTGAAAATATAAGAATAAATGTTTTTCATTTGACGTCTCGGTTTCGAGAAGTTAATGTTTGAAAATTCAGCGAACACGCGTGCTCTTGAATGGCAATCGTTTGACGCGTCTGTTCATGACCTACTAATTCTACTTGTTCCAAACGTTAGGCACGCGAACTAGACGGATTTTCATAGTCAATTTTCTCGAAATCGAGACGTCAAACGAGGAAAATTATTCTATATTTTCAATTTATTCTCTCATGTAGAATCATTCCCTACACGTTTATACCATTTTTTGGAAAACCCTGTAGACACGTGGAAGAAATTAATTCACGAAACTTCAAAGTCGTTTTTAAAGAGAACGGTTCACTTGAGATCCATTGATCCCTTGAGACTTTTGTTCCTTGCGATGGATACAATAAAAAATTTTTTAACCTTAAAAGAAAGGGTCAAGGTCAATTTTGCGATCCAATTTTTTAACAGGTCTCCACAGATCAAGAGGTATAGAATCCCTCCATGGTATTCGTGACATATAATTTTTATACACCCTGTACAAAACTCTTTTCTCGCGGCAAGTTTCCCACGAGCCTGAAGGGCTTGTTATGCGAAACAGAAAACGACGGGAATTCGAGTAACGGGCAAAAGGTTCTTGCCGACTGTTTACGTTTAACAGTCACAGGATTATTGTTCGCCGGTCCTTTTCACGGCGCGGTATGAAAGGACAAGCTTTCATAAAGCTTCGCGGGTTTGTTGGCTCACCGATGGAGCTTTAATAGCCGGCGCATACGCGCATTGTTGTTGTCCGAGCCCCCGCGCCCCCTGCCCGCCCGAACTTCGACTGCTCCCCGAATTATCGATAGTTCGCGTTAACAGATTTGCCCGTGCACGAAAGTTCTAACAACCGATGCGATGGCGGGATAATTGAGATTTTGTCGCGAATGAAAAGCCGGCAAGCGAAGAGAGGCGAATTTTAACGCGAAAAAACCGAGTCGGTCGCTCTTTGTTCGATTCGTCGCGCTCGCGGAACTCTGTCCGGGCCGATAATAAACGTTGTTTCGCACAATGCCGGACAAGTAAGAATGGTTCGATCAACCTTTGCACATGAATTCGATCATTAAGCCGCGTCCGACCGTTGTTGTCAGGGCTGATACAGTTTTCTCGCGTACAATGAGTCCTGCGACGAACACGTCGATGTTTGTTTGTTATTCCCACAGTAATCATTTTCTAACTGTCTGGTGGGTTGTTTTCTAAACATCGATAAAAGAACTCGCAACTATTTATTCGACGGTAGTGTCGAGCGATCGATTATAGAGCCTGTAGAACCTATCAAAAACGAGTCTTGCAATCTCTGGTAAAAAGTGACCACGTCGTTTTGACCCACTGTAAATGTAATAAATACTCGACGTGGTCATAGGTTCGCCCACGATAGTTTCGCGCAGGCTAAGGCGGCGATCCGCGACGCTGATTACACGCGTTGCTCGCGGATGGCTGCGTTAATTCATGCGTATCGAGGAAGCGACGCGAGCAACACCAGCCTTTCACGGCCATTTGCCTCCTTTGAGCGTCACGCGAGTCAAACGAAATCTCCCAGTAAATTTTATTTGTCAGTCGATCGTTAATCCGCGGGACGGGAATATACCTGACACCGCGACCGGATCGGTGTTTACGGTGGTGTGTTCGCCTGTGCGTGTATGCCCACATCCCGTATCCTACACGTGAAGTATCACGGTCCCGGATCGTAGCTTGCTACTCTTAATCGGATGATCTTTCAGGGCTGTGCTCGCATTACAAGCTGCACGCAACGACCAGACCGGAGGAGGGCTCTTCGTCTTTGAACGCGTACCTGGTAAGATGAACCTGCCGTTGCAGCTCCTCCGCCAGGACAATTCGAAAAAATCAAGGATTTTCTGGGCCGAAGTCCTGAGGGTCGCGTTACAGCTCAACATTTCTACGCTTCTTTTTATTGGCGTTTATTGATCGCACAGGTTTCCGGTCGACAAAATGTCAGAACAACGGTGGAACCTGTGTTTAACCCTTCCGGGAACGATGATGGATTGTCATTTATTGAAAGAAACAGAAATTTAATTCCCTATTTTTACAAGCTTGCTTAGGACCGATACATCGATTTAAAAAAATATTAAAAATCAAAAGAATGCTGGTATTCCGAAAATTCAATATCGGTATATCTTTCGAATTCAATCCAATAAATTGAAAAAACAATTTTCATTCTTGAATATACGCGCGCAAATGCACGCGGTAAAAACGTCAGAAGAATTTCGAAATATTGTTACATTCTCTCCAAATGACTAAAATTAAAAAAAACCCAATTTCTTCGAACAATTTTAATCTAGTATATTAACTATTAACACGTTAACCGCGGAGCTAACTTGGTTCGTTAATACATAAAAAATACACCTGCGCACAAGCAAAAGACAGTCGAATGTATTAAGACGGTGAGCACATTTTTAAACAGTGTACGAATACATATATTAATTTATAAATTCGATACTGTCGGTCCCGGGGGAATTAACACAGCGTTTAACATGCTAGTAGCCAGTTGAACACATTTTCGGTTTCAATTCCAACTTTCTGCAACTTCGACAAATTGGTAAAATACAAAGATACAGTTTCAACGATACTTTCGTGAAATTTCACCGTTCAGAACGATTTAGTAAAATTAAATTTTCCCGATCTTCATTCGGGAGCGCTTTCTTAGCGTCGCAGGAGGAACAATTCTGGGAAAGGCGGGTTTTATGCATTCGCGGTGCACTCGGTGAAATTCAGCATGGCCGAACAATCGAATAAAGTCTAATGAGACTGTGGTTTCGCTCGGATCCCGCGGAGCTCTTAATAAACGTCTGGTCGGTCGAAACGTGGCCACGATCTCTATACAAAATTCATATAAATTCCATAAACGACTCGCGACTCCGACAAAGGCCCGTCGTTCACCGGGATAAAGGTGGTTTCGACGGGGAACGACGGTAGCCAACGAATTTCCGTGGATTTCTCGGCACGTTCAATTTCGTGGGGGTAGGGGGCGTTTCAAAGGTTGCAGCGGGTTCGTGTCCGGCTCAATAAGAGATTTCTCGATTACAGGAAGTTGGGTGACGTATCTGGGACGTTCGGCACCGCAAGAAACCGTTCCCCGCGGCCCCGGAGGGAGTGGTTTAAACGGTTAATGAAACGAAACGAAAGCATCGCAATTTAATGGAAATCGACGAAACGATGGCGCCTTTGTATTAAGACCTATGAATAATTCAAAGCCGTCCGTCCGGAACACGGTATCCTTTGCATCGCCCGGGCCACGTCTTGCAGAATGGAGCACGGTTTCGCGCGCGCGAGCTCGAAATTGCTTTTTTAATAAAGCCCCACCCATTCTCACAACGTCACGCGAGTTTAATCGGTAATGATTGATAATATGGACCGTCCACGGCCGCTCAGGCAGCTTTAATCGATCGCGGATCGGTTCCTGATCGAGATCGCCGAAATCCCGTCGGCCGAGTTTCGCGAATCGCGTTTTAAGGGGTCGTTGCAAAAGGGGAGCTGTAATAATTAAATCAGTGGTAGATTCGGTTTTGAAAAAATTGCTACATATTTTTATAAACGTAATCTGTATAATTCTCAGGAAAACATGTTCTCAGTTTCTTAATTTATGATAAAAATTACTAGGTGAAACATTTAAAGCTATAAGAATTTAGAAATTCTGCAATATTCTCTACTTCGTTAAAACTATTAAAATAAACGTTCTTATTTAACTTCTGTTTCGTACAATCGACTCTAAAAATGTTTGTTTTGCAAATAGATCCCCAGGCAAGTGATAACAAAGTCGTTAAAAGTAATCGTTTACAGTTTTTCTACATCTACATTCATCGGAAAACTCGCGCGAGGGCCGTGGTCAAGGGCGGGTCAGAGAGGTGGAGGGGGTCGCCGCGGACAATTACCGGGGCACGATTCGCGTGAAAGTCGAACGCATCGATAACGAGTCTCCTGCTACCCGCGCGCGATACATCATGCGTGTAATTACGAGGGCAACCGCGTTGTCCGGCGCGGGGAACCAGTTTTTTCAATGGCCATTTTGCATTCGAAATTACACGCCCCGATACCGGCCGAAATTTTTTTTCATCGTGTCGCGAGCCCCATGAACTTTCGTGTCTCTGTGGTTGATACACTTGTCGTCGCGTTGCGTCTGACACTAAATTGATATTTGTTCCCGATAAATGGTGTGCAAACAGATAATAAATCAGCGGACGCGGAGTGGGAGCGAGTCGGTGACACGAGTCCCCGAGGTTGGCTGTTGGGGAAGTGACGAGGTTGATGTTTCAGTGGAGTCATTGCGAATAGCGAACCGTGACTCGTAATTTGATCGTGGATTTTTATGCAAATCCCCTCGAGATTATTTTACGAAAGTCGGCATACAGGAAGAATTGCTTCCCGATAATCTGTTCTGACATTCACTCCTCGCAATGGTGTAAATCTAGAGTTTCTTTTCAAGGAGTAAGAAGAATTAGTTTATTAGACGACGTGTAAAAAAGATTTTAAAATGACTGACAGCCGGAAGTGGCAATAACTTCGAAAATAGTACGGATTCTAACTTGAGATTTTACAGAAACATTTCCCAAGGATTAATCTACAAGATTGTACAAAAAACCGATAATTCTCGTCGGAAGATAGAAAAACTCTTAAATGTGGTTCAAGTCCCTATGTTCCTTCTCGTGGCCATGATACGCAGGAATGCATCGCTTCGACTGAATCGGGGGACAGGGCTCCGTAAATGTCAACTTTTGTTGCCGTGGGACGCGCGAATGGAGAGCCGTAGACACTTGAGATTGTCGTAAAGTAGAGCTGGCTTGTCTGAGCTGCTACTCGAGCGGGACAGTTTTGGCGAGGCGCGTGCTGGAGTTATTTATGAGCTGAGCGCTGTCATGAATGCTACTTTTTAGCATCCGAGTTCCCTGAGTGAGTCGACACGTTCCTTGGCGCTCGGGGTTCTCGTAACAGCGAAAGAAGTCGTCGATAATTCACCGAAAAGTGTTAACGCTGTGGACGCATCGTTATTTAACCCAGACGATTTATTGTTCTAAGCGGTACAAGATCCAGTTAACAATTTCACTACCGAGCTACTGTCCTAAAGAAATCCCACAAAATCGATGTAATTTATTCAGCGAAACACACTTACTTTTTTCTCTTGCTATATTTTTAATCGAATCTTTAGGAACGCTTGTAGATATTGTTTTTGAAAGTGTCACTTGAGTGGTGATTCCATAGTTAGATCAAGTTTGGTTTGTTTACAATACGCGTAACAACCTTTACAGTTGTTCCGCAGGGGAGCAGCGAGCTGTGCACTCGGCCAAAGTTGTAACAAGTATGTATCTAGCTTGTTATTGCTATAAGGTTATATATAGTTGGGAGTTCCATCGCTCGACTGCCCAAGGCTGAAGGCTCGCTATACCTCGACTATACCGCTTGGTACGCCCACTACTTTCTAATGTATCCATTATCTCGGAGATACGCCTCGTATCTATCTCTGAAACATTACTCAAAAGTCTGAGTAGAGTCACTGAGCTGAAAGTAATCTTGAACGCTGTACAATTTTTTCGGCCGGGTTACTCTGTAGCAGTGTTTAGTACTCTCTCTCTTATGTCTTATCTGTTTGATATTTTACAATGAACACGAGCGCTGTGTAGTCAAATATACGATAATAAACTGTAGTGAAATGTGTTCGAGAAAGAAGAACGTACCGAGCATAGCAGGTCGGTAATAAATAATAAATTATCCATCGCGTCCTCTCCTGAGACACCCTGTATGGTTACGCGAAACGGTGCTGCGTTCACCACGGATAGGGGACAGTAAGAAGAAAAGTCTGCGAGAGAAGTTGCGAAGATTCGGAGACGGGTCCCTCGGGGGTGGAACAGGAAGGGACGAGAGGGAAGAAAGGAGACGAAAAGGAGGGACGGGATAGCAAACGGACGGAATGGGATATGCAGAGGGTCAAGGGGTTCCGGACTGAATTACGCGGCACTTAAACCCGGCCGGGAACACGAGATCTGCATACCACGATGACGCCGCGACGTACGCGAGCCCCGAGCCGGAACTGCGGACCGCGTCGATAGGGACTATCGGAAACCCGCGCTCACTGCCACGTGAACAGGAACACGCGCTTTTAGTCGCCGCATTTACCTTATCGACCGGCCCGCCGCGGTAAACTTCTTCTCCTCAGCCTTTTCATCGTCTTTTTTTCCCTCTTTTCTCTCTCTCTCTCTCTCTCTCCCTTTCTCCTTCTCTCTTCCTCCTCGACCCCCAGCCGCTTTCGCATTCTGCTGAAGTGACAAGGCGAAAGCGACCTACGGCCGTCCGCGTCATTTGTTACCCGCTGTTCTTTGCGGCTGTTCATTGTTGCCGTCCGAGGGTTTACGCGACCGACTGGTGACTTCATCGGCGGAGACAGTGTCTCTCAAACGATTTATACGACGCGATCAATCGCTCGGGATGATAGCGACCCTCTGTCTCAATTAACCCCTTCGCGCTTTGGCTGTCGTGCGCATGTATGCTGACACCGCAGGACCTCTACTTAAGGGTTCATTATTTCACTGCCCCGTTCTATAGATTTCATTTTACGAAAATGGCGATTTTGTTCTTCATTTTACGAATTTAAGTAAAATTGAATTTGTGTGCGAAGAACGAACATTTCTGCGAGAATTTTGAAACTTTTTGTCGCGACCGAAATCATCATTAATTTGAAGATTTAAGACTTCTCTTTCTAACAACATCTTGAACATTGATGTACAATTTTAGTCGTTTTGTCGAGCTTTTAACCCGTAAAACAGTGATCAAAAATTTTTTCATAAATTTTTAAGGAGCCGTTGGAAGGAGGAAGCTCCAATCTTCAAATCTATGGCAGTTTCATTTACTGCAAAACTTTTGAAAGTTTTTGGAGACCCTGGAGGAATTTTTTAGAAGAAATGGGTATTCAGTGTCCTACCTGCTACATCAATTAAGAGGAGAATAGGAACTGTAGAGTTTAAATACTTCTTCGACCCACTGTATATGCACACTTTTTAAACAATATTTTGGTAGAAGCGTTTAATTTCGGAAATTTTTTTACCTATTTCTGTCGAATTCTTGGGAGAACCGACCAGTGTTTGCGACGGTGTTTCGGTCTTGCCAGCCCCGTCCGTCTCTGGCAGGCTACAATTTGTCTTGTATGAAATACTTTTTGCCCGACCGATCGACCCAACGATAAATGTAATGCATAAGATTCGCCGTGGACGCCGCGCCGCGCCGCGATCGTGTGCCGCATGCGAAATGATTTATCGCCGAGACCCGCCGCTTTCGAAACTCCCTTCGACGTATTTGCTTCGGACTGCTCTCCGAGGACCCGGAAGTATAGGCTGCAGCAATTGTGGGGGTCATTGATCCGAAGCCTGAATTTAAGGGAAAACGATCTCAACGACAATTCCCCCAACAGGTTAAAAAAATCAATCAAACAACACTTCAGAATCTTGCGATCCGCTTTGCAAGAATAACTTCGCAATTTGAGGATCATTTAGCGCGACGCACAATGGTCCTAATCGCCGAATTAGTTGTTAAAAAAAGATTTTAGCATTGTTTCAAGACTTAAAGTCACAGTAAAGTAGGTGATTGAATTCATCTTGACGTGAGCTATAACATTATTAAGTAAAAAATACATAGCTCCAATTAAAAAATCGAGATGACATTTTATTTAAATATTTTATTTAAAGAAAACTTTTTTCAATTTTTTATATTGAACTTTATACAAGAGTGATTACTGATTAATTTTGGTTGAAAACATTTTTTGTCAATAAGATATTATCGCTGTTATATTAGATTACAATAATGTTAACGTGGTAATCGTTGTATCATGTATTAAAGGAACATCGTAGTTCCAAAAAACATAAACTTTATTTATTTAATACACATATGTTTTTAAATAACAAAGCTTAACGCTCCGCGCGGTTCCGGCCACATAGACGCTTTAAACAATGGTAACTTTTTTTAATGGACAATGATGGACGTGATATTGGTCTGATTATACAGGCAAAAGTATGTTGAAAAAATTCTACTTTGAAAAAAAGTGCAACTCCTTGGGACTTAAAAGATATTCCTTAAAAGATAGTAACAATTAAATATTCTTATTTTAAATAAATTATAAGCAATATTTGTTATAGTCAACAGCATCCTTAAGTACGAGAAATATACTATTGATAAAAAAATAGACCAATATTATTAAATAGGTTCTCCAGAGTATCAGTAAGAAGACGAGTCATTTTCACGGTGAAGAATGGTGCTTATGAAATGTTCATATTTAAATGCTTCGTCTTCGTCTTTGAAAATATTTAATTGATTTCATCGTTTTCAAAATTGTTGAACATTTATAAAGTGGTATGCATTTGACAAAAATCTATATGAAAAAATTGAGTTTTTAGCAAATGAACAGTCAATTCATCGATTGGGACCACTGTGCGACGTGACGGAGTTCGGAACAACCAAGTTCGGGAAATTTTAAACACGTTTTTCTAAGATTTCCAAGTTGAAGGATTAATTAACTAATTAGCTTCTAAGCGAATTCGCGATAAATCCGACAATCTACAACACCAAACTTAAAATTCCATTACACTTGAACAAGATTTTTCGAATATCTACAAAACCCTCCATCGGCTAAATCAACAATTCGTTTCAGTTTCCATCAGCAATGTTGGCAAAATACTTGAATATTTCGATGCCTCATCAAAAATTGAACGCGCGCGAAGCACATTTCGGCGCAACGAATATCGCACAATATACGACGTATGTATTCGATGGTCTAGCGAAAAAAGGATTGCATTGTTTCAACAGTTTATTATTCGTTGGTTAAAGTTTAAATCAGAGTGCACACCGTCGTCGGGCATTTTTTTTTGTCGGAGTTGCGGCTCTTTTGAAATACAGGCTAACCAACTCCGACGGTATTTCACGAGCGCAATAATGGCTGTTCGCGAACCGCGCGAGGAAAATCCACCGTGCAAAAGTGTGGGCCCGGCTGGGCTTTTGGCCGGCCATTGAAATTACGATACGCGGTAAATAGATGTTAACGCTAGCCAATGGAACTGAGTGAGCCGTAAAAACGTGACGGTGTTTTAGAAGTACGGCCGAAAACCCGGTCACGGAAATCGAGATAACCGCGGGTAACTTCATCGTACATCGCGCGTCGGCCATTTATCAGCCAGATTTACATAAACTGATGGCGGGCCACAACCGGAGGATTTTAATTAAAACGATGATGCCCTTAATTTCACCGCGGTAAGTGCATATTTGCCCGGTGGTCGTGTGCTTGCATAACTGCTCCCGTTCTCCATTATGTCCCTGTTAGACGACGGAAAACTGTCGGCTATCGGCGACGTGTTTACAGACGATCGTCGCGCGGACGTACCCACTGCTTTTCTGACTGATGGCAAACCGTGACTCCCCGTGAAAAATACCGGAATTCTCCTGATTAATACGGCCTCGAGAACTTTCGTTCGCTTTCCTCGAATTCCGGGCACTTGACGATGAAACGGGCGAGGCGACTGTCAGCAAATTAATTAGATACAAGCCTTGAGAAAATTGTCCAAAATGGCGAGATTTTTATTTTTTTTTTTTTACACCACGACACACCTCGCTAAAAATTCTGAAAAAGTGAACTGATACTGAAAGAATATAAATGATATCGCTTTTAAACTTCAATGCGAAATCTGCATTTCACCGATCTTTTTTGAGTTGTTTAATTCTTTTCATCCAGGATTTTCAACTTAAAAATCTGAATTAATTGAGGTACATATATGTTGGCAGTTGACATCTGTTCAATTTTTATTCATAATTTTTATGTATATAATACATGACAAAAATTAATGTTTTAATATATTGACTTTGACCTTCAGCGGTCCACTGAAGGACAAACAGTTATATCCGCCATAACATATTTTTTACAAAATGCAATGTTATTTCCGAGATGATCGTCCGTTCCGGGACTTTCGGGGATCCTGTATGTACTTGTAACATGCTTTATCCCATCTTTGCGTTAGGATCGTCTGGCTAAAAGTTTACCGAGTTTCAGCGACGAGAATGGGTTGGAAGGCGCGGGCTAACGAATCCGCCGGAATTTAATAGGCGCTAATTCCGGGAACAGCGAGTCTCATCGAGCGAGAGACTGAATTTTCCGGCATCTTTCGGCATTTAACCGGGTCCACGGTGAATTAACGGGGGAGCGGAGAAGGGGAACTGAGAAACGATGGTGAGACAGAGGTGTGGTGGAACGGTCTCTCGAGCAACCGAGGAACGCCGTCGTCTCATCACCGCGTCTGATGGCTAATCCGACGAGCCGGGGAAACTACGTTGATTTAGGAGCATTGACAATCAAGTTGGGAACACGGTCGTCGGTAGCAGGTGAGCCCCGAGCCCGGCGAATGGCACGGGAAAATGCAGTCCCCTCATCTACGCCGCATCGCGTCGCGTTAACGTCCCGTTTACGGCTTCCTGGTCGCGGCGGAATTTCAATCAAGACGATTCCGGGTCACGAAAAATTAATTGCACCCCGAGTTACGACCGTACCTGCACCCACAGCTGGCTGTCAACCCGGATCGTTGACGTTACCCTGATTAATTTATACCGTGGCGCTGCCGCCGTTATTATTCATGCTCCGTTCAGAACTCTTTACGATCTTGCTAACTTTACACCTCCTTTTTATCAGATTCCCTGGATAGAATAGCAAGCAACCTTGCAGCGTAGATCTTCGGGTAATATCCTACCACGTTTTTAGAAACGAGAAATTTTATCGTCATTCGTCATGGCAGTAATATTTTCAACCAACGCTGCCACACCGACAAAATGTTGGGCTCCAAATTCTTTAATACTAAATCTACCACTGTCGGTCAAATGATCGGTTTTTTATTTTCCATTTTACAATTATTGGAATTATAAAGTTGCTTACATGGAAATAGATTCGATCAATTTTTTTATCCAAGCACATATTGACATAAAAGTTGCACAAAATCTAAATAAGCTGTTTTAGCTTATAAAATGTTTTATAAGCTAAAACATTTTTATCGTTTTCAGTGCTCGATAGATTTAGCGTTAATCTACTTTAATTTACACCGGCATGCAAAATTAAATTACGATGAAAAATTATCGACGAAAATAATCTAAAATTGCTAGTTTAAAGAACAGAAATGTGCTGGACTCCCTGCTAGAAAACGCGCAAATTCTTTCCTCCGATTTGTGGGGCGAATGGTTCGTTGTGGACGGATCGGCGCCCCCGAGTGACTGAAGAGGCGTGAATAAAGAGTGTTTAGAATTAAACGATAGGAAAGTATACGTGTTTGTACGAGCGTAAGCCATGAATGCGAGAGACAGTGTGCAAGCGAGACGAATGCAAGGGGGTGGAAGAATATAAGGAGTGGAAGTTCGGCGGGCGAGTCAGAGTGTTTTTCAGCGTGCTTTTTCACCGTTTAACCATCGGTTGAAATATAGTATTGTTACGAAGAATGAATAAATTTGTCACACGAAGAGGATCGTCTGGCAAACCTTCCAATAACATCGTTTATTGTGATTTGTTATATTGTTCCCTTGTGTTGTTAAATATTCAATAAACCGGAGAGCGCGAAGCCGCGACGTGTGACGCGCCCGTCCACGCGGAGTGCCTCCGAATTACGCAACAGTATTATAACCAGTAAAAAGCGTTAATAGAAAATCAACCTCTCCATTCCTCAAGAATTCTACAGATTTAAAAAAATTGTAAGTCCAATTGTTGAGTGAACTCCTAGTCGATCCACCGATCGATCGAGTCACTTCGAAACTTGCACGTGGTGTGCCGACTAATTTATAATAACTAACTCGAAGGACCACTTCCCTCAATGGGAAGAATAAAATGTTATAATTGTGACAACAATACTATATTTCAACTGTGGACTGTGAGAGTCCCGACTGTCCGTACAATGATTATGTTACTAAACTAAAATTGCTAGGTGGACAGTCGGAGAGAATCTGCCGACTGTTTGTACGATGGCTACGAGACTAGGTTACTAGCTGACAATCGACGAGAATCTGCCCGGAGCTCGCAGGACCAGGATGAAGGAAAGCTAATTTTTCCCTCTCCTTTACAATCTTCAACGGGTGGGGATGTCGTTGGAAAAAGTGAAAATACAGAGAACTATTGTCTAAAAATCTGGTCCATGGGTGGACCCCGGAAAACAGCTAGGTGTCGAATTTCGGCGCCGAGTCGACGACGATGCGACCATCGGCGACGCGACACTAACCACATGTCCAGAAACAAGGGTTCCTTGTTCTGAACCAAATCGCTATACAAAACAATATCCTAAACAGTAATAAAGAATCTACTATGATTAAGCAGGTGCATATTGGAGCATTTTCGAAGAGTTTGCAGGTCTCATGCGAGCGTCGTGACAGCCACCGTCGACTCTCAACGTCCCATTCACGTGTCCGATTGATTCATCCGTATTGTTGCCTGCAAGTTCCCCGAAAGTACCAATCTTCGAGCGTTCCCATCGCAAACTCAGCCGTTGCCAAGTCTCGGCCGATAATCCCAGCGCGGCGCGTCTCGTCGAGTGCCAGACGAGTGCCCCGGCTGCATTGTCGGAACGTTTCCCGGCTCGGGACCAATCCTCCGGAAGCGATACGTTTCCGAGAACGCTACGCGAGTGGTGTATCCCCCGATTCCGTTGCCCGAGAAATAGCGAGGGACCGCATAGATCGCGAGAGAATTCGGAGGAACCGAGATCGCCAGAGAACTGAAACATAGATCGAAGATTCCATTCTTTCTTCATATCAATCGGTAGGGCCCCAAAGAAATCATTCTGCGGCAAGTTTCGAGTCGGTCCCAGAATGACCACTTGTTTCCCCACTCTACATTCCCCTTCACGCGATCACCTCACCTTACATCATGTGCTCAGAAGTAAAGCCGCATTCAAGTCTTTAGTAGCCGTTGTTTCACAAAATGTAATATTCGCACTTTTCGGTGCGGCATGTAAATGGAGATTCGTGACAAAAATCACAACTTCTAAACTAATCAATTTTTGACCTAAGTACCTTAATAATTTTTTAAAGGGAATTCAAAGATGTATTGATTAATGCACCAAAAATATAAGGTTCCATTAGTAAAAAACTTTATTCTAATTTCTTTTTTTAATGAAGAGTTTTTTTTATGATTAGTTGTTATTGCAATGTGTTGTCAACTGTATACTGTACAACTTTTATTCGAAATATGTTTTAATTATGTAGTTAAATTTAATTGTATCTACTAAAATGCATAATTCTAACTATACATAACACCGTATTTTTTTACTAGTATTAAGTAATGGTTAATAAAGACTGCTAGATAAATCCAAAAATAAACTAAACTACTCTCACTTGGAATATTTATTTCCATGTCAAGCCACTTATGTGATTACTTAGGACTTAGGTGATCCTTATATAGGTGAGGTCGATTTCGATAACTATCTCTCCTTTTTCTTGCAAGTGCCACACAAAAAGCTTCTAATATCTTTTCCACTTTATCTCTTATCGGATTGGGGTAAAGTGTGACATAGCCTCGTAACTTTTAATTCGTACAAGGTATGGACGCGAAACTTAGACTGGACAATGCACTAATGTCAGATTAAGGATTAGTTAAGAAAAAATACATCAATGTTATTACTATTATTATTATTATTATCGCCATTAGTGTTATAATAATTATTATTATTATCGCCATTAGTGTTATAATTATTGTTAGTATTATCATTATTATCAATATTATTATATTTCCTGTTATTTCATTATTAAGTCTGGGGTTTCTGGATCTAATTCCTTAATTTTTTTTAGTAACTTCAAACAATAATAGTCTGAACAGTGGTTTGTGGGGGGAATCGATTTATTTATAGTTATTTAGAAGAAGGTGTCTGGAAAATATTCCAATTTGTTAGCAAGCGGGATTCTTTGGGACTTGACAGATATCCCTTACCGATTATAAAGAATTTTTAAAATTTTTTCCATTTAGTTCAGCATTGAGTTTTGACATATTATGCAGATTAATTAATAATGTAAGATACGATTCCTTATCGCAAAAATCTGCTCTTTAATTTAAAAAAGAAAGCGAGAGAAAATATTAAATAGGGACATCAGGGCATCGCATGAAAGAAAAGCAATTTTTCTCGTGAAAAATACTCTTCTTAAAATGTCCAACTTTCAACGTTTATTACAACTATAATATTTATTAAATTATATCAATTTCTTCATTTCCAAAGTCCACGGACATTTAGGAAGCAATGTTCATTGGTTAGATATCAATACAAGGAATTTAAAAAAAAGGAATTTTTGGTCAATATCTTTTGATATATTTTGAAAGTTGTTTAATAAGCATACTTTTACAGACGCAAACAAATACATCTTGAAAATGATTCAAAAGTGAATCGAAACGTCGATGATTATTTGATAATCTGCAAAATTGTTTATTGGTGTTTTAATTGATCGAACCGTAGCGCCAATAACACTGGAAATTTATTATCAATACAAGGATGTTCGTTTTTGGGGATGAAGTCACACCTTACCCCAATCCGGCCCACTGTGTGCCGTGACGAAATATTTAAATATAAATACAGTAGACCCTCGGAGTTTGAACACCGATCTTCGAGTTCTTCGAATATCGAATTCAATAATAGCGTTTGAAAACAGAGAATGAGAGAGGAGAGGAGAGGGAGGAGAGAAGAGTCGGTAAGTGACAAGTGACAGTTCAAAGTTCGCGCGTCGATACGAAGCTTCTGTAAGAAGTTACACACGATGAATACCTGCGAACCGTATGCTGGGTAAAACGAACAGAGTGGCAAAACGTTGGCGTGATCGGGTAAGCGGGTTAGTGTCAAAACGTCTCGCCGCATCGAAAAGATGGGAAACGAGCGGTGAATAATTTGCAGGTAATTGGCGACTCGAGTGAACGCTACTGTCCGATATACATAGCCCCGGCAACGATACACTGGAATTAAGGGAACTGTTTCGTGTAAACACTGAGAGACAATTTTCATGAATTTTTTCCGAAATATGGAGTGTATTGTTACAATTTCAGAGTAATTGGCCACGTCGTTTTTGAGATTTGATTTACAAGTGAAAAAAATGCGTTGAGAAAAACGCGTGAAAAATATTTTAGGAAAGCATTTTTAAGGTTCTACACTCTTGAAAACTTCAATAAAAAAGAAATCGATTTTTTGACCCGTTCACACGAGACAGCCCCCCCTTAATAGATGGACGAGCACAGGACGGATAACCGAGGCTGGACAAACGAGTCCTCTGGCTATCGCGTCGCCGGAAATTGAATTTTCTTTTTTCTGCACACACGGCCGAGCACTAACTTTGTATAACTTGAATATCTTCTGTTGACACCCACAGGATTCGTAGAATTATTCGATAAACTCAGGTTGGTAAAATTTCGGACAAAATATACTTCGTATAAAAATCTAGATACCAATATTGAAGTAAATACGGACATACCAATTTTCTTGCTCTTTTCCACACTGATTAAAAACGAAGAAGTTCTAATTATTCCAGCCCTGTAGAAACTCATACGGAAATCTTTTAACACTAAACTTACCAAGCACTAAAATCGATTAAAATGTTTCACCTTGCAAAAATGACAAAACTGTCTTTACTTGGAGTGCTGGAATTAAGATTGAAATGTTTCCCATAGAAGTAGCTGTATAATTTGAATAGTTGTAAAATAAAAAATATGATACCGGTCATTTGACCGGTAGTGGTAGGTTTAGTGTTACTTGTTTTTCTATGAAAAGCAATCGCGCAGACCCAGATGAAAAAGTTATTAGCACCTAAAACGCGAATGTTATTAAAAGTTATTGTCCGAATATCGATGGGAGTCCGCGTATAGAATCCGGAGCGAATGCGAACGAAACAAGAAACCGTGAGAGTGTCGGGAACGGGAAAAACTGAAATAATACTTTTTCTCGTTCGACAACAGTGATTTCCAATAGTTTGCGTGCACGTTTGAAAATGTAGGGGAAAGCGAGGGCAAATCGTAGGGGCGCAATGCTTTTAAAAAACAATCTGTCGGAACCGATTGACCGAAAGAGCGGTTGATTCGACGGCGAATGGAGCTAGTTTCGGGGAAACGGTGTTCCGCGAAGAGGGAATAAAGAACGAATATTATTTTCCGTGTATATCTCGCGTGAGAAAGGTCCCGGCAGTTTCGGAGCCGCTGTGGGAAAGGGGCTCGCGTAAAATAAAGGACCGTTGGCAATGTTCTGTCGGCCAACGGGGATGGGGATCTCTCTCGCGTGTGTGTATTCCGCGGTGGATAGAATCTCGCCGCGAGCCTGTCGTCGGCCGCGGCAAAAAACGGAAAGGAAAAACATGAGAAACGAGTCGAGCAACCACGGCAAACAGTCGGCAAAATAGTTCCTCGGCACTCGGCTGACCGCAGACTACGCGGCGAACGGTGTTTTCCGCGCCGCGTGCTCGCCCCGCGATAAGAACGGCCCCGCGGATAAGCATCGCGCCGCGATTTCACTCGGATCGCCACGGGAAAACGTCGGGCCGGTTGTCAACCGCGAAATTACGAGAATTATGGTCCCGGAGACGACTGTAATGCGCACGCGAAAATTGCCCGATGCCTCGCGTCTTCGTCCTCCGGCTGCGCTGCTCGCAACGGAGCATATTCGAGTTACGCAAGCCGATTATCATCGCACGCGACGTACATATAGTTCTCCGAAAACTGTTCGAGGCATATTCTTCTTCGTTTGTCGGCGTATGTACAGGATGTAAAGAAATTATATGTCGCGACTACCGTAACGTGATTCTACACACCCGGTTTGGTGGAACTTGACCTTGAATTTCACGGTCAAAAGGTTATCAAGACGAAACACAATTTTAACCCGGCTACGCTTATTGGGTCCATTTGGACCCGGAGCATTCTTTGCGCGCTTGTAACTTTCAAACGGAATGGCCGACGAGTCTGAAATTTCTTGGCGGAGAATAATTTATTAAAATCTTTCTTCCACTTAAAAAACAATATTTAAAATCCTTTTTGAAATACTTGTAATAGAAATTGTTACACGTATGGCGTTAGGGGTCCATTTGGGGTTTATACGTGTTTTTATTATGATCACCACATTCGTGACGAATAAGAACTGAAGATATTGCACTACCATAAAAAAGGGTCAGAGGACGGTGTACTTTTTGCAGTGAGACTAATAAAAAAGATCACAAATACGATGTATATTGTACTAACTGTTCAAAATTCATTTGTAAAGAGCACAGAGCCTCGCTTTGCATTTATTGTACAAGAGACTCCGAATAAGTTAATTTAATTACGTATGTAATTTACGTTTACGAATGTAATTTTTAATTAGTATGTAATTTACGTTAATAACAACAGATAAATAAAAAATTTAAAACCATTTTATAACTAAATATTAAATAAATAGATATGGGTCCAAATGGACCCAAAACAACTTATTAAGTGCCTTTTTTTTAAGCGTATCCGGGTTAAAGTGCGGTTTTACTGAAACGACGTGTTTGCCGATGGTAAAATTAACACCGTACGGTACGAGGTGTGAGTTTTACATATCCACCAGGTTCGCGAATGGTTAAACAAACAATCGCAATTTTTCTCGGGCAACGAGAGCCAGTTTCGCTAATCGGTGGCTCAAACTTGAAAAGCCGCAGTCTGCCACGAAGAACGCAGAAAATAAAACACGAACGGCGACCGACCGCAGGGTAAGAAAGTTTCGCGGGGTCGATTGTCCCGAAACAAGCGGCCGGGAGTTTTCATTACACGGTAAAGCCGGAGCGAAGGATGGGTTTGTTCTTGGTGTCCGTTGTCTGCGACTGCGACAGAACGATTCGCCCAGGCGCGGCGCGGCGGCCGAGAGCCTCGTTCCTCTCCGCGGGGCCACTCCATGCCTCCCCCGATCCGCCAGGGCCACCCTTAATTACCAAAGTCTCCGAGTGTGCCGAACTAAACTGCAAATTGCAATTACGCTTTGACACATCTGCCGTGACAGCGCGTTGCGTCGCGCGGCTGCCTCTCGCTGTCTCTAATCCCACGTTACGTTACGTACGCCCTCTCGCAACCCCCTGTGTTCCCACCGCCGCAGGTTCTCTACCCCCTTGTCCCTCTCCCGCGAGGTTTCATTACATGGCTGGTTTGCCAGCGTAAACGGGACGTTGTGCGCGGATCTCTGGAAAGAGGCCGGCCTCCGCCTCTTTAAGGTCGATTTATGTTATCCGTTTAGACACCGGTTCGGTTCAGACAGAAGCAATGTAATCAGAGATTTGACGCTTTCACGGCCTGGTATCGTGCAACTCTCGCTGTTAAGACTTTCAGGTGTAAGCGAGAGAATTAGTTTGCAAACGTTTGGCAAGCATGCAGCTTCATCCGAGGCTCGGGGGCACAGCATCGGTATTACAAATACATATTTTTCTGAAAACAGAACTTTTAAACTCTTGAAATATTTTTATTGCGTAACATTTGATTTATCCATTTTTGTCATAGATAATTATAAATATAATTCACGTACCGTTCAATGTGCGAATGGACGCGTTTAAGTACAGCAGTTTCACCTTCCGACGAGGGCTAATATGAATCGACCTTTAACCAGCGACCAACCAGCCACCCTTTCGCAGTTTCCGCCGCGAACCTCCCCCGAGACACTCCTCGGAGATACATTACCCAACCCCACAGGCCCAGGATGCCGGTGATCTTCGAGCTAAGTATGCCTCGATGGAGCAGTTCGTCATTACCCCGCGACGACGTCTCGCAAAATCGATAAGCCACCCTCCTCTCCAAACTCCCATCGCTCACTCTTTGTCCAAGCTCGATCCGAGAACATCGACGCACACCCTCGGGACCGGATCATCCGTATCTCCAGCGAGCAACGGAAACGACAGGGCGGCGCCGCACCAGCGCCTACGGAAACGAGAATCTAAGGGGCGAAAGTGGATCAACCCCCAAGCGCAAAGTGGCAATCCTACGTTGCCGAGTCGAGACACGTCCCCCTGCCGGGAACTCTGCCTCGGATCTGATTGAAACTACAGTTTTTCGCACACGAATCCCGCGAATTCGATTCGACGCTAAACTTTCCGGGCGCTAAAGGTGACTGATGTGTGGGGTCTCCTGAAAGCGAGCAGATTAAATTCATGTCGATTTTGCACGGTTTTTAAGGTGCGATCGAATGGTGGGATTTATTTGATCGCCGTCTGGGGAAAATGAAGGTAAAAAATATTCGAAGGAACCTATCGCCATAAGAACAAATTTTGACGTGAAGTCTTCCGCCGATCTTCTATACAGGGTGTTTAGTTACAGGTGGGAGAAATTTTAAGGGGTGAAACCGAAAAAAATAACGAAGCCGAAATCGAAATTTTTTTATTCTTCATTTTTGTCTTATATTATCGTCGAGAACGACCCCTTAAAATTTCTCCCACCTGTAGCTAAAAACCCTGTATACAAACCAGACAAAATTCATGTAATCGCTTCAGCGTTCAATGCCATTGGATGTCGCTTCACATTTTCAATTATCAAATGGTTTTTTCTCCGCGATACCTTTTAAAGCGATACGGGATAAAATAAGGAAAACACTTATTTAACGATCGACAAAGTTTCCAGGTAGGCAAAGTGTTAATTGCCAAGCAAGTACGTAGAAGCAGAAACATCATGGGAATTTACACGGTAAGGAGCATTCCCCCATAGATTCTGCCCCAATCAAGCACGGCGGGTAGTAGTTCCACAATTTCGAGACACGGGCGAGGAATTTGCTCCTAGTGGAAAAACGTTCTTACCAGACTCCATGATTTAATGAGAAACAGGAAATGCTCGGCACGCGGCGACATTCCGCTCCGGAGCGGAGTGGCGTCGGCCTCGGAGCCGAGAGCGAGTAACAAATCTCGCGGAGCGTATTCTCGTTCGAGAGCTGCACGCACAAGCCGCGGGCCGAACCTACGCAAGCGCGTTTTCATTCACGCGCGTCGCTCCCCGTGAATGGCACGAGAAAACGTGGGCGGACGTGGCTCGAGCCTCTCGCCGCTCTCGGTGTCTTTTCCATGAATGAATTTACGCGCGCCAATTCTTTCCGCTTCTTTCTTTGGTTCCTCGACCCCATAACAAATTACTGCGCGACTCCCATAACGCGCAGTTGCGTTTTGTGTTTATTGGGATTTCGAGAAGCTAGATTTTAATAGTTATTCTTTAATACTAAACCTACCAAGCACTAAAAATGGCTACTATGCGTTGCTTTATAAAAATAACACAATTAAGTTTATTTGGATTTTGTGCGATTTTTAATATAATGTGTGCTCAAATATATGTAGAATCGTGTGTAATCATTTTCGATTGAAGCATCTTTATAAATTCAATAATTGTAAAATACAAAATCAGGTAACGGTCATTTGTCCGGTAATGATAGGTTTAGTGTTAAGGAGGACTCTTGAAAAGCAGGAAAATCGACTGATATTCTAATATAAAGGACCCCGCACAAATCATATGGAAAATCTATCCCGGTTAAATCAGTTGGATTTTTTATATGTTGTAGCTTATGGTCTACTGAACAAAAGATGTAATGGGCACAAAGTCCAATAATGGACACTTATCGAGTTATAATTAGTCAAACAGGACAAATTCGAGCTGCCGAATACTCAAATCTCGGGAAGTATTTATTTTTTGGAAAAATGTTTAAAACAAAAATAGTAAGGTTTCACAAAATCTGTTAAGTGGTGTCATTATTTTTGAGTTTTCAATGACCTTGAAAAGGTCTGTGAACAAAAATCTTTTACAAAAATCTTTGCGTGTCACAGCAGAGATAAGGACCTCACGGGAGTGTGGTGGCAGGAGTGGGGGTGCGACACGCGTGTAAAGTAAATATACTTCCCGAGATTTGAGTATTCGGCAGCTCGAATTTGTCATTGACTGAATATACCTCGATAACTGTCCATTATTGAACTTTGTGCCCATTACATCTTTTGTTCAGTAGATCATAAGCAACAACATATAAAAAAATCCAACTGATTTAACCGAGTTGTAACAGAAAACCGTTACACGCCGCATCGCGAGACGGCATCCTTTGATCGCCAACCGTCGAGCGATTGCCAACCGTCGAGCGATCGTCAACCGTCAGGCGATCGTCATTTGTCAGGCGATCGTCAACTTATTCAAGCGATCGCCCTATGGCCAAATGTCGCGGCGTGCGTCTTTCGTTACGTCAGTCCTTCGACAGTCGCTGTACCTTAAACATCGTGTCGCGAGGCTCCACCGATGTATTACTAATACAGTAATTCATCGATAATTGTCTATACCACGGGTCTGGCCAAAGACAATTATCGTGAAGGGATACTATTCTTTGACTTTTGCCGAACGTAGAACAGGACACCGAAGCTCGAAAGGCCTCGGCCGCCGAGCAGTCAAATGCGATACCGGGTCGGGTGTATCGCTGTGAATCACTACTAATCCAATGACAAAACTTCTTTATTTTTTATTATTTTTTTATGGAACTTTCACTAATATATTCGTGGCATTTTTCTAATGAAAATGATACCAAATATGATATAATTCCTATGATATTTACCCGTGTAAGATTCGCGAATTGTCCTTGTCAAGAGAACTGACTTGTATTATAAATGATCATATACATATCTGTATATGATCCGAATTATATCGTGTTTGGTATCATTTTAATCAGAAAAATGCCACAAATATATTGGTGAAAGTCTCGTAAAAAAATAAGTAATAATAAAAAAGTTTTTTTATTGGCATTACTTTGTGAGGACACGCGGGCCTTTGAACTATGCCGGCGACTGCGACTATCCGCGTATCTTTCTTTCCCATACGCTGTTCTTCCTTGCATCCGAAACTTTCATCGTCCATTACACGGGTAAATATCATCGGAATTATTTCATATTTGGTATCATTTTCATTAGAAAAATGCCACGAATATATTGGTGTAAGTTCCATAAAAAAAATAATAAAAAATAAAGAAGTTTTGTCATTGGATTAGAAGTGGTCTCCTGGTCTCACACCGATATACCCGATTCGTTATCGAGTTACATTGCTCGGCGGCCGAGGCCTACTGAGTTTACTGAGCAACTAGACAATTATCGTTTAGATATTTTAGACAATTATGGATGAATTACTGTAGTATGATGTATGGGGACTTACTGTGCGTTTGTACCAGTTCGACTCTTCCTTCTTCCGAGCCCCCATTCTTCCCATGATTTTCTAGTAGAAACCGGTGATTTGTTCGATCTGTTCCGATTGGATTCTTTCCCCCGGGAATCGCGCACGTTCTCCACCCTCGTGAAACTTGCTCTCGCGACGTTTTACGCAGGAGGACTACCCGCAAACAATCCGCCAACGATGTATCTGTCGCGGAACTTTCGATGGAAATCCCGTGAAAGTTCGATCCAATTTCGTCCGCGGTGCATGCCGCATGCATTTATGCGTCCCGGTGCCGGGATTCTCTGTTTGTCGATCGTTTGCCAAAGCATGCTTCGCCGTTCTCTCGTACCCTCAGGAATTCCATCGATCACGGGAGAGAAAAATGCAAGATGCTGGGGAAATCCTTACGCGGACTTTTTATTGCGGTGATCCTCGATAATGATTTAAAGCTAAAATAAAATTACCGGTGATTGGTGCATTTTTATAAGGAACAAGGCGGTAAATCATTTACAGAAATTGTGTATCCTGATGGCTGATTGAACAGGTATAAATGAAACAAACAAAAATATCAACTTCTCCATTCTAATTGGCAATTACTGAAGATATTATAGAAATAGATGAATACGTGCGTCTTTCGACGTAAAGTGCCAATCAACACCATCTTTAATAAATACCAACACCAGTTCGAGCAGGTTCCGCCAACTTCAAGTATGTTCAAACAATATTGATGAAACCAGCCTGGTGTTCGCTGCATCCCTGCTCGGAGCAGGCCGCTTTCACAGCTGTTATTGTTCTCATTTCAACCGTCTAAGAAGAGAAACCAGTCTTCGATTTACAATAGACCAGGAAATGTAAATCACAAATAACAAGATCCTCCTCGCGCCGTCTCCCCCGGGTAACGAAGATCAGTCTCGGCCAATCAGCGTTCAATATAAATGTAAATACCGTACGAAATCCGTCGATTTAAATAACCGATGGGACGGCGCGGTGTATCGATGTCTCGGCGCTAACAATGGCGGGCGCCTCGCGCTTCCTCTTTCGCGAGAGATCTGCGATCTCGGAGGCGTCCCTCGATCTAACTCTCCCGGTGCAGATCGTCGGCGCAGATAAAATGGGAACGGTAAGATACGATTCAGTGTTTCTCGGCGACGACGACGACGACGACGACGACGGTGTGTATTGTGTCCGGGTCCCGTTTTCGCGTAACAACGGCCCCGAAGGAGAACGGGTTCCGAGTTGCGAACACTGCCGGCCTGTGCAAGAAACAGTGGCACGAGGGGGATGAGAGAGGTCGGAGGAGGAAACGGGATGGAAGAACAGTCTCTGACAGGCTATGAACGGGATTTGCATATCCGCTGTCAACCCGCTGCGCTGGACCGGCGAGCAATAAGCGGCAAGGTCATTCACACCGGCGCGACGTTTGTTCAATGAGTTCTGACCAGTTCTCTCCCTCGCTCGTCGCGATCCTGGCCTTTAATCCGTCAGCTGTCAAAGGCGCGTGCTGGGTGCCAAAGAGTCTCGCTGTTCCCGATTCTGAACGGGCGAAAAAACCGGTATCGTTTCGATAAAATGCACATTGCGACTGTAGTTTTACCAGACAACAGTGAATTACGAGAATAATGGGCAGAATAGCAGAGTGACGCTTCACGCGAATGAAAAAAACTCCATACAATGAAAGCTGGTTACGATTTTTGGACCTCTATTGGTGGACCAACTGTCAATCGGCAAGATAGATGTTGGGTCGCAACATAATGCGAGACCCACGAAAGTGTCTTTAGAATGAATTTGACAGGAAATCCTCCAGGAGATTTCGATCACCCGACTAGAGAAAATAAATTAGTCGAAATGTCGAAGTCTCTTGAGCCCGACGCGACGGGACTCGTCCGATTTTTTCAGCGAATTTTCGCCGTCGTAACGATTACATTTCTACAGCTCACTCGCAATTTTCTCCCACTATGTTTCACCACCTCCACCACAAATTTCACATTCTTTAAAAAGCAACTTTCCGTTTTAGCCTTCACTCTTCGACCAGTTCTCGTGTAAGTCACAACTTTTTACTGTCGTCCTCTTTTAAATATAAGTTCTTGTTGCAATACTTTTATGCAGTTAATCCATCGGTTACCAGAACACCTCACCCTTTATTAACCCTTTGCATTCGCTTGTCCCCTGTGAGGGGACATAAAAGTTTATTAATGATTACGGAGAATCAACTTATTCCAGCGCAACTTTTTAAGAAATGCATTTTGATTTTTTTGCTGATATATGTTTCTTGATGTCCACAAATTCATATAAATCAAATATCATTACAACACTGTGGGGTGAATGGTTCGTCGCGCGTGCGGCGCCGGTATGCTTGTAAAACTCGAGTGACTGACGAGGTGTGAATGAAGAGTGTTTAGAAAGTATACGTGTTTGTGCGAGTGTAAGCCATGGATGCAAGAGACAGAGTGCAAGCGAGACGAATGCAAGAGGGTGGAAGTTTTAGAGCGAGAGTCGACAGCGAGCGTTTAACCATCGGTTGAAATATAGTGTTGTAACCAGTAAAAATCGTTAATATAAAAGCAACCTCCCCATTCCTCAAGAATCCTACAATAACTGTTGGGACGCAACGTAATGTGAGACCCACAAAATAGCTCTCTGCGACGAATCCGACACCAAAAACACAAGACTTCGACCACCCGACGCGAATACAGTAATTCATCGATAATTGTCTAAAATATCTAAACGATAATTGTCTAGTTATCTACCCATTCCACTAAGGGGCTTACCTCGTGAGGAGCCATGAAACTCAGTAGGCCTCAGCCGCCGAGAAATGTAACCCGATACCGAAACGGGTATATCGGTGTAAGACCAAGACACCACTACTAATCCAAAGACAAAACTTCTGTATTTTTTACTATTTTTTTATGTTCACCAATATATTCGTGGCATTTTTCTAATGAAAATGATACCAAATATGAAATAATTCCGATGATATTTACCCGTGTAATGGACGATAAAAGTTTCGGATGCAAGGAAGGACTGTGTATGAGAAAGAAAGAGACGCGGATAGTCGCAGTCGGCGGCATAGTTCAAAGGCCCGCGTGTACTCACAAAGTAATGCCAATAAAAAAACTTTTTTATTATTACTTATTTTTTTACGAGACTTTCACCAATATATTTGTGGCATTTTTCTGATTAAAATGATATCAAACACGATATAATTCGAATCATATACAGATATGTATACGGTCATTTATAATACAAGTCAGTTCTCTTGACCGGGACAATTCGCGAATCTTACACGAGTAAATATCATCGGAATTATATCATATTTGGTATAATTTTCATTAGAAAAAATGCCACGAATATATTGGTGAAAGTTCCATAAAAAAATAATAAAAAAATAAAGAAGTTTTATCATTGGATTAGTAATGATTCACACCGATACACCCGATCCGGTATCGAATTTCACTGCTCGGCGGCCGAGGCCTCGCGAGCTTTGGTGTCCTGTTCTACGTTCGGCAAAAGTCAAAGAATAGTATCCCTTCACGATAATTGTCTTTGGCCAGACCCGTGGTATAGACAATTATCGATGAATTACTGTACATAAATTAGGTGAAGAGTCGACGGCTCTTGAGTCCCAAAACGACGGGACTCGTTCGATTTCTTGGGCGACTTTCCGGCGTCTTAACAATAACAATTATAGACAGCGTCTGGACCATTTTCTACATTTAGCCCCCAATTTTCTCCCACTTTGCTTTACCATCTCCACAGTTTCCACAGTTTATAAAAAGGGTCGTCGGTGAGTCTCCAGTCAGTCTCCAGCCAAAACTCTAAAAGTTCACATCTTTGTACAGTCGCTCTAAATACAAGTTATTATTACTTACATATTCAAATATTTATTTAAAAACACCTCAATCCTTCAAATGTCCTAGCGCGGTTTTAAGTAACCAAGCCAGGAGTGACAGATGTGAGGAAGGTCAATACACCGGCTTTTCCATCTACGCACACACATATACAATAATTATATAATATATAATATGACGGTTCGTAGGTGCACGTTCTCGCGACAAAGTGGCGTCGAGTTGCTGGTAGGTAATGTCCGAGCTGGTTCCGAGTGCAAGGGTTAAATACCTAGCACGGTTTTAAGTAACCACGCCAAACGTGACAGATGTGAGAAAAGTCCAAGTTACCGAACTTTTCCATCTACGCACGTACCCTTCCTGGGTGAATAGCTAATATCGAACCAGAACTTTCAATCGAAACATCAGCAATTCAGTGCACCGATGCTTGCGTACGAGGAAGAGAAACTCCGCGCGGGCACGCGGCGTTGTAAATCGCGGTGCAAGTAGGAAAAGGAATCGATCGGGGCCGTGGGGCGGAAATTAGACGACGCGACGCTGCCGGCAAGTCAGAGACAACGAAATAGGTGGCGAGACGCGGACAGATCGGAAAGAGAAAGAAATGTAGAGCGAGAGAGAGAGAGCAAAGGAAGGTAGAAATGCAATAAGAGGAAAGAACCGGGCTGGAACAAGCGGCGCAAAGAGGTGGAGGAGGGCGACGCGCGACGCGACGGCCGGCGGATGAAGTTCTCCGGGTGCCGTTAAACGAACTTCGGACTCGCCGTATTTTTTCTCGAGCCTGTTTCTCTTTTTACCCCGGGCCACGACCCCGTCCCCGGGATTCATTGTCGGTCAGGGAGTAGAAGCAAGGGGGAAAAAAAGAATGAAACCTCGGACGAAAAGCGACGAGCGAAGCCGACACTTTGCACGCTTTATTTACTGCAAGAGCGCGCGCTCGGTCTCCTTTCTTCCTCGAGCTACTGGATAATGCAGGCATGAAATTAATATTTGAACGGCGAGCGAGTGCGCCGATAAGCTGCCAGCGATGTACCGACTCATTGTGACCGCTTGCCCGTCGTTATTATTCTGCAAAAAGTGTCCATTGAAACGCGCCGGCGAGTAATTATGGGTAGCGACTCCGTTAGATGGATTTTTATTGATTCGGTAATGCGCCGCTCGGATCCTGCGAGCTGGACTGCGAGCAACCAGTCTTCGATTCCGCTCGTCTGAACAATTCATCCGCAGAAGCCAACGTTCATTTCGCGAGGAATAATCTTGCGATCGCGGTGTCTTGGGCTTCGAAAGTTTTAACTAGTTTTCGAGCAACTCGTTTACTGGATTACATGTACAACCAGTCACGTAACTGTAACGCCTGTTATTCATTTTTAATCGACTTTCAAAATTCGTCGGGTTCCTGTGCATTAGTATTTACAAGAAGTAGAATCAGCAGGTAAAAGCATGACCACTTGACGATCGTCAGACGTCAGAAGATCTTAGAATCTTGAATTCAGAACTTCGGATACCGGAACTTCGAACCCGGAAAAAGTAGGAAATGTTCAAACCCTTAAAAATTGCTTAAATTGACAACAGATGTTCTCAAAGTTACTCACTGTGAATTTTAAAGTGCAGAGCGGTTGCTTTTACACGAACGTTTCCGCGAAAGGTTTCCCGACGTCTACACTTTGTACATTTCGTTCAAGAGCAACTTCACAAATTGACGGTGCGCGTCGAAAACATTTTTCCAGTTCGCCTCTTGGTCAATGGAACCCTGCGATCCATTTGAATTTATACTTTCGAAGTGACAGAGTTCAATTTCATAAAGTAAATTGGACTTCTTTACCATATGTCTACAGACGTGTGCGTTTTAAAAAAAAAACGAGGCCAGAAGAAAATCCGGATAAAAATCAAGCAGGATATACAACTTAACTGATAACCCAGATTAACCATTGCTATAGGTTAACTTTGTCCGACAGTTTCAACCCAATCGCGTGTTTCGAACGTTTCGCATTTTCCGCAACGACGATTTTCAATCGCTAACGAACCAGAACTAACGTAAAAATATTATCGACCGTTGGGCACGGTTCGCAATAAAATGCGCGATCGGCGACGGCTGTCATAACGCGATGATGTCACCGAACGCAACATTTCGCGGTCGGTCGATTACTCCTGCGCGAAGTTCATTTGCGTAAATCCGCGGGAGCTCGATTCGATTTTACGGCGCCATTATCGCCGCTCGTGCAAAGACCGGTACGTATCGGATGCTTTCTATTGCAAACACCGTTACTCCCGCTCGAGCGTATCTCGCGCGTTATTAACGTGCTAAATAAAGGTGAGAATATTTGAAATCACGCTCGAGCGGTTCCATTATGTTCCGGGGGGCTTAAAGTTCAACGAGGCGTACAGTTTCGACGTCTGACAAGGGAGCCGAGGTTTTCAATATCGCGAGCCACGAGGTCTCGAGGCCTCGGTTTTAAAGGTGAGTCCGCGAGAGGAAAGAGGCTCGCGAACTTTTCCCTCGAGGAGAGAAGCGTCGACTCGCATTAATACACGGCTGGCTCTCGGGCCGATCGCGTGGGTTTTACGCGAAGTTTATGGGACACGATCGACTTTAGAAAGGGAGATTCGAGCATCGAGATATTCGCGAATGAATGATTCCGGCCGACAGGTGATTTACCGATATCTCGTGAAACTGCGAACGAGGTTCGTCGGGCCGGACTCCTGGCGGAGTTCCAACGTTGAGAAACTACTCGCGAGGGTTGTGTTTCTTCTGCCGGATAAGCCGCTGAAATCTGGCGAAACCAAATCCCGCCGTGTCTGCTGAACACGGGACGCAATGTTTTAGCTATCAACGTCGCTTTTTTTTTTCTTCGACATCATCGACTTATTATTGGGCGCTCTCCAGCGACGAATCGCACACGAGATCGTAAATGTCCGTCAACGGTTTAGTTCGACCGTGCATCGTTTAGCTAATGTACGATCGAGTGTTGATGGATACATAGACGAGGGTTAACAATTTCATTTTTACGAACACGCTGGAGGAAACGATTTTATTACTGCTACAGAAAATTATTATTATTGCTTAAAAATATTTGGATATAATAACTTTCTTTCAAAAAATTTTCAAATCTGTCTTACGATTACCATTCAGTATCAGAGAGAACACCGAAACTGTAAACTTTAAATAAAAAGTCGAAGATCTGTCGACTACAGCTAAAGTGACAAATGGAATAAACTGGAACTTGAGGGATCCGAAGAATCGATTGATTCCTCATCTGCATGAAATTGCATCCATCAGCCATGAAACTGTAACACACCCTTATGAAAGCAGGGCCCGGTGTAATCTCACGACCGTTCATTTCCATCGCATTTCGAAACAAAAGCATTCTGGATCGTGTGCCGCTAAAATAGGGGTCATAGTCGGCGTGACAGGCGATCGCCGAATAATTCGGGCGGACAGGGTGCTGTCATCGCTCGTATAACCTATGCAAAAATATGCGCGAGCGTTCGTTGCGCGTGTAGGTACGCACGTGCGTGTCGTTCCGTCGCGTCGCAGCGCGGTATCGATTGTCGTTGGAAAACTCGGACGCGTGGCGCGTTTGAATGGGCGCATAATGAGAGAGACGCGAGTCGGCGAGAGGGAAAAAGCCGTCCGGTGTCGTCTTTCAGCCGTTATGGATCACTTTTGCAGCGTCGATTTTCCGCGACATAATAGCGCGACCGTGGCGGGGGGGAACGGCGGGGGACGGCGGCGGGGACGCGTCCATGATTGAATGCCACCGACGAAAAATAAACCAGGTCGACGAGCATGAAACTGTGCAACGTGACACCATTGTCCGCCGAACAGAGGAGGGAATCGTCCGACCTCGTCGCGGCCGCGGTTCCCTGTCGGCCCCACCGTGAAAAATGCTCCCCGCTGACGCAAATAAACTTCCTCAACGGGTAATGGATACAACCCCGGTGGCAGGTTTCTCCCAGTGTCGTCCCAAATAATAACCGGCCCCGGAGAGGACACCGTTTTCGTCTCTGCTCACGTGTCCACTCGGTCCGCGAGATCCACCGTCAAGCTCCACGATGCCCGATTTTTCTCAAGAACGCCGCACCAACAGGAGAAAAGACAATTTTCCACGCTGAAAAGAGTAGAAGCACGTGAAGGGGTCAAATCTGCTCTGACACCAATTTTCATGCACGTCGCCCTGGGCTACCTTACTAGCAAGGGTAGTTACATTCAAAACTCACGGTTCGCCCTCCCAATTTTCCACTTTTAATAGTTTCGAGAAATTCTAAAAAAATCTGACGTTTTGCAGATTTAGAAGTATATGTATATCAGAGAATTTTTTCCCATTTTTTGGTTGTCACCTCCGGATGCAAAAAATGAAGAACCTGAAAAGAATTGAAAATACGCAGATTTCCTATAAAACTTGGAAAAGTACGAAATTTGATTTTCGAGGTTTTCAGAAAATTCTCTATCTTAAGTCTGTAACAGCGAGCTGTTTTACGGTCTTTAATCATCCAGGTGGCGCGCGGTAGAAAATCTAAAGTTGTCGGTCGCAATGTGTCAGCGGCGCGAGCTGTGTAATTGGACCTTGTTAGGTGCTTTGCGGGAATCGTATATAATCAGTCGACGATCCCCGGGATCCGGGGTAATTTGCTGGCCAAGGGGAAACGGCCCTTCGAGCTCATCGAGCGTTCTTTTTGAGAGCGTGCTTCTGTGACGAATGGCCATTCCGCGGAAACCCGGTGTTCTCGGTAATTGCGCGGACAGCCGAGTTTACTCTGGCGATTATTGAAATTAGAAAATTTCTGCCCGGTGTAATGTGCTGCGCGAGCGATGATTAATCGGGGATCCCGTCTAGGTTATCACCGCGTAATCCGATAAGCACAGACGATCGCCGCGATAATCTATTTTTAGGACTCAGACTACTTCTAACGTTTTATCGTACTGTCTCCAATTAGAATGAAAATTTGAATAATTTATCGAATAGATAAATAAATAAATATATTGGGTTGGCAAGAAAGTAATTTCAGTTTTTGTTAATAGATAGTGATATGTTTTTTTTTCTTACAATAACTTTTGTTAAGCATATAATTTTTTTTCTTTCTGACATTTGATAACTAACATTTCATAATAAGATTGCAGAGAGGTTAAAATATTTTATTGATTAAAGTTCATTGTTCTTGCTTTCTTGCCAACCCAATATGTATATAAATGTAATTAGTAAACTGCGGATGTTTATGCAATTTTTAATTTTTGTAGGCGAGTTTCAAGAAAGTGGGAACAAATAGAATTTTATTTTCAGTGGTAGCAGTCTTTATAGATCTGAAATAAATAAAAATCGTGTTAAATTCTGTGGAATTTTATATTCTAGCATTTTTTGAAAATTTTTGGAAGTGATAAATGCATAAAGATCCGCAGTCTAGTAATTAGAATGCGATTAGAATCTAATAGTGTGCTTGATGAATCATCATAATTTTATCAGAAGATTATCTTAATGATTGTGAAATGCGGTCGACTATAATTATAAAGTAAGAGACAAGGTTTCGGATCAACGAAAAAAAGATTGTTCGGATTGGATCTGGATTGGATACGTCATTGATCGATCGTCCGTTACCAACGACGCTATCTGGAGTTGCATGGGTCGCTGTAGAGGAACGCTTGTCGCAACAACAAGAAAAAAACGTTTTCCCAGGCGATGTTTACGTGTTCTCTAGAGGTGTTGGTCGCTGAATCAGGGGAAGACAAATCCGGCGGAGGTTTTTCCGCTAGGCGAGAGAGTCAACTTTGATCGAACAGGAAAAACACACTGGCGGACGCGGCTGAGCGGAAAGGGACGCGAGCGTGAAATGAATTCGCGACCACGTGAATCGGAGCGTTCGTCCCCGTGCTACCTAACATCCTTGTACCTAACATCATTCACGTGCAGCTTCCTCGCAAAACATTCTATCCAGGAAAATGATTATCGAACTTTATAAAAATATGCACCAAAAATTTTTTTGTTCCGGTTTTCGAGGCTGATTAAACTTATATTTTTAGGAACTTTTTCAGAAAAACTACTGAACTTTTTCCATTGAGATTTTACACGCATATTTATTGAAATCTGAAGTACGCGTGTGATTTTCTTGAAGTGAAAACAATCAAAATTACATGAGTTATATATTTTTTATAGAGCATGTTTCGAAAAATATGGTTGCTATGATTCCGGTCTTTCTATTGATCGGAATCTTGTGAAATTTTTGTTACTTATATTAATATATATACCTACCTGTTTTCGTCTCTAAACGATACAAGTAATATTAAAGTTTGCTCAATATTGTTCTTAAAACCGTATTTCCGGATGAAAGATTAATTACTAATTCAACATTACATAATTCATTATTCTTAATTTGTTTATTTATAGCTAATACATATATTACAATAAATATAAATAAAATCAGATTTATAACGAACTATTAGTACTATCTTTTAATCTGTTCCTCTTTTTACTTATTAATCCTCCTGTTTTATCAAACAGGTATCGAAACTCTTGTAAAGTATCAGTATTTAAAATTAATACCAAATAGCTCACATTTTACATTCCAATACGTGTTCGGTACGGAATGGCAAGAAAGTCTTACGATTGATTCGCGACCGCGTCGATTCCCGATGCCGCCGAACGTTGTCCGCCTAATTAAATTTGGACAACTATTTGAAATGGAACTAGTTTGTCGCGGATTGAATAAATGGCTGATCGGCGCGACGTTGTCCTTTGCCTTGACGTCAGTCGAACGACGAAGACAATCTGATGGTTATAGAATGACGCGTAAACTAAGACGCGAGCGGTGTAATGCGCGTGGTCTTGAAGCTTGAACGCGGTGAAGGCTTTTGCGATGCTACGAGATCGTGATGCGAAGTGCTTGATGTTGGTGCTGGAAATATTCTGGGCAAGGCTCATTTTGGGGGGAAAAACCAACCCCATTCGTTAATTACCTTGAGGAAGGAGGCACCTCGCTTCCTATTGGAGGAAGAAGAACTTCCGCCTCAAGGCTTCATTTGGAATTGCTTCCAAATGTTAGACCTCGGAGCAGCGTGTTCTTTATGGCCTTAACAGTTTATGATCGGCGCGGAGTGCATGTGCGGGCAAGGCATGCATCCTTGCACACGTGCACGCGGTCATAAGGCCCATTGTCCTAAATTAGAGTCATACGCGCACGGTGAGCAGAGCGAAGGACAATTCGCAATGGTTTCATCGCCGCTTTCCCAATGCTATAAGCTAGAATCTTCCAGTGCCGTTCGACATCTGGAGGATTAACATCCTTCGAATTTGCGAAGGATAGTATAAAATTGGGAGAGGGCTTGAAATTCCGTTGAGGACGGAAAAATACGTATCGATACATCCCATTAAGTACTTTGGTATCGAATTGATTGAATATCATCAATAGTGTCGGTATCGATCCGATCGCTACGTGAGCACTTAGTTGCCTGGACCTGGTATCTTTCGTATTACAACTTATCGGATGTGACTGAAACAGAGAGATATAGTCAGGACTTCTCGCTGTCGCTCTTGACCCTAATATAATTCCTACTACGCTAGCGTTAACAGTAGGATCTCTGAAATCTTCCGATGCCCCTTGGCCAAAAGTGACGTTTTCTCGTGAAAGAATGCGTTATGTCTTCAAAAGCAGTTCCCGATCTTCGATGTCCGGTGCACAAAGAAAGATCAAAGGCAAGCGAGTACTACTAATTTCTCAGCTGCGACGCGTGTCGACGCCGAGTAGTTGGTCGCGCGACGGTCGGCAGAGGATTTAATTATCGGGCTTTCGGTGACGTCGCGTCGCTGAATTATCTCACTTAACCCAATGGACCGTCCGTGGCGGTGCTGGCAACGGCGTTACGCGCGGCCCCGATTAGCCAGTAATTAACGGACTTGATTGGGCAGGGATTCACGGGCTCGCGTGCCTGAAAACGAGCGCGCGCGCGGCGCGCGGAAACGTGGCCGTAGGAGGACGACGCGACGACGATCGAGACCTTTTCCAGCGGCCGAGGAAATTAATTAAAAAAGTTGACCGTGGCGCGATGACGGCCAGAGGCACCAACGGTTAATCGATACCCGTCGCGGTACACACACGGTTCAACGTAACCCCGGCACCCGTTTCAATTAAATCTTCATTCGGCCCGCGTTCCGAACGCTCCTGCCCGCAACGCCCGTGTATTCTCGCCTGGCGAGTGCCCGCCGTGTGTCCGGCGGGTGTCCGTCGGGTCGCCTAGAACGTGCTCGCTTTCACGGGCCAATACCCGCCGGCCAGTTTTTTACCCTTGTCTTCCCACCGGCCTCGTAATCGAGTCCACGCCGACCCGATAGATCCCAGTCCCTTCGAGAGGGAAATGCAATTCGCAGAGGAGCCCCGGATTCTTTCCAATCCTGCAACTTCATCACATTCGAACAGTGGGTCTGTTGCTTTGTCCGTGCTGGCAAGCATTTGCATTGATTTCTGCGATACGAGGGCTGTCGAGTCACGCGGATAGGTGACAGACTGTAACGAATATTTTTCACTTATTTTGTTTTGTTAAATTTGATACTTGTTAACACTAAGCCTACTACATACTGCCGGTCAAATGACCGGTTTTATATTTTTCATTTTACAATTATTGAAATTATGCTGTTGTTTACATAGAAATTGATATGAAAATATTTTTTTATCCAAGCAAATATTGAGATAAAAGTTTCTGAAAATCTAAATAAATAGAGCATTTTTTATAAGCTAAAACGTTTTAATCGCGTTTAATCCTCGGTAGGTTTAGTGTTAAACTGAGTAAACTGTTGTGTTGATAGAAAGAATTCGGAGTCATTATAAATATGAAACTATAAACCTCTCTAATGAAAAATGTATTATTGCAGATTTTTCACAATTCTATCACCTCATTTCATTTCACCATTAAATTCGTATTAAACAGAAGCAACTCGGATAAAGCGAGTTTCTAAAACTCGTTCCATATAGAAATTATTTTTTCATACGCTCGGAGGATATTAACGTGACCCCATTCGCACGCCGCAACCTGTATGCGATAAATGGAACAGACGTTCATCCCACAGTAATTGCATAGCTTCCCTCCAGTCTCGATGGCTAGATGTCAATAAAATAGATGTGGAGATTGCGTTCTGTCGATTAGATATCGTTATATTCGTTAGTGTCACATGTCTCTCGATAATTCGCGAATCAAAGCTCGGGATACTTGCTGCGGAGACGTGGCTATCGACAAGAATTATTGAGAGAGTGTCGCACACTCGTCTATGATTCTTGATATCTCGAATATTTCGAGTCATTCCAACTGGACTGCAAATGGAACTGTGACGTACCTATCAGCACAGTAACCGCAGATCAACTTCTTCATCTAAAAAAAATTCATATCGATGGTTACTATTCTATTCTGCATACAGTTCACAAATTCCCATTTATCTCTTCCTCCAACGTGGTTCGTTCGTTAATAAACATCGACGAACGGGGAATATTGTTGTTTTATTGGTACAATAAATAAATAAATATATATATTAAACTATTTAAATTCTTAAGGCATCATTACTGCCGCACCATTCCTGTAAATAAACGCTAACGTCTTAGTACGACAGTAATGTTGTTTTAGAATTATTTTAATTGAACTATCTCCTGAACTACTAACTTTTCGACATACATAGGTTAGTAGTTTTTTATAACGAATGTCCAGCTGCATCGATTGATGTATTAAAAAATATCTAATTTCATTTTAAAAAACAAAGTTGACTTTTATATGATCTTTACTCACAAAAAAAAACTAATAATATCGGAACATTCTCCACTCGATATCGTTCAAGCCTCCGCTGAAATATTTTTTGCCACGAGTAACAATAGCGAGAAAATCAAGATGTCAAAATCGGGTGAGACACCCTGTATACAGGAAATCGTCTTAATTCCCGCTTTTACATGATGTACAAAAAATGTAGCATTCCATTTAAAAAAATGAAGGTCACCTCTATTTTAAGAAAAATATTACAAATAAAAAAATGTAGATACGCTATCATATTGCTAGTAAAATATACTATAACTTCCTCCTCTACGGTTTTTTTCTAATGCTTACCGTATACGAATAAACGCTGGTCCAAATTATCGCGAACACCCTGTATATCATTGTTGACACAGACAAACTTTATTTGTGATAGTAATATCACAGTCACTCAGTTTAAGAGCATGTTTATATATTTAATTTAATTTTGTAGAATGTAATGTGTATTCTGACTCAAACTAGAGTGCAACAGCGCTGTTCCACAAAAATACTTCTATCGAACGATTTCATTAGCTAGCAGTATAGTAGATTTTCCAGAACTCTGACTAATTATCCGGAAAGCAAAAGGACTCGTTACGACGCGACGCTCCAACGGAAATTCAGCATCGACGTAGCGATAAACGAGCTCGTTCTGTGCCGAAATTCGCGTCGACTGATTTATGCAGCGGGACGTGTTCCTTTTCTTCTTTTTTTTTCATCGTCTTCGGATTTGTGCTGGCGCAGGTATTTCAGCGTTAACGAATCGCAGCTCTCGCCAGGGAGTCTCGTAGAGGCGCGCAGAGCCGCGCGCCATTTCCGGTCGGCGAAATTGGGCGATTCATGGGCGCGAAACAACGTTAATTACCGTGGCCCTCGAGAAAATGCAATCAGCGCTTAATGTGACGCGGCCGTGTCAGCTAGTCACTCCCGGCAGGTGGCAAAACAAATGAACGTTTCTCGGCCGTGCGAGCGATGCGCGAGTTAAATTGCCGGTATAATCGGGCTAAATCGGATCAGCAATTAGAACGATTCACTTGATACGCTCATTATTGCATACGAGAAACAAGGCCGGGGACGAAGCGATCCAGGCAACGTCGCGGAAGGTGTGACTGTACAGGCTGTTAAGAATAAAGTGTACGAAACGTTCGTCATCGGTGACATACAGGTATACTCGCATAATTCATCATACACACTTTGGACCAGAATAACTTTTTTATAAATGGACCAAGCTATTTCAATTTCTCTATGAGGCTGGAAGAATTAGTTTAGTATGTTGAAAAAATGCATTTGGTCCGAATTGCGTAAAAAGATAGTAAAAGTGATTACTACAACTTCTTTATATGGGCCCATAATAAAAATTTGGAAACTGTGTTTTGCAGACACATGGAAGTGCTGCAAATTTCATCGAATTTTGTTAATTGCTTTAAAATCGTGAAAATCGTGAAAAATTGCAATTTTTACCACACTTGATCGTTTATAACTCGTAAGCTAATTAACCTACAAAAATCTATAAAACACATTTTTTGAATTTTCGTTATTGACCCGGATAAAAAAGTTGTAATAATCACTTTTACTATTTTTTTCCGCAATTCCGAACAAATGCATTTTTTCAACATGTTTGTTAGACGTCATGTACTAAATTAATCCATCTAGCCTTACAAAGAAAGTTTGGTCCATTTATAAAAAAGTTATTCGACAAAACAAAAATTTTTCACCTTAATTGCAACAACCTGCAGTGAAATAGAAATTTATTTTTTCTATTAATATGTCTAATAGATTCAAAATATTATAACAGTATAGTTAAATTCTTCTAATTTGATTACTGCTTTATATTATACCTACTCATTTTTGCCATAAATGCATAAAGTCCGTCGTCTAGCGATCAATTATGTGAGTGACTGTACATAAATGATGACTTTGATTTTGTACATTTGTACCATTAGATCGATGTAGATTTGTTGGATAAACTTTCCGCAAAATTGACCTTGACATTTAAGGTGAAACTTTTTTTTATTGGAACATGTAGTATTCATCGCGGGGAACAAAAGTCTCAAATGCACCGTGTATCTCAAGTCAACCGTTTTCAAAACACGAATTGAAAGTTTCGTAAATTATTTTATTCCACATTCCTATAGGGTATTCCAAAATGATATAAACGTGAAGGGGGTAATTCTAAATGAGAAAATTACTCGGAAATCTAGAATAAAAATTGTGTAATTTATTATTGAAAGCTTAGATGGAACTCCCCATAGGGGGTGATAAAGCTGTACATTAGAATTAACCTATTTATACATTAGTAGTGTTGGTACAGCAGAATATAACGCATTAAGTACACAACTTTAATTGTAGGTACTTTAGTGTAGGTACAGCAGATTATAACGCATTAAGTGCACAACTTTAATTGTAATTTAAATCCTTAAATTACATTGCTTGAAAAACTTAAAGATAAGATGACATGCCTGAACATTCGGTCCACAAAGTAACAATCTGATATCTAAGGGAGGGATCAAATTGAGTTTGCTTAATCTTTTCATAAGATCATCTCTCTGTGATTCCAACAAGGTACATTGCCAAACAATATGGTTAAGGTCCTGAGTGTCATTGCCGCATTCGCATTTGGGATCATTTACTATATTTAGGCGTGCTAGGGATGCAGCTAGATGATAATGATCAGATCGACATCGATTGAGTGTAACAATAAATCCTCGTGACAGACCTCTATTTGAGAACCATGGTGCGGCGCTATCCCTAACATAGTAACGAAAGTAATCCTTTCCCTTATATGTACTGGCCTTGCTGTATTGTTAAGTCGTTAGTGTTTTGCCTACATCTGAATTTAAAAGATTCCCGTAAATCAAAAATGGGAATCCGAATACGGTTATCAGCTTGTTCTATACGGTTGCTGCTTTGGCTAAGGCGTCAGCCTCATCATTTCCAACAATGCCTGAATGGGACGGAATCCACACAAATTCTATACAGCTATTGTTTGATGTGGTTGCTTCAACTTAAAGTATTTTTCCTTAATTTCATAAATGTAGAAGTTAGTCGTAATTTCTATTTTCGACTTGTGTAGACATAGAAGGGCACTAAGGGAGTCGATAAGAATTTTATAGTTATGATTTGTATCTAGAAAAGTAATGTCAAGTGCATCGATTAAAGCGATGCATTCAGCCGTGAATATAGAGGCAGTGGGCGGAATGCTTTTTCTATTTGATATATTTAAATCTTTACAAATGCAACCAACAGAATTAGCGCCTGGAATTTTGCTGCCGTCAGTGAAAATTGTGTATGAGTCACAGTTTAAAAGCCAGTTATGTAATATGGAATTTGGATTGTTACATGTTTTAAGATCAGAGCCAAGTTCAGAATTTTTTGGCATCGAGCTACCGATAATATCATAATCCAGACGATAAATATCATAACAGTTGCTAATTCTTAAGTTCCTTTTTATGTTAGGGATTTGTTGTCAGTTTTGTAGCAGCCTGTATCTCGGGAGACGCAAAAGCCCACGGCTTCGGCCCGTTTTCTTCTTTGCCCTCTCCGTACTAATTGAGTCAGCGGGCGAAAAAGATTTATTTGCTCGAGCGAATTCGTAGTTCGACGAGAGGTAATATTTACCAGAACCGAACGCTGGACCGGGCGAAATAACAAGGTAAAATGTTTACGGAGCGTTGCAGAATTAAAATCGCGAAACACGAGCCGGGAATAAACGGAAAAGAATGTATTTACGGAGGATAGCACGATATCGGTGAACGTGATACACTCTTGTTGCTCGTTGTTTATCTCGATTCCGTTTCCATTATTTTCCTGCAAATCGGACTGGACTCCGTACACGGAATCGTAAACACTCGGTCGATAGGGGCAACCACGGTCATACGAGCGTTACGACGGAAGATTGAAACCGAAGCTAAAAACCGATGAAAAGGGATGCTCGCGGTGTTTTGATATATTACTCGCTGCCACGGATTTGGTTAATAAAGGTTTATACGTAGAATTATTTGATACGGTTATTGGGAACCGTACGAGAACCCGTGTATTCACCGTTCATGAAATTTAAATCGGGTACCACAATGCCGATCAGAACCGTTTGTCATGGCTTTAACCCTATCAGCTGGAAATTATTCCTTGCATATAATTCTTCTCGCGATCGCACGCTCATTTTATATGCTCATTTGTAAACACAATAGGAACTCTCGTATCAGAACATTCGCAATATCTGACGGTTCTACTATTCCAAATAATCGGATATTTAGTACAATCGCGAAATATTTTTAAGTGAAAAAATTACGCTCCCCAAACTAAACCATTTGAACCGCTAAAACATTTTCTGAAATAAGTATTCCAGTCTTCGAGAAAAAAAGTCCTAAAAATCACTTTTCTTCAGTCTCTAGAGCGACGCCTCTTTTTATTTTGCAAAAAAATATTGTTTATGAGTATCGGCGCGACAGTCAACGCGTTAATTCGCGATTCTGCCGCGACAGATAGAAGGAAGCGACGAGTAAAGAGGGGAAAGTTAATCTGTCACAATCAGTTACCTTAAGCACACAGCGTTCGGTGTGTACGCCCATTAAATCGTGCACAATGCTGGGCATTAGCGGTCGGCAAGAACCTGTAACGACAGGTGAAATCGACGGTACACCCTTACAAGCGTCAGGTCGATAATAAGGGCGGGTCGTATACAACGATAACATCGTCGGCCGAGAAACGGCTGCGGCAGGGAACGAGCTTTTCGCCGTCCCGGGGAAGAATGGTGTAGTTTCAAAAAGTAATGCAGCCAAGAATGGCCCTCTTAGCGGCGCAGTTACGGGGTTGATGCATAAAGCCGCCAACAAGACGCGATGCTGCTGGGAGAACCCGGCCCGGCCCGGCCCGGACCGAGACCCAAGGCTATCGTGTTGCCGCGGCTTTGAGGAACGACGAACGATAACTCCCCAGCCCGATGTTATCGTAACCTCACGAGCGTAACCGTTCGCGAATGCCCCCCCCCCCCTACACAGATCGCCATCCCCTAATGTACCGCGGAGTTTTCTCCGTTCGGCCGGAAAAAGTTCGTGTTCCCTTCCATTATCGGTGGCCGCCATCGATTTATGAAAATTTCTCGCGACACACTGTTTGCCGAGCCATAAAACGCTCAGCCGTTCTCGGAGTTTCCCAACGCCGCGCCGACTCCGCTTGCACTTTTGAACGCGTCCCGCCACGGGAATCCTTGCGGTCGCGGCCGGGAACATAGATTTTAGGTACCGAATTAGGTGTTTTCTAACTAGTCGGGAAAGAGTAGGGACGGGATTCAAAACTTGACGCATTCGAGATGGAAATATGATGAAGTAGGGGGAGTCAAAACATGAGCAGGCGTCACACCCTGCAGGTCTGAAGGTGAGATGGTCCAACGTTCACACCGAGCCGTAAAACAGCTCAAAAATCCAATTATCTCCGACCCGCTTAGTACGTCGATGGTCCTGAATTAGGCCCGGGCTATAGAAAACAGGTCATAGGCGGAAAAGCGTAGGAGAATTGCAACCCGATAAACTGGGCTGAGCACCGGTAACGCCGCGGAGAAACTGTTGACAACTGATACGTCCGGTGATAACACGAAACTAAAGTAAACTAACTAGGTGTTTTCTAATACCTTTACAATACACTGTTCGAATCAATTTCTTTTAACACTATTTCTTCCACGGTTATGTATACTAGATTTTCGGTTGTACCACCTGTTACCCGAGCATCCTGTATATTCAACGGAATAGACTGTACGCTCACCCTTAGCTTCTCGTGCACCACGAGATCTTGTTCTTATTAAACCTAGCCTTTCATAATTTCTTATTAACTTAGTCAGTTAACATTTACTTCACAGTGAGCATCCAAAAAGACTATATGTACATTATTCAACGGAATAAATTTATTGAATAATATCTTTGCAATCGCGATTAACACTAAACCTACCACTGCCGGTCAAATGACCGGTTTTATATTTTTAATTTCACAATTATTGAAATTATTAAGTTACTTACATGGGAATCGAGTCGATACATTTTTTTATCCAAGCGCATGTTGAAATAAAACTTGCGTAAAATCTAAATAAATAGAGCCTTGTCATTTTTATAAGCTATAACGTTTTAAACGTTTTAATCACATTTAGTGCTCGGTGGGTTTAGCATTAATTTATATGTAAAATTTAGGAGGATGCCTTTTGACGGATATAAATAGTGCTAGAAGCAGATCGCTGCGTCCGATTGAAGTTTTATTGCTGAGACGCAAAAATGCAAAAAATTATATAATATGGATTAATTTAATTTTCGAGTGCAGAGGGTTAAAATCTGGCTGTCAGAGTTACGAAGCGATTTTGTTTTATTCTAATACTTCGTTGGCCCGGTGTGTTGAGGACGAGACTTTTTCTGACCGATCGGGTGTTTTCTGTTCGGTATAGCAATACGGGGGCGATAAAACGAGACACAGAAGCCCGACAGCGAAATTTCATTTAGGTACCGGTGGGTATAATATGTCGATAAACGGACGGAGGCCCGAATAACTGGGCGTGCCCGCGATAATTATTTTCTAACAATCGACGCGGCGGCACCCCGATATCCCGGGAATCGCGTTAAATATTTGCGATTAAATATTTACGATCATTATCGAACGTTGCATCAGCGTTTTACGAGCGGGTCGCGCATCGCGCTCGCCGCGGACCGATGTCGGCCGGAAATTAATCGATACGCGATTTCGCCCGGAAAATTAATCGTCGCCGCTGAAAATTATTAACCGGTATTAATTATGTACAGCTGCGCGTAAAAATGTGAGAATTGTTCAATGGCCGTGTCGTTTAATGGAGCGTGAAAACCGGCGATCGAACCGATACAGGAGATTTTCGCACGTTTCGGGATTTACTTGCGCGTTTTCCACCGTGACAGATATTTCGCGCATCTATTCACCGTTCGCGTTCTCTGCTCGCTGATACTAAATTCGTTTCATGATGCTCGGATGATTTTTAATTATCGAAATACTCTGTTAAATACTTCGGTATTTCTCGTCTCTAATATTCAGTGGACGCTTATATTTATTATATTACGCACTTCATTTGTTCTCATTTCTAATATTTAATGGATGTCGCTATTTAATACGCCATTTTTATCTTGAATGTTTCGTACGTATTTTTTTCATCGACTCAGACTAAATTTTGGTAACCCTTTTTGATAAGTTTTTAGAGTTACTTTCAGTTGTCAGAAACTGTAAAAAAATCTACTGCTTATAAAAAATTAAAAAGATTTTCCGATCTAACAAAAATAAAGATAAGCCATTGAGTAGCAAAACTGCCTAGCTATAAGTTCTATGTTGCTATAAATTCTTGCATGAGTTTGCAAAAGCTGAGAATCGACGATTATCAAAGTATTGGTGAGATCGACACAGTTGTAAATCATGTTCACCGATCGTTTAGAACACACCATAGGGAAAATCGGCATGGTGACCATCACCGACGGACCCACCCCGTCCATTTTGACCGACGCCCGATTTCCAGTGACGACCGAACGAACGAATAAACGATTGCGACGAACGTCATGGGGCAGTCGAGCATAAGCAAATAGATGCAATTACGTGTCGGGGTAGAGAATTGAAATTAGCGCTCGCGCGAGCACGGGCGTTTCGATGGACATGTCAATACGCTACAATGTCGGATAATTAGATCAAGTTTGGCCATTTATTAGTGCTATGCGTGCGACGGTCACATCAATTACTCGGACTATATGCATACTAATCGCCTTTATGTAAATACGACGAGTACGTAATCGTATTTCGTTAACTGGTGATCACTGGGAAATCTTTAAGAGGTCGTGTTAACTGTCGGAAAGAAGAACGTGATATTCAGGGATTTTAAAATTGAACATTTCCTGGAAAAATCAATGAACGTCGATCATCGGAACACTCTTTTCTTAATTCTAAAATAATTCTAAAATTCTTAATTCATAACGAAAAATGGGAACGTTGAAGAAATGGTGTTTTTGCGGCAAAGACCGTCATATCGTCAAAAATCCTTCGTTCACCTCCTAGATAATATCAGCTTCGAAAAATCATAATTGTCAAATCTTAAAAGCACACCTACAATTCTGTGATTCTAGGTCAGTAAAATCGTACGTAATTACTCAACCAAATTCTACAAAGTAACTGTTGAAAAGTTCGATGCCTCTCGGGGCACCGAGAACGAAACACAGAATATTTCCAACGGTTTAATAATGTAATATCGTAAATCCTCTTAGGTGAAATGCCCCGTACGGAAGGATGAAATCGTCCGATCCATTGTCCAAACTTTTAATAATATAATACCGATCTATGAAACATTTTCGCCCGTAATAGCCTTTAATTGAGTTATACACTCGCTCAGGAGATATTAAGTACGAAGTTTCTTTATGTAACGGCCTATTAAATCTCGACGTGTGCCCTAGTGCGGTCTATATCATGGCCGGGAGGGAGAGTCCTTCGATAATTCCCATCCGATATGCAAAGAAGATTAATACCCCGGCCTGAACCAGTTACATCGTCGAACGGTGTTACGTGGCCGGGCTGGGACGATAAAGAAAGTGCTGGAGAGCCCTCGGAAGTCGTTATTTCATTTCCATGAGCCCGCCATGCGAACGGGGCTTGCGAATCGATCCGCAGACCGCGTCCGAATTTTCTCTGAAAGTTCTCAAGAAATTATGAAAGGCCAAGTTAGAGGATATTACAAACAGAGAATTAACAAAACTAGACGAGAGTTAAAGAGAGAATTAACAAAACTAGTTCGAAAAAATTGTTTGCAACCAAATTTCTACAATGCTTGCAAGTGAAACAGTCGCCCAGTCTTACATTAACTCAAGGTACCACAGATGGTAACAATTAGACTGCGGATCTTTATGCAAAATAAAAATGTTCTGCATTGATTGTATGGTGCGGGAATAAAATAAAAATTGATTTCATCCCTTAATGATTGTGTTACGTTAAAAACAATACTACATTGTTCTTAAATTTTTCGAATCTGTTACTATACAGGGTGAGTCTCCTAACATGACAGCTTAAAATAACTCGTAGGTTATTCGTTTTGCGAAAAAATGTTTGAAACAAGCGTTGCATGGTATCTAGGGGGACATACAGTGCTCCAATCTGTTTTTTATTACCTTACTTTTTTAGCGAGATAGTAGGGTCACCTTCTGTTTTTTATAACATAGATCGATACAATATCAAATTCTGAGTATAAAAGTGTTGACCTTCATATGTCCTAAACCTAATAGTTAATGAGATATTAGCAGTAGTTTGTCAGGTATACATTGTCAGATAAACACTGTCTTCTTCGCGAATCACTCGCGGACATTGATTTTTCAACATGACTTTACACTTATCAAACTATTGCTAATATCTCATTAACTATTAGATTTGGGACGTATGAAGGTCAACACTTTTATACTCAGAATTTGATACTCTATCGGTCGATGATATAAACAGTGGGACATTCCATTTAAAAGACAGAAGGTGACCCTACTATCTCGCTAAAAAAGCAAGGTAATAAAAAACAGATTAGAGCACTGTATGTACCTCAAATATCATGCAACTTTTGTTTCAAACATTTTTTCGTAAACCGAATAACCTACGAGTTATTTTAAGTCGTTATGTTAGGAGACTCACCCTGTATTTATTTCATCGAATAAATTTCTTCATAAATACATAAAGATCCGCAGTCTAGTAATTACAAAGGAGACATTCTTCTTCACTTCTTCTTCTTCTTCGTCTGAATAAAAAGAGGACGAGTTAGTAATAAAGACGAACAATTGTTAATAAATGGACTCAAATTAAATTATGTTAACTCTGTCCACAGTATGGACTAAAGTCTCCAAAAATGATAGATGGTTACGAGAGCAGCTGACTTTCGAAGCAAGCGGAGTCTTGCGAAAGAATTTTCCCGGCAACCCAAAGATTTGACGAAGATCCTCGTGCAAGATCCACGTCTCGGGCGATTTTTGTCTTCCAGAGGACCGGTCCACGGTTAAAAGAATTAAGAGATACGTCTCGGAGCGAAGCTGTTCGTGTCCACGTAGCGAACGCTTTGCAACGTCGCGATTCCCCGTGTCTGTTTCGCGAATGCAGCACGTCGCGTCGCTTCAAGGGCCAACGAGACGAGGTTATTTCGCGTCCCGAAAGTGGTTCTGGCAGCGAGGAGATAACCTCGTCCTAGGGAAAGGACATTTTCTCATCAACTCGAAGACGAATCGTCCCGGACAGCGACTCCGCGTCTCTACCGGAAGCTCGCGGAGCGGAGGCGGGCCTCGAATGCGCTCCGAGGATATTTCGTGCTGGTCGTACACGTACGCGGAGGCAATTTCGCGGCGAAACAAAAGAATCCCCGGCGTCGCGGTAATAAAGGCGAGTTATCCCAATTCCCACGTGCAACGGCGACCTGGGTCGTGACTGGGCCGTCTTGGCGATGAGAAAAATTATGGCGGAAGGCATTCGGGCCTGGTTCGCGAACACAGCTTGTTATCCATTGGTCCAAATGATAACGCGAATGAGTCAGATTGTGAGTAGGCGGGGTCCCGTCTTGTTCCTGTGATGTTCAAAATGCTTCTTCCTCGTTGCAGAGCAGAGTCGCCAGATGAGGGGAATTTACACGAATCAAGGGGAAGAGTTACCTCCTCTTTGCCAGTACCGGATTAGTCACTTGACATTGACGCATACACGACCTTAGACCATATATACCTATAGACACGGCGTAGATACTTTTCCCTGTCCGAAAGATGAAATCAGCTGAAAGACACTGTGACGTCACGTCTTCAAAAGATGTACAAGCTATGCTCATCGACAGTGCCTACGCTATGGAGAGAAGGGGTCAGCGGGTGCGCCATGTACACAGTACATGGAAAGAATGAACAGGATAATTTCAAAGAATTTGGCATTTTATCATGAAATAATCAATATATAAACTGTACTTGAGATATAAATGTTTATTCTATATGTTTTATTAAGGTATTACAATGAAAAGTATTTTGAAATTATCTTAAGACTTATCTGGTGACGTCACAGTGTCCCATCATCTTTCGGACACTGAATTCTCGGTTTTCCTATAGACATACTATACCAATGCCGGGTCTATTAGTATATATGGTCTAAGTGCACGACTGGCGTGGAGGAATAGCGAACGTAAAAGGGGAAGGTAGAGTGGAGCGACAAGACTGAATCTGGCGACTATAAATTGATTTTAGAAAAATGGAACGCTTCCATCTATGCGATTTCAGTAAGTATCACTTATAATTTTTAATAAGTGATTTTTTATCAGGGATACTTGGAGTACCCCCTCTAAAAAAATTTTCCGAGATTCAAATATGTCTCTGATCATGTCGCGAGACTACATTCAATTCGAAGTATACCGTGAAAAAAATATAGCAACGATGATTCAGAATGATATAATGCAAGAGGAAAAGTTACGGTACACCTGTAATAGAATACAGGTTTATCATTTACAATTTTATGACGTAATATTTTATGTTCAATGCTGCAGTGCTTGTAGATTTATGATTTGTAATCCGATTATAATTCATTGAGAGACCGTTCTAGCAACGGGGTTTTGAGATATACAGAAAAAGATTAATATATTGACATGAATTATTAGGACTTCGAGTATTATCCTGAATAATGAGCGCCTACACTTTTGAATATTATAATAAGTAAAGAAGACAATATAATTAAAATATTTATCGATATAGACACGTCCGCATATAATGCGGACGTTTATAAATAAGCTGATTATCTATGCAAAGTCTTTCGTTCGTCAGTGATTAAACAAACATCAGACAGAAACAAAAATCATTTCACTGATTATGAGATCCCTTGTCAAGAGAACAACTTAACGTAATTAATATAGTTACGAGGTTCGTTAAAATAGCAGGTCCAAAATTTCTCATTCTCCAATCATTACAAAGTTCTATTAGGAACAAAGGAAAATTTTTCAATTGTACTTCTTTGGACATATATTCTACCAAAAATCGCTAAAAATCTGATATATCCTTGTCGTACTTAGAAAATAAAAAAAACATTGAATTTTAATAAATAATAGTCCCCCACTAGATCCTACCAATGCCGTAGATCCAGTGTCGAAAAACAAATCCATTTTCCCGCAAGCGAAACGGTGCCTCGAGGAAGACAAATTTTGACTATACAACTTGAACAGCGCACAATACGGATGCATCGTCATCTCGCGATCAGCTCGAGCCCAGCATTTCCTCACCGTGCCTTTGTCCCCGGTTATTATTCCCCGCTAGACTTTCGCCGTCGAAAAAAGGAACTGGGACGTGGTCGAACAAGAGTGAAAGCGATTAAATCCCCGGCGCCGTTGCGTCAACGCCGCCAGGTCGGCTACAAAATTGGCTCATTATTTTTTCTCACGGGAAAAAGAAGCGAGAAGAACGGTGGGCCGGATGACTGGCGAGATCGGCGAGCACAATTGGTTTCGCGCGCGAATCGATCGGTTTCTACACGAAAGAAAGAAGAAGAGGGGCCATGGGGAGAGGCAGGGGATGAAAAGGTGGACGAGAAAGTAGACTGGTTTTTGCTCGGTGTGCCCCGGTAATGCGCTTCTTTTCCCGAGGGGGTTAATAATCCGTCGAGGAGATTACGGTGATTAAGCGGAGTGCGCGCGCGCGCGCGCGTGCGATTTCGGTCGAAAACCGGCCGAGCAAAGGGACTACTCGATGATGGAAAAAATATCAGCAGCACCGTCTTACATGAATATATTACCGGATCTCGCTGTATTAATTTGTTAATGGACCACTCCGAGCGCCGAAACAATTTCGCGCGGCTGCACCTCCGGGCGTCTCTCGGACACTCTCCCTCTGTCCCTTCTGACAACGGTTACCGATGGTCCAGATATTAAAGCTATCGCGTTATTTTCGACGGGAAAATTATGACCGTCGATTTCTTCGCCCGGCAAAAAGGAAGGATTTTTATTCGAGCTGAGAAATTGTCTTTCGCACAGGCGAAAAGTAGACCAGACCAGAGAAATATATGGAATAATTCCCAGCGTTCCAGTTTTTGTACTTCGTACTTGATTGCGAATAGCTAAGTACTTGTAGCGAAATGAAAGACACGCGGCTTCTTTAGAAACTTGCCAGGAGTTGGGGACACTTGATGTAGGTATACGCTAGCACTTTTTTTTTGGCGAAGCTTTCATAATTAGTACACTGCGGATTTTATGCAGTTACGACAATGCATCGACATGTATCGAATAGTACATTGAAAAGTATATGATTAAACTTAAAAAGTAAAAGTTAACATTTGTAAGTTCTTGACCCGTTCACCCACAAAGTTCTAACCATATCAAAATATGCATCTCTTGGAGCCATTCAAATTTCATTTAAATGGTTTCCAAAAATCAAGCTGGCGATTTCAGCCTGTATTTTAATTTCGCTTTTGATTCGTTGTAACCAATGGTGAAGTAAATATTTACCGGCGAAACTGGAAAGAAATTCACGCTGTATTCCCTAGAAGAAGATCCATGAAGCTTACCTGCAACAAAGAGAACAGATTCGATTAATTACATGTAGTAGCAATGTTTTCGAGAATGATACTTATATTTAACCGTTGATGACTATTAATCAATTGACAACTTTTGTTAATGGGCCTGCCAAAATTCGTTCCGGGCGAGGACTCGTCGGTAACGCTGCTTCATGGACAAAAACAGGAAAAAGGTTCGTGGCAGAGAGTTGAGCTGTAATGCGAATAGTAGATCGCGCAACTCTCGTTGGCCTCAAATGTCTATGAGGCGACGGGTCCATGGGCCTTGGGCGGTGGAGTTTTAGTGGGTAGTGGTAGGGATATGTTACATACCCCACACACCATCTTAGGGGGGTGCCAAGTCCCACACTACCCTCCCAGCTATCATCTGTGGGAGGGTGTGCGAAAATGCATTTCCCCACCGCCCTTAAACAAAACAAAAGAACTCGTCAGTAAGACTGAGAGTCGCCAAGTTAAGATTTGTCTCTCACTCTACCTTCTCCTTCTACGACGCTATTCCGCCACACTACCGCCACGGCTCGGTCACGTGTCGCGTTTCTAATCTGGTACTGGCAGAGATGGGGTAACTTTTTCCCTTCGATTCGAGTAAATTCCCCTGATTCGGCAACTCTGAGCAGGCCTTGCCTTTGACGCGGGGGTATCATAAGGACGGTTTAAGAGGATATGTATGCAAATCAGTGACGGGTCAGGTAGTAGCGGGAAAGGTGTTGTATAATTTTATTGTCCCTCTGCTGGCGATCGTAGGAAGTAACCGCCACAGGCTGATGAATGATTTAGCCTTCAATTAGTAAAGTAGGGTCAACAACCCGCATCGTTCGTTTAAACTGTCTTATCTACGTCCTATCGTCCTGTCTATTCATCGGCAATCACGTCACGAATGAACCCCATGCTGCACAAGCATTAACTAATTAACGTACGCTCTGCTAATGCGAATGCGCTCATAATGATCGCATTCACAGGTAAAACCGTACACGAGAAAAAACCCTGCAGACCCGTTCGAACGCGTGGTTCTCGTTTAAAATCTACTGAAACATTCACTTAAGAACATAAAGCTTGGCCATCCATAGTTTCACGATCAGGGTTAAAAATAGTCGATGGCTGTAAATAATCTCTCGCCCCAGACTTCCACCGTGCGAAAAGCGATAAAAATAGTTCGGGTTTGATAATCGAAGGTCGGGGAAAGGAAAATCACATCCGGCTGATCGGTTTTGGCGCAGACCACCGTTGCCGGCGTCCACAAAGTGATGAGGATATCCATTACTTGCCCATGGGCCGCCGCCCCCCGGGTCAGAGGTGTCAATTAAACCGAAATGGTACGCTAATGAACAAAAGCTCCGCGTAATCCGGTGCACGAGGACCTATTATTAGCGTGTCACGTAAGTGGTTTTCTTTCGGCTGGCATCCGGCCCAGGGGAGATAATAATTGGCCACGGGGCCGGGGAGAGACCACCGATGGGAATATCCCGACACCTAGGCTGCTGGCCAACTTACAGGCAGATTATTCTCAGGATTTTCCTCCGGGGATCCAGATTTCTTTATTGTTGGCGCGCTAGCTGCGGGAGGGGGCCTCATTTACAGAAACATACAACAACACTGTCGACTTTATTCACTTTTTTCTTCATGAGCCGTCCCAAATTTATGTAACTTTAGCAGTTTGGGTTAATTTTGAAACAATTATTCTGTTAATTGTCCGCGGTTAATCAATCGCTGATCGTTCGGACCTTTGATGTTTTTGCACTGCGAGGTGCCCGCTAATTTTTGTCGAAGGACCACCTTCACAACTTGAAGGACTATCCAGGGTTTGAATAAGTCAAGGAAACTATATTTAAAACTATGTTTATTGACTAACCAAGAGTTTCAAGTTTCAAAAAAGTCTTAGTGTACCGAGAAAACTATCAGCCTGACGACCAAGTAATCTAAACCGCGCGATGTCGTCAGTTAAGTTGTCCAGTTGATTCTGCTTCTAAAAACACCGAGAGAGCCTCGCCGATGTTTCGGTTCTCCCCTTTCTTGAACGCTGAGGGTGGGAGAAAAACTAAGCTAAGGGCTCGGATGGGCACATGAATTGTAAGAGTAACTACAAAATGCGGAGACGCAGCAAGGTGGGAGTGGGGAAACAAAACGCCCGCGTAGCGGCTCACGTGCGCGAAAATGTTGACCAGGGATAGGAAAACCCCCACATCTGGAAACGATAAAACGCCAAGGGCATACCTGGGTACGGGTGGCAATAATCATAAAAAGAATTACGGTGACAAACCCAAACCGTAGTCAAATTCCCAGACCTCGTCCCGGTCCCAACGTAATCGCCGTTCCGAATTTAGTTTTAAAACGCTGGCCGCTACAATTCTATTACAAAGAGTATCCGAATACTGATGTAGGCCACCGACTTCTACCGTAATATCGTAAGAAATTTCGTTCGTGTGACAAGCCACGTCGTAGCGTAGCCTCGATGAGATCGGATCGCTATTTATTGCCGATTTCCCGTACCCACGATCTCGATAATTGCATATCCGGCCTCTTTTTTCCATGGTGACTTAGTGCCACTCACCGGTGACCTCAGATTACCGTTCTTTGATTGCCGAACAGCGTTCGGGGCGTCGATATCGAATCTCGTGGTACGTGTACACCCACCGCCCACTATCTTTTTCTGTCGGCGCGGCGCTCGGTTTCTTGCGAGGCCCGTGATCCGCAACGGCGATATGAAAATTGGAAATTGAAGAGAAACCTGGCCCGAGCCTGCCCCGGAGTTAACGGTCTTCCGGTGGACATGCGAATTAAGCGTCGTAAACGATTTCCAACTCCGAGGGAACCATAATACTCGCGGAACATTTCGGTTCGTTGCTATAGCAGTGCCCCGACTTCGCGTGACCGGCCGAATAAATTTCGCGGCGCTCGCCGGAATCTATTTAGAACGATTTCGCGAGTCGCTTTTTGCTCGGATACGGTGAAAGCTCCGCTCCGCCGGCTAATCTGATCGATGAATCGGATAACCGAAGGTTTGCCAGCAATTTCTCACCACGGCCCGGCAGAAAAACGCAATAACAATAACCGGCGATGCATCTGATACGGCTATGATCTGGAGAACACACGGTGCCGACGGTATGAGACCGTTTAACCCCTGTACGTTTCTTTACTTTCTTTTTCCAATCCAATTTGTCGATTACCGGTGAGTTGACGGTTGTGTATAGTAGTAGACAATAGTGGGAAATCAATACGATGGAAAGGTAAATAATTGATTTTATTGTTGACGCGATCAGCTTAACACGGAAGGCGAACAAGAACTCGTAGACTGTGCCACGAGTCTAAATTTGCATTTTTAACGAAATCTACTACACTTTTATGCATTGCGGCAAAAATATAGTATGCAGTCAAGACACACGCAAGGGGTAGTCTGATCATGCAACCTTCTCACGGTGCACCTTGGATTATTCTAAGGCCGACGCGACAGCATGCTTTCCATTCAAAGCGGAATAAAATGGCAATGAAAAATCGTACATCAACTTTTATGGGGTCGTTGTAAAGAGGAAACCTCAATCTTTATATCCGCGGTAATATAAGTCACGACAAAAATTTTTCATGCTTCACAGGGACGTTTAAATGCCCAACATGTTCGACCGAACCATCTCAATTTTTCCTTCTATTTGTATATAGAAAAATATTCTTTTACACAGAGACAATTTAGGCGGACGAGAGCAACTACTTCGCTGTTCAAAATGAGCCTAAGTAGATCATTGTTTAGGGAGCTGTTCGAGGAGCATCGAGTCTGCAACGAAGATTGTTTTCCAGGATCGTACAACGCAAAATCGATTAACTATCTTTTAACTGTCGAAGTCCTAAGCTCCCACCTGTCGGGCACAATTAATTGAATCAGAGATGAGACAAGCGGACAGCAAATTCAGGTAGAAAGCCGAGCGTTCTTTCGAGACGCGAGCGGCCAACACTTAATTACGTTCCCGGTGTTTCATCGGGCCGTGGCTACGCCGAAATGGTTAATTACTCACTTTGATCGAGCGGTTGGATCCCCCCGGCCTCGCCGGGTCGGCCAGTTTTATTCATTACCGCGCATTTATATTAACTATTGATCGCGGGAAGGCGCGCGCGCCGCCGGCTGAATGAAAATTTCGTACGTTCGCATTCATCGGCGACGGTCATTTATGACTTCTCCATCGGATGGCCCGCGCATAAATGTGCGTATAAATAACCATGATTGGCCATTACGAGAAATTAAGTGGGTTCCTTTAAATGTCGGTGGGAATTAAGAGCGGGCAATTTTTCAGCGTAAACCCGAGCTACGTCTCCCGCGCGGGCGCACAGGTTTTATATCGGACCGAATGATTTATCGCCACGAAATACCGAAACGATGTACCCGTTTTATTCGGCACGTAACTGTTAAGTACCCGGGCCCGATGATGGCTTATTCTTTCGGTGTAAATCTAAGATACGGCCCCTCGTAATTAACGCGCGCCGCACCTTCCGCATCGCGCCGAGCGATTCATTCGAGCGCGTGCGCGTTGCTTTTCGCAGAACCGAGGATCGTTGCCGATTCCTTCGGCGTGCGGACTGCGCGATGCATGTAATTGCTTGGACAGTTAGACGCGGAAAATGGCGCTGACGAAGTTAACGAAACGTCAATCCTCGGACCTGTGGAACATGCGTGAAGAGAGCTGTGAATTTCGTTCTGTGAATTTTCTATTATGAAACTATATTTTTCTTTATGTTTCAGTATGTCTTACGAACACTTCGTGTGTACGGGTCCAAAAGGGGAGTAATTCGTGCTCCTATATTTTCGAGAATTATGCCAAATTTATTTTATATATATATATTATGCAAATTTTATTTATATATATAGCTATTTAGGCCCAGAAATTATTGGCGCGAAGGGGTAACGAAAATAATTTACACGTTCGATTTAAGAGGAACACCTTGTATAATCGGAAAATTTCGCATCGATTCGCGCGGGCTGGGAGCCGAGCGATCTCGAGCTACGACGACTATAGCTGGACGAGGCCCATGAGGAATAAGAAGATCCGAGGTAGAGCGAAACCTTAGACCGGCTACGTCACCGGAGAACAGAATCCATATTGAATTTGAAGGAAGCCGGGCGTCGCGACCGTGTCCGGGGCGCGCACGGTATAGAGTTACCCTGGAAACAGTGGCTCTGTAACGATAATAAAGCTCCATGAATAATTCATAATTTTTCAGAGTCCCCCGCGAAATGTCTCGTGGGTAGGTAGAGTGGTGGGAGAGGGGTGGCAGAGGTGGGGGAAAGAGTCGGAGCAGCGGGTCGCTTTCAAAAATTCATAAACTGGCTGCCGCAGCGCGCCGCGGAGGTCGGAATCTGTTTTTGATGCACCGACCCCGAATTCACCGGTGGATCGGCGAATAACGTGCCTCTCGTGCATCGGGAACTCTCGCTAACTATCCAGGATTCCAGGAAGTTAGCAGAAATCAACACTGTTCATAGATATCAGGCGGCTGCGCTGGCACCGTTCATACACAGGAACACATAAATCGTTCTCCGCATAACGGAGAAGTTCGAGCCCGGAAAGTTTCTCTCGTTACTGTCCAAATAGTAAAGTTTTTAAAATATACACTCAAATTGCATTCATTAAAAATTTGACAAAATACAAATTTTCTGCATCAGTAACAACAAATAGAAATCAAATAGAAAGTTCGTTCTCCATTTGACCCTTCGCACAGCTATTTTAATTCCAAACATTTCCTCGGATCCAGAATATTTCCATTCTACATGACTTTTTTCCATTTTATGCAAAATGATTTATACAAACAAACCTAATAATACGAATAATATTTTGTAGATTCAAAGTAACATACCGACATTTTTAAATTGTTTAAAGCATCGTACTACTATAATGTCAGCTACTCGATTTTGTCACAAATGCATATACATGGTAAAATATTTTTGTTGTCAAATAAGTATTAAAACGGTCCGATTTGTATCCGATCGCTTGGTACACGATTCAAGTTTTATCTTAACTTGTCGAAGATTTTGCAGCGGAGGATAAGGGAGCAAATATAATTGTTGTCTGACAGAGGTTTTCATTCTATGTATAAAGGTTCAAGTTATCGAGGTTCGACCGTGCGCGTTCTTGTTTACAAGTTTCCAAGGATTTTTCCAGCAATTGTTCCCAAGAACGAAATGCAGAGGAAACGTACCGCGGGATTTGTCGATGTCGAGTCGGCATACACTTGGCTCTGCTTACTCACGTGGTTACACGGTGCCCCTGTCACGAGGATTCTTTTCTGTTTGCTTTATCTTTGACCTCGGTGGCGAAGCTAACAAGACCCCGACCCCGGTAAGATGTGCGCACACCGGACAATTCTGCGGATCTCCCCCGATTCGGCCAGTCATTACAACTATTACAACGGGACCTTCAATTTGACCCCTCGAGTAGATTAACGACTTCATCTTGCCTGACGGGAACACTCTGTCGCGTGCACGCTCGCCTCGTTCGTGCCCATCAGCGCGATTGTTCGCTGATTCGACCGTGGGTTTGCGCTGTCAGGCGAGCAGCGCTATTACCAACGGATGGAATCTTCGATCGGGAATGCCAAGATTTATGTCAAACGTACTTTCCGTCGCGGCCTGCCGTAATCAAACCGCTTACCTATTCAGAGAAATTATCAATTACCATTTTAAAATACATACTGCCAACTACGCGGAGACAGTCCACCTTCTATTGGGAGCAGTGTCGAACTCTGAAAGCTGGTCTGCAAAATCTACCAAAACTGAACGCGTATATTGTGAATTTCATTGTGCTTCGATAAAAATATTTCATATTTGCGAATTCAATAAACGCGATATTTCGCTCGGTCGTTCGGCCGCGGTGTAAATAATATTTTCCCGTGATCGGTGTGCGAGCGAGCAGAAACGCGAATCGCGACAGAATATCAGAAACTTATTTCAGTCGGCATCAAGTCTATTTACTCGCGGGGCTTATCGCGTCGGGCAACAAACGTAAACTGGTGTAATTGTTCGCGGATTATCGCCCGGCGTGGAAATACTGGAAAATATTCGCGCGCGTTGCGAACGGTATGCAAATAGAGGGAGCTGCGCGCGGTTGGACATTGTTCCAACGCCGCTAAAACAGTGAAACTTCGCGTGGCGTGGCCAGAACTGTTTTAATTGGTTCCGGTTTTGGATTCCAGTCAACTGCGAACAGCCAGGGAGAGAGAGAGAGAGAGAGACATTGTGCGACGCGACGTGACACGATGCTGGAACGTGCTCGTGTTCTAGTTGAAAAATAGACGTTTCCGGGCGACACTGAAAACAACGAGACAGCCACCGCCGCCATTAGAATCGCCTGGGGCTCCATTAGTCTCGGCGTGTAACGATAACTCGGCTGATTTGTATTACCGGGGAATTGTGGGTTTTCGCGCTTCCGTGCTGAAATTACATCGATCCGGCCGATAAAGTTCCGCTAAAAGAGCGTGCAATATTGAAACGTTGGGCCGCTGCGCCCGGCGAAAATTAGTTCCGCTGAAAATCATGCCTTGAGTTTCATTTCAACGGAATCAAGTTACATTTAGACGGTCGAATCGGAATAAATATCCGAATGAAACGGCCCCGGCGAAACTCGCGACAAGCGCGGCGATCCCCCGCGGCCCGGTACGAAATATTTCAGTTAATCATGAGCATTGGCTTATTCTGCCTCAATTAAGGGCCGCGGAATGGAATGTTGTAGAAACGAGCGCTTCCATTTCCGCGGAATGACTTCTCGCTGCGGCGTGTAGCGCCACGGAAAATCCCACAAAAGGCTCGTTGAAATTTTCAACGACCCACCAACACCAGCTGCTATTACACAATCGCTCAAAGAGCCGACCGAACGTCGGCGAACTGTACAGAATTCTTACTCATGAATTCTCCATACGCGGACCAACAATGACGAATATAATTTCCGACGTTGCGACCTTTTAAATGCTAACATAAAGCAGTTGGCCGACGAACGCGGGTGGCATCGTCACAATGAGAGCTTTCGAACTCCCGTCTATTCTGCCGGTTTAACGAAATTACTGGTGTCCATCCATCATTCGTTGCCACCACAATAGGTGTCAGCCCTAGGTGCGATACGGTTGTAACAACTACGCGGGAACATCGCCATTCAACGGTAGAGACCAACAATTTTCTCTGCCATTAGGTCAGCTGAGAAGAGAAGCGCAGCCGGAGGGCCATCATTGTTCTATCCGTCGAAAACGACCGACAGATGTTGATAGGCATCTTCGGCAACCGCTTCGGCGAATGGCAATGGCCCGGGGAAATTGCCATAGTCGGCCAACTATCAAACTGTCTTCAACTAACGGAAAGCACTCGAGTTGCACAAGCTGATTTCGTGGAAAGAGTGTTTTCTCTTCCACAAGAATTAGAAGAACCTTAATTTTTATTGTTTCGTAGTAGAAACATAAGGAGTTACCATGATAATTCTGTTTTTTTGGAGATTTTCAATTTTTTTAGGCATGTTCGTTTAATCCGAAAAATCTGAAAAAACGCAACAACTTCGGTACGAAATCAGAAGCACTTTAAGTTGTTGCAACTTTTTGCTGTCGGAAATTAGGAAAAAATTCAGAGTCGTCATCAGTAATTTTTTATTGACTAGAACAGAAGAAATATAACTACCGTTGGGTTTTGTTAGGAGGCCCTTTCTTTATTACCCTTTGTAATCTTAGTTAAATCGTTCAAAAGGGTTGCTTTTACAAATTCAACATTTTCAGAAATTTTCTCTCGTTTCACTTCTTCAGGCTATCGTCAAATGCGCCACTGACAATGAAGCGGTCGCTGGCCATCATAGAGCGACGTAGCCGGTCTTCTCTGAGCACGGAGCAGAGGGTGAGGGCTTGGAGAGCGCTAAGAGGCCCCCCCATAAATTTGTAATCTTGATTCTCAGCCGTTCTGCTGGCCCGCGATCTTCTCCGTCCTCGGGCTGCGGTGGAAGCTGCAATCCTCCGGAGGCCTCGCGCATTTCCAGGACTCCGAGGCGTGTGTATCGCCGACTGGTCGCTGCCCCCAGGAATTTCGACCCGGCGATTTATGCCCAAGGAGCCCGGTGCCTTTTGTGCGCTGCCGCCCCGGGCATTGCGCGCATAATTTCAATATCGTCTCGCGGTCAGCTCGCCGGCTACCCGGCGAAACGTGTCGAGTCACGAGGAACGTTCGGACCCGACCGATTTGCCGACTACCCGCCTCTCGGGTGTGTCTCGGGTTCATTTTTCGATGGTCGCTCTCGCCACGGGTTCATGGAACGCGCGCCAGTTCCACGACCTTTTGTTTTAGCCTGCGCGGTTCATTCCCATCTCGTTAAAATACTTATTGCGAGTCTCTATGGAGGATCGATCCACGAGGTATTTTGAAAATGGTCCATCGGTTGTTAATTGGCCTGGTAAATCTAGAAACGCGTCGCAGTTGTTGGTCGATAGGATAGAACTTTGTATCTTTTTTTTTATCCTCACAATTTGTAGTTACAATGCTCCAAAGAAGAAGAAGGGTGAGACATGAATTAAATAGATATCTTACAGTTTTTAAAAAAGGAGTGGATATAAATACAAGCCTCAACAGTAGGTGCCGCAATAAACATTTCGACATATAGGGGTACTTTGTACATACGTCGTACAAATCACACTGCCAGATGACGTGATTTAAGGTTTCGTCGCTAACGTTTCATCTACACTTGCTGTCAGAAATAATGCTAACCCGCGTCAACGAAGCGGCTAAGTGATAATGGTCCGCTCGCATTCTATTGATCGTAATAGTAAAGCACCGTCAAGTCTTTTATGGGAGAAGTAGGGAAAAGAGAAAATTTTGGAAATAGTTTTTGCCTTTAAATAAATTTCGCCTCCTGATAATTTCAGTAGTTTTCGTTTTGGCCTGTTTTTTTATACTTTTCATATATGTAGATCAGCGAAGGGAATTTTTGGAATGTTGTTCTTTGTTTCTTCTTTTAACACTTGGATGACGGGACCCGGGTGCATTCAGACCCAGTTTTTAAAAAAGCTTTCGTAAGAAGACCAATGAATCTAGATAAAATATTATTAAAAATGTATTTTAAAAAATTGGTTAACAACCGACTGAATGGGTATCAAAGATTGAAATGCAATCATCAAAACCATCCGCCTTCTAAGTGTTAAGGATTGTAGTGAAATATCAAATGACAATGTTTTTGTAGATACGTCAGTACTTGAAAAATCAGGAGTTTAGTGATCATGTATCATTATGTGCAATTATTTCTAGTCTTGCGCGTTAAAGAAAGGAACGTTAAAGAAGAGGCTGGTAAAGAACAATACGATAAATATGCAATCTATTGCACTTTTACCCATCGTAATTCCCCAGCAATTTATTAGACATTTCGTGGATAGTTTCTCGACGAATACGGACACGAATAATTTCGAGATCGCGCGACCGTCGAAAACATTTTCCGCGCGTGGAGGCGGGAAATGCAAATAGAGGTTCAGGCGCTGCTTAAATTCGAGCCGTATAACAATTTGCAAAGTAAACCAGCATGCCACGTGGGAGTGGAATCATTGCGCCGGTATAGGTAACGCAATATAGTACTCGAAAATGTTTTCCGGCCTCAACGAAACAATAGTCTGTTTTCCTTGCCGGAGAGACTGTAAAATCGAAAAAGCCGCAGGGCGATTATGGAAAGGCAAAAGCGTCCAGTCGATTCAAACTTGATCGTCGAATTACAGGCTCCATCCGCCGCTAACGAGTCCCTCCATTTACTCGGCTGCCACGAATTCGAGCAACTATTGGCAATTTCGTGGCGCCGTTCTGCCAATGTTCCTTTGTGGCGGAGCTAAATAGAGAATCTTGATTTCTTCGTTACGTTTCGGCGAGATAGTTTCGTTCGATTCTTCTGAAAGCAACTTCTGCTAGCTGTTGGCCAGAATGTTCAATTTTTTAAAAATTCCACTTTACATAGAAATAAGTGAACATGATCGATAGAATTAAATCAACTTTATGTACTCAATGATATTTTTAGGAAACTGGAAATAAAATAAATCACACGACAACATTTTCGCAACGCACCTCTGTGTATAATTGTTCGTAATAGTCCACGAAAATGTTTTGTGGTGATATAAAATGCCAATCTTAGTACCACTCGGTTCCACAATGAGTTTTATTTAGAAAAAAAGAGTTCGTTTATGTTACCGTTAAAAATCGGCTATTTTATATCGAACGACCTAATAATTTCGACCATTGCATCGACGGCAACGTGGAAGGCAGGGTCGACCGTGAGCGAGCGATAAACAACATCGCGCGCGAGATTAAAATGGACGACTACGAAGGTGCACCGCGTCGCGGAGGCAACCTGCCGCAGCTTTCCGTACGTGCAAAGCCGGTCAAACGGAAGAAAAAGATGACCAGCTCTCCCCTCGGCCCCCCCTGCCAGCCCGTTTGCTCCGGTGGTTGGTTTTTGCCGAGTCCGACCGGCAAAACCGCGTTACAAATTATCTAGCCGCGTATACGGACGCGTACGAAAGGTCAGGCATGCGCCGCGGCCGGGTTCTCGGTTTCTTTTTGAACCGGCTGTGGCCGTGCGCAGGAAAAGGAGAAAGCAGAGAAACGCGTCGCAATTACGAATCGCATTGCCGCGAGAACTGGATTCGTTCCGTCTTTTTTCATCCCGTCCCCGTCGTCCCCGTCCCTTTCTTACCCGTTTCGCATTTTATTTTTACAGCGACCGCGGGCCTCACCGGCGTCACCATTTTCCGTGCCGCGCGCTATAACTTTCGACGTTCACCGTGCGCACTTCCGGTGCAACAGTCAATCCTAAATCACGTGAAATTTTTACTACGTTTAAATGCGCGATTCTCTTTCTTCATCGCGCGCGTTAACGCTCAGAAATAGTATACCGTCATCTACCAAATAAACCGCAAACTTCGCTCGTTGTTGCGCTATAATATACCAGCGCTGTTCATATTTCCGTTGCAAAATAAATTCGTGCGTTCATCACTCTGATTTATACGTCCTGAAAGGGTTCATCCTTTTCTTCGCCGATTACAACCTTGCTCCATAAATTCCAGTTATGAAGCTAGATTTTCTTTATATTTTTCTTAAAGATATTGTGTATCGGAAGTTAAATATAAGAAAAATCTTTCTCAATTTTGGCTTTTCAGAAGTGTGGGGTCTTAGGTTGCCACAATCAAGAAACAACTATTGCTGTTTTTCGGTTTTTATTTGCGCGTTCTAAAAATGTATACAGAAACCGGACTATGCGAGGCGTACTCATCGGCAGACTAACTGACTCTGATGTCCTGCGGATCTCCTGCCTACTCATCGTGTTCTTCGAAAAGGCGTTACCTTTTCGAAGGCACGGGGGCGGAGTTTTTCCAAATTCTTGCCGAATCGTTGTCGCCTTATTTAGCGGGGGTAAAAATCCTTAACTTCTAATTTATGGTTACCGGTAAGGTGGTCACCACGTGCGGAAAAGGGACTTTCCGGGACCGCGCTTGCCGCGCGGTCGGGCAGGCCCTGACGGCACACGACTGGCAGCGTTTTACGACAGGGTAATTAAATTTACTACGCACGGAAAAGCAATTTACAAAAAAATGATTTGCCATCCTGCAGACTAGGGTAGATTTACTACTCTAAACCCTAACATCTGCAGGCGGTCAACTTTAGCATCGTGCGCTGCGAATCGTGTACCGCTACAAGAAGCATCTCTTGGAATCGTCAAATTTTGTTATCTGAATGTTTTGGAGACGTATTTCCAAAGTTGTACGCGACGTATTAAAGAGACGTCTTTTCTACCTCTATTTCAAATCTTTGTGGAGACGTCGTTTGAACGTCTGAAATAAGACGTCTTAAAGACGTTTGTTTCGAGACATTTTAAAGACGTCTATTTCGAAACATTTTAAAGACGCCTTAAAGACGTCTTTTTCGGGACGTTTTAAAGGCGTCTCGTTTCAGACGTTTTAAAGACGTCTCTGAGATATCTGGGTATACTATTAATATAACTTTACGAATTGTAAAAGAAAACATCTGAAATCCGTCATTCTGACGGGCTCGATAGTTCTAGTGTTAAAGCGAATACCACGCAAGGGTTAAACACCATCGTTCGACTATAGTGCGCGAAATATCGCGGATGTGACGGGGGTCGGAATCGACGCGACAGCGGGCGTTCCGTGATTAAATTGTAATTTTTACTATACCGGTGCCGAGCGAACGCACGCGAGGCCGGTTTCGGAAAAAATATAATTTTCTGCTCGGCCGAGGCCTGGGAAATTCTATTTCAACCCTGTGCGTGCCAGGCCTCGCCGCGCAATTGCCATTGAACGAAATGACGAGATATCAACATTTTTCCGTTTCGGCGACGTTTTAATTGAAACCCGTGACACCGGAAAACTTTCGCACGCTTGAAATGGCATTTCCGATGCGACACCGCTCGGACGCCGAACAATTTTTTATGTCGATACTTACATCTCTGTTTCAAATTTTTTTTTGTTAACGCTGGATGTGCGGAATCTGCCAATCTGATGCTATATTTCAGCTCCTGTTTTTATTCGGTTGATACTCTGATGGAACTTCTAATTTAAAACTTTTACTATCTAATTTCAAACATTTAAGTTTAGCGCACATTATCCTATTTAGTATCGGTACACATATTTGTGTTGTCATTCTCTTCGATGCTGATCTCTTGTATACAGATTTTATGCGCTTGTGGAAAAAATAAACTAGTCTAAAAGAGGTACTCCTTTCCGATTTTGATGAAATTTAAATATGTTATTGTTAAATTGTATGCATTTAGAATTTTGTGTGAGTGCGAAGGAAAAGTCTCCTCTGCCGCTGTCCCTTATACTGAGAACCTGGTTCTCCCATTTTCTGTTTTTGACTACAATGTAAAGACCTCTGTAAAGACTATGGTTCTCCGAGGACAGGCTTCGAGGTTCGATCACAGTCAGTTGAACTGAAGCGCTTGAGCGAGAAGCTCCTCTTGTATTCACTTCTGTAATAAACTCTATTTTCTGTTTTTCTCTAATTCACGTACTACGGATTGTCAGCATTAGCTTATTTCATAACCTACAGGATTTCAACAGTTATGGATTTCGACATTTTGTAGAGCTGTAGACTGTGTAGATTCTAAGCCGATTGTCCACGAACGAAATATGAGCGAACTATGAGCGAACTGTATATTGTCCCGCATCGATCCGTCGGGAAAAAGTAATACCGATCGGAAAAAAGAATGAAAGTGAAACGGAGAAGAAAACGGTCGACGAACGATTAAAAGAAGCGATGATCGGTATCGAGCAGAGACGGCCAGTCTTGTTTGACCCGGCATTACGAGAAGACGTGTTGATTAGGCAATAAATTTCTTGCAATTACTCGCTGCATTCGTCCCGGTCATCCCTTACAATTTTGAACAATTTTTTCCTTTTCATATGTACTAGGGGCTCTCTTTCGGTTTTCGAGATATTCACAAAAAAACTGTGCCTACTACTAGATTGAATTTTCTGTATGCGTGCATGCTCCATGGCAATATTTCCGTCAGCCTGGCCCGGATACCTCTTTACTGATTTTGAAAACACGCTGCGGGAAACGGAAAGAAAACAGGGTCTGACTTCGGTCATGTAAGATGAACTTTTAACCCCTTGCCGTATTTTAACGAGTCAGACTCGTGATGAAGATTGTAAACAAAGTCTAACAAATACCGAATATTATGCCATTGTTTCCAGATGAAATAATATTTTATTTGTTTGTAATCAATATTGCAGCACTAAAAACAATGTAGCAATACAAGAAATATGTATTTTTTTCTCTTCTACGACATTTTTGGGGATGAAGACGTTTTAATCACTGTAACCGTAAAGAAAATGGTACGGCAAGGGGTTAACTTCGACATGCTACTGTTGAATTTTCGTATGCGTGATCGAGCCGGCCCTTTCCGCCCCCTCCACTACCTAATCAGAACTCACTTCATTCGCATTGCACTCGTCGTCCAGAATTTTCAGATTGTTCCACTTCTGTAGACTTAACCCAAATCTAACCCAGACCTAATCGAGAATTAATCTATGTTTATAACATTGAAAGCATTTTAAAACTCGTTCTGAAAAATCTATACATTTGCAATAATTCGAATGAGAGATTGCACTTTATATGAATCTGGTTGGATTGGGTTAGGTCTGGTCTGGCATAAATCTGGATTAGATCTGGATTAGGGGCATTATTAAGTAAAAAATTGTTGGAAATGTCTTTATATGGGTACGTTATTCAATAAATTACACCTTACACCGTATATACTTTATTAGTATCGTAACGAAAGTACCGCTTCCTTCAAATAAATAAGCACACTTTAAACAATTTCCTAATCCTCGGAGGAAGGAAACTCCTTTTTCTCTGTCGCCTTTATCGCCTTTATCGCCTTCGACGTCCTTAGACGTCCGTTCACCACCACGTCTGTCACCAGACTCTCTTTCGTTCCAGCGTCGTTCACCAATTCTATACAACAGGTGTACCGGCAGACCCGTAACACCAAAATACCGGTAAACCCGTAACAGTATTATAAAGATGTTAGTCAAAATAATGACACAGTTCAAATATTTTGACAGTTTGGTCGCAGTGTTCATTCTACAGTCATAGAACTTGCACGTGTTTTCGCTTCCTTTTAAAATTTTAAAATAAGAGGGTTCCTGTTTTTTTTTATTTTTTTATTTTTATATGTCCTAATTCTTTTCACATATAGCAAGTGAGTATTGTTATTGGTACTTTTCTCTACTATTTTCAACTTACAATTCAATAACATATATTAAAAAAAATTTTATTATTTCACAAACGCAATTATTTTTCTTGAAAATGGTCTAAAATAAGATGGAAACGTCGTTAAATATGTTGCAAATATGCTATTAAATAATAACAATTAATCGAACCCGAGCGCCGACAACATTAATACAGGTTTTAATGACACCGTGTTTTCCGCGTAACCCGTTTTTAATATAATATTTAATATAAATTTAAAAAAAACTGTATAAGATTGCGGTCTGCTCAGGCTAGCTGCTTTTACGACGGTCCTGACTTTATGCTCCCACCTGGGCCCTGTTGTCCTTGGGTTAAACCGCCCCTTACGCCTTATACCTAAGATAGACCCTTATACCTAAGACGCTACGGTATCGTCTAATTAAAAAAGAATAGAGTTGGATTAGGTTGGGGTAGATCTTTTAAGCAACCAAATTAACGATACCTGAGTAGGTGCAGTTTCAAAACCTCTATTTCATTATTGGTTCTAAAAGGTTCGCCCATTATAGTCTTTTCTCCGATCCCCGCAACGTGTTTGCAAAAACAATAAACAGACAGCCGGACCAGGCTTACGCAAACGTTGCTGCGGAGCGTGCCCGAACACGGACAATTCAATCCAGCAGTAGCAACAGTTTTTTGCGAATATCTCGAAAAATGAATTCAGGGCTCCTAGTGTATGAAAAGGAAAAAGTTGTTCAAAATCTGTAGCTGCCTAACATTTTTAAATTTCCTGAAAATCAGAGAGGACCTCTGTAAATAATTACCAAATTTTTATTTTACATAAAAATCGTATAAAAATTCACGCTCTTTGCAATCGTGCCGCAGCGTTGATTTTCTTCAGCAGTATGATAGCTTTCGAAGCTGAAAAAACCAGCACGCAAATCCACTTTGCCCGCAAACAATTCCCCGTGACATTTCTAAAAGCACTCTTCGAAGACAGGGGGAGATCGTGGTTTCGCAACGTCTCGGATCGGAACAGCATTTGTTACCCGGCAACAGCGTTAGCTTATCGAGTAGCGGGGATCAAAGACGCATCCGGGAAACCATGATCATGGGACGGAGGGATGGAACTTCTTGAACTCGTCGGAGATAAGGTGACGAGCGTCTGGTTATCGAACAATGTAATTTACTGGATCGGCTTTAATTAGTCCCTATCCCCAACAGCGAGGCGTTGCGGAAGCGCCGACTAATTATATCGTCGGATGAGCAGACTGTATCGAGCGAGCAGCTTTCCCTTTTTTCGAATTTAATTCCCAGGCAAACTACATACACGTTCAACCCTGGATCGCAGCATTAACGCTGCCGCGGGATTCTGTGCCGTTCATTCATGAATTTTCCGCGTAAATGATTTTCCGGTGCCTCGAACTAGCTTTGAAAAACCCCAATGTTTAAATCGGTATTAATGTTTTCGGCGCTTGAAATTGCTGTATTGTTTACAATTGATCGAACCCGAACGCCGAAAACATTAATACAGATTTTAACATTTTACGGTCGATAAAAATTGAATATTTATCCCAATGTTTAAGTAAGTCCCAATGCAGAATTTCCTTTACATTTAATCTACTCTTCCCCGTGTTCATTTCGTGCAAAATGCTCGGAATAATATTCGGACATGTTTTATTGAAATGGAGCAATTAGTTTGCTACAGAACGTGAAAATTAATAATAATCATATATACTTTGTTTCAGCCTCACGGCTAAGAAATTGGACTTAATAAGGTTTACATAAACCTAACCAATACAGTTGTCTTAACCTTTTATTCATTTATTCGCTCACTGGTAACTCTCCTTTCTTGTGTTTCTTACCTCATCCTACTATGTAGGAATACTACCCAGATAGCACAGAGGCATCTCAAAGGTGCCGCCAACGGCTTCTGAACATCTCCTGAACGTCTTTTGTACGGAAACAGTACGACTTTAAGACGTCTCAAAAACGTCTTTTGTACGGAAACAGTACGACTTTAAGACGTCTCTAAAACATCTTTTGTTCGGAAATAGTGCAACTTTAAAACGTCTCTAAAACGTCTGTTTGACGTATAAAATACATCTTCTAGACGTCTTCTAGAGGTCATTGATCATTGAGGCCTTGAAAAGTAGACGTATGCCGGCTGCGAACTTAGTATAAACAGGTCCACTGTCGAACACCTAACGCGCTTGACCCAACCGGGCTCATGAAAACATGGTTAATACTTTCAGATGCAATGCACTGACGCCGTAGAAATACTCATCAAATTGATTTCATTTTTTAATATTTTCCTATGAGATGTTCAAGGTTTGCCTAGTAGACTTATTGAGTAAATAAATTTCAAGGTTAGTTTAGTTTTTCGCGCAGAAAACGTCGGAGAAATCGTTTTTTATTTTTTTAACTACAACGCCGTGGGCTTAAAACTGAAAAATTCATAAATGACACTTATAACAATAAATCGGTATTGTAAAAATCCAGAGTGTGTCACTCCATTTGAAATTTGAATCTTTAAGATGCCTTATTTCAGCCGTTAAAACAACGTCACAAAACAACGTCTATTCAGGACGTAAGACGTCCAGACCTAAAATGGACGTGAAAAAGACGTCGTGTGCTATCTGTGTACATAACTACTGATTGCACTTCTTTATCCTTTGGTTTTCCCATTCCCCTGTCCCATAACGTGAAAATTAAATTTTGGAAGAACTGCAATTTGCTGGAATTTGGTAAAATTTTTAGAAAAATCGATCGCCCCATGTGGCGCGCCGCGAACTTTCGCGAGGAGGATCTTTCTGCTCGTTAATCGCGTAAACGACGCGTTTCGCAGACTTCCGTGCACCCTATTTCTCCGGGATGAATTACAGGGAAAAAGCTCGGTCGTGCCACAAAAGCGAACGACACAGGTTCAATCGCGACACTCGGAAACTCGGTCACTCGTTACGAGCGAAAGAGGGAGAAGAGAGAAACGGAGGCAGAGATCTCGTGAAACGAGAGACCCCGGCAATGCTTTATTGAATTTTACAACCGCAACCTTGCCCGCGATTCCCCGGAGAAATACATTGGACACTTGACCTTTTCGCTCGGCGCGGCACGGAGCGGCGCCGCGCCGCCACGGATTTTTGCCAAAGGCTCCGCGCGAACTACTTCGTCTCCGAATTTGTTTTTCTCGCTCGTTATTAAAACGTAACTACACTCTGCACGAGTGTGTTGCGTTTGCTCGAGCGCGTTGCATTTGCTCGTCCTCCACGGATGATGTGCTGCGAGATTTACCGAGCCCAGTCACGCACGCTGCGTGCGACTTAAATTATGATTTTTAATCGCTGATCCCAACTTTGTTCTTGTTTTCGCGGCCTCATTAATTCATTGTGGAATTAATGGCTGTCTGTTAACGAGGAGCTGCGAGAGTTCATTTGTCGCGTTCGTTGCCAGCCTGATGTTGTGTATAACATGTAATTATAAGAAAGTCGAACGATTTATTTAACGAAACGGGAATTGAGATGTAGGTACGTGTTGTGGTAATTAGTAGATCGCTGACGTTCACGGGAAACGTATTTAAGGACTCAATAAGAATTTACCATGTACAATTTCGATGATTTTTTAATCAATGATTAAAAATTTCAATCAACTAGCCTTAATCAAATTTTTGTTATAGCATAGCCATTGAATTGTCTATTGTTCTATGTTTTAATAATAAATGTTCCTTTTGGAAAGAATTTTAAATCTACATCGAAATTTGTGAAATATTTCAATATACTAAATTTTTCCAGTAACGTTTGCATAATATACTAAATAATCACCGAGATTAATCTTCAGCAGACTTTCATGAAAATCTAATGGAACCAATGTACAATTTTCTTGCACGGACGCGGCGCGACGACGATGCAGCTGCAGTTTTTGGCCCGCATCAGCTGCGCTTTACGAAATTCCCGGGAGTGTTCCTAATAACACCAGTAAATGATTTCCAATCCACCTACTTCCACTTACTACAGAGGTCGTTCTACGTCGACTGCAGTTTTTGCAAGCAGACGGGCCTGATTTATCATGCGCATTACAAAAACCATACTACACCGTTCTACCTTCAATTTGCCCCGAGCTGACGACGTTATTATTTTCCCATCAATTTTCCATCAATGCCGGCTACCACGAAATATCCCGGGACTACTCCTCGATCATCCTTATCGTTCCATCGTGATTCGCTGGATCGTCAACCGGTATCATGAATTCTGTTAGCGAACAGCGGATCGAAATGAAAGTCGTGGACAACGCGAAAGTTCTCGCGGGCCTAGCGTTTAAGGGATTTTTTCGCTGGAGTATTCGGCCTCGTCGATGAGCAACGTCGAGTCTGTAAGGGAACGTATAACCTCGTCGTAGCTCGGTGCCATGGATATCTTATTATTCCGAGGGTGTTGCCCGCGGGTACCTTAAATCTGGCATGTCAAACACGCTGCTATCCCGACGAAAGCTACTTTCTCTATCTTCGCGGACGCCTCTTATTCTCGACCTGAGCGTCACGATCGCACGATGGAGAACTATTATCCTCTGTTATTTGCTCAAGACAGTCCCGTTTCCTTCCGTCGACGAATGTCGTGTTACTTCGTGCTACTGAAGGAAGCTAATAACGCGACGACAGGATCTGCGTCTTTATACAGCGAGCAGCAAAATTGAACCAATTTAATCATTTTCTCGGAAAGTCATTATGTGTCTGGCGAAACAGGATAATTTCTAGTTAACACTACCACTACGCCATCACCGGTCAAATGACCGGTTCCAGATTTTTTAATTCACAATTACTGAAATTATAAAGATGCTTTCGTGGTAAATGATTAATCTTGTTATTTTTATAAGGCAAAATCTATTGGCTACTTGTAAAGCTCGGTAGATATAGTGTTAAGAAACGATTAATATTTTAATTTAGGTATAGACTATTTTAAATCGCTTTAGATTTTTCCAATGCAATTATACATATTGTTGCGTAATTCGGAGGCACTCCGCGTAGACGGGCGCGTCACACGTCGCGGCATCGCGCTCTCGCGTTTATTGAATAGAATACACAACTAAACAATACAACAGATATTAATTAGCGAAGCTATAGCGGTGGGATTTTCTAACGATCTTCTCCGTACGACAGTTCGATCGCAACTCTCAACTGTCGGCTCGTCAACAGCTTTCGTGACAACCCCTCTGGCACTCTTTTATTTCCTTAAGGGTTGTCCACCGCGGGCAATACAGTAATTCATCTATAACTGTCTAAAATGTCTAAACGCTAACTGTCTAGTCGCCTACCCATTCCACTGAGGGGCATACCGCGTGAGGGCCGTGAAACTCAGTAGGCCTCAGCCGCCGAGCAATGTAACCCGATACCGGATCGGGTATATCGGTGTGAGACCAGGACACCACTACTAATCCAATGACAAAACTTTTTTATTTTTTATTATTTTTTTATGGAACTTTCACCAATATATTCGTGGCATCTTTCTAATGAAAATGATACCAAATATGAAATAATTCCAATGATAAAAAAATAATAAAAAATAAAGAAGTTTTGTCATTGGATTAGTAGCGGTCTCCTGGTCTCACACCGATATACCCGATCCGGTATCGGGTTACATTGCTCGACGGCCGAGGTCTCTCGAGCTTCGGTGTCGTGTTCTACGTTCGGCAAAATTCAAAGAATAGTATCCCTTTACGATAACTGTCTTTGGTCATACCCGTGGTATAGACAGTTATGGATGAATTACTGTACTTCATTACGGCGACTTCACAGTGACCAGCCGCCGTAACAATATGTATAACTCTAACGGTCTTTCAATAGCGACAACTCTTTATTGCATTTCTTTAGAAACAGGCTCCCGAAATACGTGCTACACAGGATGAATGCTGGCCGATTCCGATTTAGCGAAATCGCCCGGCATAGAAGGGTTCAAAGGACCCAAAAAAGCAGCAGGTTGTTTACAAACATCCGTCGCTAATGGCACACGAAAACGCCTGTTGTCCGCTGCGAAATAGCATCGGGCCTGTTTGATGTTCAAACACTGGCGCTGAACGACTCCGAGATTACGAGATCGCTTTTGTTCCCCAATTTATACATCGCGCACACACGGAACGAGTCAGTCTACAGGGTTATTGGCAGTTCCGACGTATTCATGCTTTCTGCCGTTTTACGCCGTTTTCCGCGATCGTTCCTTTGTGAACCGCATTTCTACGCCGGATCGGGACCCGATATCTCACGTTGATTTCGCGTTCTCTGAACGTCGGTATTCGATCCAGATAACGTTTATCTGTTATCTCGTTATTCCACCCGGCCCGGAAATTAATTCTCCCTTTTCCTCTACTTTCATTCCATCCTCGCTTTTAACTTGCGTTTATGGTCGTTTTTGTTCGCGAAAAATGTGCCTCAAAAGTTCTGGGTACGAAGACTTTTCAATTTTCTGAGCACACCGGAATGTTTTCGTTATAGGTTATCTACGCGAACACTATCGATAGAGTCTTTACTAACCTTTCGCGTTCTTCAGGAAATTGCGACGTTTGTATTGTGAGAATTAAATTGTGTTACGGTTGATATTCAATTCTAGATAGTGCATACAAGTGCATCTAACGCTGTGTACATTGACTAGGGGAGTGCGAGACCCCAATATGTCGGTACGAGACGAGTCCTCGAAACTTTTGTCTTTTATGTCGAGATTCCCGAAAATATTCGAGATTCTCGAAAGTATCTGGATTCTAGAAAATTTCAGGGTTTTTAGTACTCGATTACCGTTATAAAATTTGCTTTAAAATCAATCGTGGAGATTTCCGATATTTGAGTTTCTGAAAACCATATTATAAAATTTATTCATTGAATCTTCTTTTTCTTACTCAATTCACTACAGTGATCGAAATTTCCTTAATTCCATAGTTATTTCTTAACGTGCTACCCCGTTGCATGTTAAGAAAAATCGATATAACCTAAAAATATGTCTTATTTTATAAAAATAAAAGTAAATCAAGTAAGTAAGTATATGTTTATACTTACACAGTGCTCACACTGTTACATAAAGATAAAGGAATACCATCGGCTGGAACTATGGTAATATCGCTGGTATTCTCAATAAAATATCAAATATCACTGTTACAATCGAAGCTGTACGCAACAATCAATAATAACAATCAAGAAATCAATTGTAATCGAAGAAGTAACCACGCGTAGTCAGTCGGTAACAATGAAAAACTCAGCAGATAACGATCGAAAACAGAGAAATTTTTCGATTAGATTTCTTTGAAGAGCTAAATTTCTTCACAAGAATCCTGTTTTTAGAAGTCGGTTAAAACTAGGTACACTGAATAAACCTACATATTATACTTTATGATAATCTTAAATTGCTCTTTATTTGAATTTAGATATAACACACTGACCGATTGAAAATTGTATCATATTAAAATACTATTAAATTAAAATAAAATTAATTTATTCCCGATACTTTCGACAATCTCGATAATTTGGAGAATCTCAACATAATCGAAAATCCCGAAATTTTCGAAAACCCAACCCGTCTCAACCATTGAGATCACTACATTTTCGGGTTCTCGCGCGCCCCTGATACTGATTCATATATTTTAGCAAGAAAAACAACAATCAACAGTAGAAGTCTGATATTTTGGCAACAAACTAAACGAAACAGTTTGACTACTGTTTCGAAACGCCGGTGACCATAGGCCCCGAAAATGGCCGACAGCCACTGAATCGGGATCAAGGCCCGATTAATCACGGGACAAGCGATTCGTTAGGCCAGTGCTCGGTAGAATGACCGCCGTGGAAAGCATTCGATTCGGCAGAATTTTTCGACACGGATCAGCCAATATTTTGATTATTGCCGGTCGCAATGGTGCCATTAACAGGCCGGGGCCGAGAGTAATAACAAACATCGGGACAGCGAAACGTAGTCGCCACCCTACGTTCGACGAATGTCAAATTAACGAGCCGATTCAGGCGTTAACCGCTTAATCAGCCGCGCATTTATGCGGCGCGACTCTCTGTTTAATTGCTATCGCGCTCGGCACGACAGCTATTACACGCTGCCACCATGGTGGGGGGAATATTCGGTCGCGCGACCTCTTCTCGAAATTCCTCCGTCGGCCGTTTCGATTCGAACATCGTCGAGCCGCTCTCGCTGTCATTCGATTCTGTTAGCGGTTGTAGCGTTGGCGTTGTCGCATTCCTGCAGAAAACTGGGACGATGCGAGCGACGCAATGGCCGATGATTGTACATTATTAATTTTCTTTAAACCGGTATCAAATTCTATTTTGCTGTCATCGATATACATATAGGGTGTCCAACAAACGTTGTACTTCCTTGGAAGGCGTGATTTCTGAGGTTTGAAATCACTTGAAAAATAATTTGAAATCACTTTCTCCTTTGCGAAAATATTCTCCGTGGCTTTATTAGGGAGCTATAGACGAAAAACATGAAACAATCGGAGCACAGATCTCGCTGAGCGTGGAGCTGGCATTGGCCAAGCCGGAATCCGTGTTTCTAACGTAACGAAGCATCGGGGAAAATTTTTGTAACGGAAAAAGTTACGTCAAAACGACCTCAAGAGTCACCCATTTCAAGGGAGTACAACATTGTTGGGACACCCTGAACATAGCTTATGGAATATAAAGTTCTAAGGAATGATATTGAATGAAGAGGTTCGAAACATTGGAACCGTAAAATAAATTGTAGTGCAAGGGGTTAAAAGAATCCTGGCGGAAGGTTCGCCAATTACGCGACGCGCTCGGGCACATTCGCGCGGGTTATTCTTCCCGCAGGTTTCGGGGGATGAGATCCGGCCTCGTTTCGACTGATAGAACATCCCGACTCCGTTGGAAACGAGCTGAGGCCTCTCGAGCGATGTTTCCGAGCCAGAAACGCCTGTGATCTGTGACCGATGACCTGTAACTTGGACGATGTCGAGCTCGGAGGAAAGAGCTCGCGTTTCCGGTGGCAGGGCCCGATATTGGACCCGGTCGGGTAGAGCGGGTCGCGAATCTGACGAGCCAGCCGAGGGATAGTAATCAGGACTCGTCGATAAATCACGACCGCTGATTACGTATTTGAAAACGCGATCGAAAACCGGTTGATCTACGGCACCATAACTCCGCCGCCACGATTCGACGACGCGACGGGGTCGCCTCCGGGCTTATCGGGAAAATTTTGCGCGACAAGCGACAGTAGAACCGTTCAACCTATCGTTTGAAGCTCGCCAGTGGGCGCAGAATCGGTGCAAATATGTGCAAAGTATTCCTGTTAGTGTCGGCGCGACGATGTGCTGCACCGATTTCATCGTGGCGTAAAGCTCGTTGCTGGGCCACCGTAGACATCAAACCTACCAAACGCTAAAAGTGCGAAAAACTGTTTAATGTTATCAGCGCACGGGTTCGATCAATTGTTAATGACTAATAGCAAATTTGCAACATATTTAACTTCGACGTTTCGGTCTTATTTCAGACCATTTTCAAGAAAACAATTGCGTTTCTTATAGAAAACCAACTGACAAGGTAATTTCGAAATAGAGACTTCCTTCAAGTTTTCCATTACTAAGTTAGCAATGACAAGGGAAATAGGCGAACCCATGGCTGTCCCAAACACCTTCGCAATTGTATATTTTGTGTTGGACGTTAAGCACCTTCACCGTTTCCAATTCAAAGTGTCTTGACATTGACGCAAAAAAAACCATTATTTGTTTGATTCTCCGCACAGCTTGCCCGTCGCGGAATTCACTATTACTTTTTAAAGTAAGTGGGATAGTAAGGAGTTACTGTTGCGTACCTTAACATGTATCTTTATTGCAAGGTTATGTTACAAGAGTTGACTATTTTTAACGACTATTGATCGTAGACTGACGTCTTTTTCGGACGCGAGTGCCTGCTGAGCCTCTTCCCGGAAGTTTCTCCGTCGACCGGAAAGGTTTTGGATTGATGGATTTTTCCAGATATTTTTTATTGGCGTAAAATTTGTCGCATAGAAATTCGTTTCCGGTGAGCGCGAGTGACCGGCTTCGTGTGGTGGGGATGTTCAGGTAAAAAAAAAGGTTCGCGTGGAGGCAAAAATCTTGTGGCACGTGTTAAATTACTTGACGAGAAGCCATAGCCTATTCTCCCGAAAGTCATGAACGAAAGGTTCAGTACCGAACAATGAATCGCTTCCTGCCGGCGCAGGAAAGGTCTAAATCTACACGTTGGTTTTAGGCTATGCCTCCTTGTTTTCTATAGCAGATGATGCGTTTTTTCCTTAATAGTTTAATTCGTTGTGTCTCCCAACGGCATGCGGCTCGCGGCTAACGTTGTTCCGCGTCGGAACATGTTGTGGAAGTTTCGTCATCCATAAATATTTTATTTATATCGATCGTAAATTGTTGATTATTAAACTGTATTAATGTTATCAGTGTTATTTCCCCTGTCATTGCTAACTTAGTAATGGAAAAGTTGGAGGAAGTCTCTATTTCGAAATTACCTTTTCAGTTGTTTTTTATAAAAGACGCAATTGTTTTCTTGAAAATGGTTTGAAATAAGACCGAAACGTCGAAGTTAAATATGTTGTAAATTTGCTGTTAGTCTTTAACATTTGATCGAACCCGTGCGCTGATAACATTAAACAGTTTTTATCAACAATTTACGATCGATATAAATGAAATAGCTAAAAGTGAGTGGCGTGTGTTGCTTTGTAAGAATGAAAAATTTGGATTTACCTAGACTCTCTGTCATTTTTATTATTCGGTAAAAACACAAACAGTTACGTGTTGAATCGACAATGATAGTACCATATTCTACAACTGTCTCCCAAGGTTTGCAACATTTTTAATAGAAACTGAGCGATTTTCCTTCAAAAACGATCTTTCTTTTACCTGAACGAAGAGAGTTATATTTAATCAAAATATCGATTCTAAACTAAAAGATCTGACATGTGGCTGTTTGGTCTACTTTCAGAAACGTGGAAATACGAAAACAACGTCTGGCAGCGTCGACTAATTTTTCCAGAATAATCCGAGGTCCGGGAACAAGAAGCGACAGCCGATTGCCAAACGTCGGAACCTCGAATCGAGAACCTGGGGATGATTCGATTCCAACTCGAACTCGAAGATTGATACTTTGGCCTGGCCGCGAACGTATTATTTACACGGAACCCGGACGCCGATCTTGTGTACCTTCCAATAATATGGGGCCTCCGTTCGCGTTTGGTAACCGATTTGTTTCCAACTGCGCCCCACACCTCGCCAAACTTGTCCTTCGATGACCGTGATGATCGCATACTGGCTCCGTTTCCAGTTTCATTTGTTCTTTTTTTCCATTCGGAGAATCTGTGAGATTTGTACTCTCCGTGTAAAATTATACGCTGTTTCTTTTGACCTACTGTTTGGCGATTTCGAGAATCGAATGGACATTCGTGGTATACAGGGTGAAGGGAGCCGGAGATCGAAGTGCTCGAAATTATGGCTTTGTATTAAATGTTTCAAATTGTTCCAGCATCCCCTTGCAATCGTTTAAATGTTTTCCGCTCCCCACATCTGCACTCTGGATCGTCAATAAACCCAATGCGAGCAAGAGAAGCAGCTAAGTGATAATGATCCGATCTACACCTGTTAATAGTGACAACTTCCGATCGAGATAAATTTAATTGTGAGAACCAAGGAAGTCTATTTTCACTAAAAAATTTTTGGAAGAAAGTTTTATCCTTAGAAAGTCCATCAGTTTTTACTGATGAGAGGGTGTTTTCAAACATATTTTTACTAAATAACTCAGAGATCAGAAAAAGGAATACTAGAAATACAAGGAACACTACAGAATGAAGCCTCTTTTGCTAGATGGTCAGCTCTTTCATTACCAACAATCCCAGTGTGAGACGGAATCATGTTTTATGGCAATGTAATTTGTACAATGAGGAAAGAAAAAAATTAGTTAACAAGCTCCGTTCAATCAATCTTTACTTACCAATGGATGTTTCATTGATAATATCCAAACCAAATATCAAGGCTTGTCATTATATGTTATCATTTCTTAGAAGATGCGCCCTTAGTGTATAAGCGATTTGTCTATACTGTTTTTGTTATCATATTTTCATTATATTGTTTTTGTACTTTCAATTTTCTATTCTGTTTTCTATTCTCATCAGTTTGTAATTTTTGTATTGTATTGTATTTTCTACCATGTTGAAATAAATCTCATATGAGATTTTCTATAATAAAAAAAAAAAAAAATGTTTTCCGCTGTATCGATGGTATGCTGCTGTAAGTTTCATATAATTTTCGGGCTCCCTCCAGGTAGTACGAACGCGGAGAATATTATTAAACGAACATTTAAGACCGACAGAACTTCTACAAAGAAGAAGACGAACAGTCCAAATCCTCTGTCGACGATTCGGAAACAAAAATCTCGGAACGACTATTAACCTGTCCGTGGGTCCCCAGTGTTCTAGCTAGAAGCTTGGTAGTGCAGGATGGTGTCAACAAGGCAACAGGCGCGCAATAGCGAGATTACAACTGAGAAGTGCTTTCGAAATCAACAGCGACGGTCGCCGGTACACCGAAAGCTCGATAGCCGGGCATAGGTAACCGGTTTTCCCGTCGGGGACAGGGAAATCTACTTGAAAATAATTTCGTTCGTAATTTGAATACAAAGGTCCCGAATCGGCGATACGGTCGATGCGGTTCGTGCACTTCCCGTTTCTAACGTTCCAATCGGGGCGCACAGCATCCGACTCGCGTATCGTTCGGAGCTCGAGAGGTGGCACAGTCTGTGATTGGTCCGAAATATCAACCTCTTCACCGAAAATCACTAAGCATGAATCGCAGTGAACCTTCTCCGGCTAGTTCGCAATTAGTCTCTTGTAATTTAATTGGTGAATATTGAGTGATAAGTAGACAACGGATCTTTATGCAAAATAAAAATGTTCTACCTGGGTTGCAACAAACTGGAGTGAAATAGAAATTTATTCTCTTTCTTAATATGATTAATTGGTTGGAAATAATATAACTTTTTAAAATTCTTTTAATGTTTTTACTGTTTCAACTTACACCTACTAATTTTCGCGATGAATCCATAAAATCCGCTGTCTAGTGATTAGTTAACGATTTGTATATTCTGGGTCAAAATAGACCCTGTCAGGATCGATACTGCTTTAAGGGGGGAGCCCTGTGTAAATGGCCTGTTTCTCAAGAATTTTTTTTAAACAATGTAATGCGTAGATTGATTTCAAATTTCAGGCATCATTTATTGTTGTTATAGTGTAACAAAAAATATATTTTTTAAAATTTAATTGTTAATAATAATGGTGGAATGACGGCTTGAAAATGGCATTCTGTAAATGCGCCGTGCAGCGTACAGTACACAAATTTGATCGGAAACGAAAAAATCCAAATGGAATCGTTAGATTATGCAAAAACGCTCAGCACGACATTTTTCTTTTATTAAAATTTGCAAAATTGCAAAAATGGCGACGTTTTGAAAAAAAACGGATTTTCTTTCTGAGGCCAATTGTTTATAGAATATGTATATCAAGTTTCATAAAGATCGAGTAATTAGTTTACGAGCTACGTTGCACGGCGTGCGAAATTTTGCGTTTCGAGAAAAATGCGTTTAACGTTTGTGAATTCAAGCGAAGCGCTCTATACAACTCTTCACCTTATTTTGAAAATAACGTTCAAGAGCACCTCTGATAGCTTTCTAACTTTTTTATCGTATTCCTGAGGGAATTTTCTATCGATTTAAGCAAAAATAAGTTGCTAAAAAATTTCATTTTACACAGGGCTCCCCCCTTAAATTGTACCTGCTCGTTGTTGTCATAAATGCATAAACTGCAAAAAACCGGCAGTCCAATAGTAAACTTACTCGAAACCGTAGCAAGTTCTGAAATGAGATTTTGCAAATTGGAAGAGGAGATAGAAATAAAAGTGAAAAGGCAGTGACGAGATCAAATGTGCTTCCAAATGAACATGGTACAACTTGCGACTGATCTCTGGACCAATCAGAGTTTCATGTTTGCCGATTGGCTGTCGCGAATCTAGAAGTATCGGGGAAGAGGGTGCTGGGGGGGGATCGACCACGATTGGCATTCGGTCGAAATTGTTTTTGCGCGGTTTTTGCACTGCTACCAATACGCTTTGCGGTAAGTGTCGGCGGAAGAGTCGTTGGCGCTCCTATTGGCCGGGTGCTCCTGGGAGCGATTCGTTTCCCGTTTCTCCCGTGATAAATCGCGAAGCCGGCCAATAGGATCGTGGTCTGTTCTTACATGTTCTCTCGTCTCTCTCCCTTCCTCTCCCATTCCACGGTCGTTTGGATCGGTTCGATCGTTCCAGAAGAGGCATCGAGGATCTCGATCGAAGTTGCATCGCTGGAACTTCGCAAGCAATGTGTCATGCCCTAATTCGATGGACCCGAGAAAGAATAACGGTCGTAGTAAATCTCGTGTATATTTCGTTTATAACCGATCGTAAAATCGTTCCTTTAACATTTCGGCCGGGGAAGGGGGAAGAACGAAACTGAACGTTTATGGCCCCCGATGTTTGCACCGCGAGAAATCTGATGAAATTTATGACGAATCGAGTGCAGATAAAAGTTACGACCGATGGGATTGCTGTTGCGTGAACTTGCATAATCGATTGTGAGGATTCTCTTAACGGGAGTTTATGGTTCATTATTTTTAATGTCCGTTGGGTTAGATACAGACGTAGGGACAGTGGCAGGGCACAAGGATAGTTTGGATTTTAAAGTTTGCATTCCTATTGCATTAGGCTGTCGTTCTAAGTCTTACACAACCAGACAACATTACTCACATTATAGCTCTTCCGTGGTCGCTAATGACCTAATAGTTGATGCGACCTTAATAAATAAATAAAAAAAGAAAAAAACGAAAAGCTAATATTTCTATTTTTTCAGTGCGAAACAATTCTTCGGATAAATATGAATTTTGCAAATAAAATTAATAAAAATTTATTCGAAGCACAATCTAACAGCAGTGGACCGGATTTGCCCGGATAAAACGAAGTCGCCGAGACGAAGGGGTCGGAAGGTGAGGACTAAGACCCGGGGTCCATTGGAGGGAGGAATTCGGCGGAACGCGGGCGTGGACGGTTCAAAGGAGCCGTGGATAAGCGTCCGGTAAAGTGACGGTAATTCGTGGGGGAGAAGCAGCTATTAGTCAATCAAAGCGTGGCACGACACGTAGCTGTAATGCGCGGCGATGGAAACGAGAAGATAGAGGCGGAGGGCAAAGGAGAGCGAAGTGCGCGCGAAACAACCAGACAGAGGGAAATAGCGAGAGAGAGGTAGGCAGGAAGCGCGTTAATGGTTCTCATTCTCTTGCGAAATGCAACGAGTATTCAGCCGGCTGCCTCGACGCCTGTCGATGGCGCCTCACCTGCATATCAATGCACCTTCCCGGCTCCCTCATTTGCATACTCGACCTCTTGGTCCGTCGGAGGCACGGCCCCGACACCTTCCGCGATAGTCGTACTTCTTGCTGGATACATCACCGGTGGGCACTCTCTCTCTAGAGAGAGGGAGACGATTTTCCGTAGACGACGACGACGACGACGTTACCGATCCGTTGGCTGCCTATGTACCCGGGCCTCGATAGCCGGGTAAAAGACTTACGCTGGCTAAGATTGAATTTAAATGCTCGTTCAGAGAGGAACAGATAGAGGAGAGGATCCCAGCGCGTGTGTACACAGGTTAGCCCGGAATACACAAACACCGAACCCTCTGCCAGGATCCTCTTTCCTCTAGCTCTCCAGGACCGGCGACGACGGAAATCCGGAAAACAGTCGTGGATGGAGCCACGCCCGTTTGTCGTCGACTCGAATTGGCCCGGATTGCCGGGGAAAATTAATTAGATGGAATTTCGCCGGGATGCCTGTTCACCTCTCGCCTGGCCCTCGCCTGGATAGACAGCAGACTTAGGGGATTGAGATCTATAACCTCGTTACCGTTCCGATGATTGTCACCTGCGATGTTCGCCGGACTCCGAGAGGCTGTACAGCGTGTGATTCTTTTCGAGCGATCTTCGGGAAGAGCTCGGGTGTAGTTGGGGGATTTAGAATTGATGGAAGTTGTTTCTCGTTGGATTCTTCGGACCCCTTGCTTTAGCGATCAGGGAAATTGTGATTGATCTTTGTCCGTCTCTTCTGACGATGGGATGTATCTTTTTGTACGCGACGTACTTACATGGGTATTTGGAAGTGATGGTAGAACTTGCTTCTTGTTATATGTGAAGTACTTGGTTCGGTATCGAGAGAAATTGGGATTGATTTTCGTCTGTTCTTTGTGTCGATTGCATATATTTTTTTTCATTTAATTCCACGAAAAAGTAGCGTGCTTTGGGAAAGATAATCATTAGGTTTGATGACGGTTGATTAAAGAATTTCGACTCGAACATTTCGTTTATGAATAAACTACGAATTTTATGAAAAATTTCCTAAGTCAAGTATACGAAAAATGGGTAAAAGAAAGAGAGTAATCAAAAATTGTTTAAGCGGCTGATCGAATACATCGACGGGTGAGTACAGTAATGAAATATTAATATTGATGAAATTCCTGAACGATACCGGAGCACGGTACTCGACCAACTACTTTGTCTAACAAAAGCAACTGTCCGATGTAATACTTCTATTTTTCCGGATTAGTATACCAAGTAGAACATGATCATAATTATGACAAGTGAAGGGAATGGGGCTTGAGTTATGTCTAGCTGTGTACGCAAATGTTTCTGTTGAATACTGCCGATATCATTGCAGCGAGTTTTATAGTAATGCGACTAAATAAAACAGTCATACTTGAAAACAGGCTCTGCAGTAGTAAATGCGCAGCTATACCGACTGTATTATAGCCTGTTTTTCTATTCTAGCTGGCCCAGACACGCAACGTATGGGTGATCGGAGTGAAATGAGCTGGGATTGTGAATAACAGTATGTTTCAGGTTTTCTGGTTCGAAAAAACCGAGAAAAATAGAAAATTCTCAAATTTAAAATGGAAAAATGACAAAGAAGCAAGAACTATAGGATATTAAAACTAAACACAGTACAAAATTAAGAGCAGGTTAGTGATCCCCTGTTTTTCCGAAACAATTTGTGAATCTACAGCAGGCATGTCAAACGCGCGGCCCATCGACAAGTAGTCTGCAATAGTTTTTTAACCTTTGACAACACTGGATTTCTTAAAATTAAAATTATAAATACATACGTGTGTTACTAGATAGATTTATTTACAGTCACATTTTCAAGAGTTGTGACTTATGGACAATAGGTCTCAACTGTCGAAAATCATACAACAGTTACACATAATTAATTAACTGCAATAATAATAAAAAAAATATGTTTCCTCTTTATTTCGAGTCTTTTTTGTATTGCGGCCTTCGGATTATTTCATAATACTTAATGAGGTCCTTGGTGGTAAACGAGTTTGACATCCCTGATCTACAGGGTAGTCCAAAATAAGAAAAATAATACATCTGATTCTTTTTCAATTGGCCTAATTCGAGAAAAGGAATGATCAAGGATCTGTCGAAGCAACTGTAAATTGAGATCGATACCCAGAACAGGACTCTTAAAAACAAAAAATCGATCTCAGGAATAAAGTCATGATCTCAGAGACCGTCGCGTCACAGTAGCGTCAAATGAATACATAAAAATTCCCGCACAAAGATCCTAGTCAGTGAAAGGCCGTTGGTGTTGAATAGCGTGGAATCCGCGCAAAAACCAGCAGAAAACCGAGCACGCAGAGAACCAGAATTCCTGGCGAGAGCCTGCCGGGGCCCGAAATAGCTCGCCGAGCCATCGAGCGATACTGTTTCGCCGATTCTTTGTTAAGAGGCTCTCAAGTTTGCTGGTGGGTTCGCAACAGGCGGAGCGTCGTTTTAATCCCGGCGAATATTTTAGCGGAAAAAAGGGGTTCGGAAGAGAGGCTTTCCCCCTTTCGCGTTCCCGTCGCCGCGCCGCGCCGGCGACTTTTCCTTCGGGCCGCTCCATCCCGTCGTCGTCGCGGCACCCTCTCGGGCTTTTCTTTCCGTGGTGGCTGCTTGTCAGCCTTATTTCCGCGCGGGAAAACGTCGAGGATAACGCAGAACAGCATCGCCTGACCGCGTATGATTTAATCATCTGGGCTACTCGTTTCCAAGCGGGCCACCGTAATTTTCCTTGAAAGGTGTACCCGCGCCGCGCGGCCAGAAAAAATGCTCGCCCGGGCTAGGATTTTGCCACTCCGCCAAGTGGAACGAACGGAATAAGTTATTATCCTTTTTTTGAGCGGAGCCGAGCCGAGCGGAGCAGCGCGCCGCGCTTTTCAGTTCTTTGATTCGGGTCAAGAAATTAGCCGCGGCGCGGCGCGCCGGATTATCTCAAAAATAACCGAAACACGGGGAATTCTCTCAAATTTCATAAATTACGTGCTCGCGAAACTTTGCGCTGCTTTATGCTTATCCTGCGCAGGCGAATTCCAACGAAGCCGCAGCGCCGGCTTCTCATTTCAGATCCTTGCGAAACCACAACATCTCCCGACGACGAGGGAAATGCAGATGAAATTGAGAAAAATTCCGGCGAGTTCCGACGATTCCGCGTCAGGAGCTTTTCGGGGAAAACACCGGGACTCCCGGAGCGTTGTACCGTGGAACGTCAGGCCACGAACTTCGGACATACACGCGTTCCCGTTCATAAATCTAAATGGGAGTTATTTATAGATCACGGTAGATACGGTTACCCGGACGCTCCAGGGACCGAACTTTCTTCGACAATCTGACAAACTTGATGTCCACGGTAATACCTTTCCGCGGGATATTATTTGTCGAATGGCAAACAGGTATGCGCCCGCCGTGGAAGTTCGAATCGAGTTCGAAACTGAATAAACGCGACTGTCACGGGCCGTCTGGGTGCAAAGATCAACCGAGAAACGTTGAAAGGGCAAGAACACGTGACAGTGAATTTTCATCCTTTACCTCCGTTGCTTGTCATCGCAAAGAAATAGTAGAAGCATAGGATCTAAGAAACAGCACAAACACGAGGGATTTTCGTAGATCAAACCTTTACTGTATTAAATTAACGTTAGTGTCCTGGGATCTTGAGCCCAACAAAATTTCTGCTCATTAATTTTCTTTACTGTCTCGTACAATTGCAAATATGAAATTATCTTACATAAAATGCTTAAAAAGTACTTGGAAAATTTTTTCAAAATTTTAGTAAGATCCCACACTGTGTTGTTTCATAGTCTGACTGAACATGGCACCGCTCCACGGTTAAGTATTGTAGTTTCAAGCTTATCTAGTATATACTTTGATGGTCCCCACAAAAAATGTCTAGTTAGTATCGATTTAATTCTGCGTTGCTGGTTCGGTAACGCCTTCTCGTGGCAAATGAAATGTTAAAAAGGTCGACACACTTGCCCAACGATACCTAAATTATGTCTCCTTATCTGCCTGTTCACGCAATGTTCCGTTCACATAGACTCGCTCGCGTAATACGATGTTTGTAAGATCAGAGTGGTGGAAGCAATGAAAGCCAAGTGGAAGAACCAACGTAGATAGAGTTGGGAGAAGTTCTCTAAGCATTCGTAGCTTATGTTGGATATCTACCAGTGCCGTGTACGGCGAATATTGGATCAGATTTATTAGTCCGGAAAAATATTTTCTTCACTCAACAGCGAACACCGCGATTGTAGTCAACGAGAGCCGGCTATCGACGGGAAACCCGGACTTTGAAATCCCTTTTACCGCGTCGAAAGGAGTATGTGAAACATATCTGACATTTATATCGCTGATATTTCATTATGAAATATGCTTTGTACCATTACGCGTGGAATATGACACCGCGGTAATCCTACCACTGTTCGAACACCGTGCGTTATACCAAATGCTGATCATTTCTTCCTATAATACATACTACCGGAATTTGAACAATTTATTAATGTTACAATTTCCTGAATTGTCGGGCTCGATGCTTGATTTATTCGCAGCCGATGGACGCGAATTTTTGTTAGAAATCCACGTGGTTTAGAACTATTAGGCTTTTATCGGGTCTAAAACTAACGAAACTAAAACTTACGAAACCTACCAAGCACTAAAAGCTATTAAAATGTTTCAGCTTAGAAAAATGACGAGGCTCCATTTATTGAGACTGTGCGATTTTTAAAAAAATTTAATGAATCAATTTCCATGTAAGTAACTTTACAATTTCTATAATTGAAAAATGAAAAATATAAAACCGGCAATGGTAGGTTTAGTGTTAAAAATAATTCATATTTTTAAATTTTTGGAATATTTGTACTGCTTTGAATTTGATATATTGAATATTTCCACGAAGACGAAAGTACAAATTTACCAATATAACAGAGTTTACTTCCAAAGAATATGTTTATTTTTCCGTAGAGTTATTATTTCTGCCCGGACTAACTATAGTGTAGTGTTCTAATCGGATTTCGAAGATCGAAGATCCTCGATTCGGGACAGTAAGGATGTTTACTCTCGGCCGATTGTTTGCGCTGTATAGACACCGAGGGACCAGTAAGCCTGACAAGAGCGGGACGGATCGATCAATGGGTCGGAGCAATTAGGCGAACGAGACCGAAAGCACCGCTACGGCAATCGGTCTTCCGTTAGCCGCCGCGAAAAAGCTCGATCACTCGAACGTGCTTTTCCACTGCTTTGCAGGCCGGCCGGGCCGGGCCGGGTCGGGTCGGCGAGCCCCGGACGTCGTCGTCGTCTCGGACGACGGATCGACGCCGGGGAAACATTTTCATGGAAATAAATTTGTTTTTGCTATTTTCCCCGGATTGAAAAGTCGTCCGGGACGAAGGCTTTCGGACCGTGAATTGGATCCCAACCAACTTTGATCCTCTCAGACTCGTCCTCCTCCCGAACTCCCACCAGGAATCATGCCTCCCATGAAAAGAAACGCCGGGCCGACCACTCTCTCTCTCTCTCTCTCTCTCTCTCTCTCTCTCTCTCTCTCTCTCTCTCCCCCGACGTCATTTATTAATTTCCTTCCGACAACTTCCACTCTTGCTCCCCTCTCATCCTCTCCTCTCTTTACTTTTACTATCCACCGGGTCTCGTGACTTGTATTAATTTAGTCAATGGACCCTGATGGCGGAAGCAACTCCCTTCTTTAGTTCTCTCGGTGTACAGATCGAGATAGCGTCGAGGAACGTCGTTAAACAATAAAATGAACATCGGACTCTTCAGGTAGCAAACCACCTCGTTTATCACCTATTACTTTATGTACTCGGACCTTTGATTAACTCTAGCAAACGTAACTACTCGGAACAAGAAGACCAACCGGAAGCTGTAACAATGATAAATCAAATATTAAAACCCATTTGAGGAAAATTTCTAATTTAACATCGTACCCGATCTTGGACCTACCATTTCAAGAACGCAAAGGAGCGTTCACAAATTCGATGGCATCAGGTTCATTCGTTCGAACCGCATAAAATTTCATGTTCAACCAAAGAACTTTTACATTTATCCCGAATGTGCAGCGTAAAAGCAACCGTCTACCAGCGGCGACCCTTTGTAAACCTTCTCTTTGCAGTTCTCCTGTGTTCGACAACGTAATAGCGGAGTTCTGATACTGGAAGTTGCAAAGAACATAGCTCTCGATTACCGGTCGCGAAGTTTATCTACCAATGGTATTCGAAGACTCCAATAAAGCAGCCCTCTCGTGATCTGTGGAGTCTTCGACTTAACGAGGTCGGTGGAGTGTCTAAGAATGCTCAAGGCGAATAGCCAAAATAACTGTCGATCCTGACGAGCCCCGACGCCCCTATCGCATTGGAACACGTGTCAGAGTTCCCGAGGGTGTCGATCCTGTGATCGGTCATCTTCGATCGACGAGCGAGCACTGATCTTTGAGCGAAACGTGAAGAATTCTCCGCAGACACATCTCCCCCCCCCCAATAACTGATTTTCATGAATTATTTTTAGGGGGAAATGTACGTTATTTGGTGGAGAGAATGTTTGGGTATTACTATAGCTCGATTCTAGAATATAAAACCATTTTTTTGTTTAATTTTTGTTAACTTGGACAGAGATATACAGCGATCATGGCACCACTCAAAGATATGGATGTTATGATCAGGATTATAAAAAATCCAATTTTTTACTTACTGCAAGCCTTTTTATAGAATTCTATTTGCAATTAGACTACTCTGGTTTTATTTTCTAAAGTTAATTTTGAAATATTCAGTCTTTCTTTAATGGATATTTTTTGGGACGTCTTTGTCTTCAGAATTAATAAAAAAGCGTAGTTGCAAAAAATTCAATTCTTAGTAGATTTCAAAAATGTTAATAATACATTATAAAAATCGCGTATATTTTTTTAATTGAAAAAATACCTTTAGAGAAACAGCTTCTTATGGAATAACGCGCGTGATACCTGTGCACGTGTCCGATGATGTTGACACGCGAGCGAACAGAAATGTTTAACCACGATAATTTCATCTCGCGGAATTCAATCAATTCTGTCAGCGGCTCATTGAACGTTTCATAGGAAATATTGCCACTGGAAATTTTCATTTACTACCGGACCGATCAAATATACTATTAAGTGAATTCTCGCAGAGACATTTATTTGACGATATCGCACGTGCTACAAAAATGTTAACGATCTGCTACGGTCGAGGGGGGGAGAATGAACGGCTCTCGTCCGCATTGATCGAACGTTTTTCGAGGACTTGTCAAATATTCGCACAAAATTTCAGACAAGACCGTAAGTTGAAGTTGCAATTTTTCATTTCAAATACCAAAGCCATTTTTGGATGAAGTTTAACGATTTCAAGAAAACATTCTTAGAAATAATTTTTACGGTTTCTTGGTAAATTCTCGGTTGAACTGAGTCACGATCTCTCGGGGATAAAAATTCAAATGACTTTATGAAATGATTGTGTCCATTACACCGTAGCTGAAGAGTGTCTTTCATCCTCTGAAATGGGTCCAGCAAGGGTGTACTTATGTAACGACGTCATTTGTGAACGAACCGTCGGCCATGAATCTTCTAACACCTGACGCATTGGGTCAGCACGTTCCACGTTTTGCTGCGATCGGTCCTCGTGTTTTTATTTAACCCGTAATCAATCCTCACGACCACCGATCGCATCTATGCTCGTTGCTCGTTCGAACGTTCTGTTGGAAATTCTGCTCGAAAGATTTTTCCTCGTAATAACGTCTATAAACCACCAATATGCGATTTTTCAAGATCATGCTCTGGAAATATCAAAACTGACGCACTCATAATCTTCTTGATAAGACAAAAAATGTCTAAGAGTTTATAATCACAGAATGAGTAATATTATGAGTAATATTTATAAAAGCAATATGGTAAAGTCAACATTACCCTATACGCTTTGAATTATAATCTTCTTGATAAGACAAAAAAAGTCTCAGAGTTTATAATCACAGAATAATTCAAAGCGTATAGTATAATGTTGACTTTACCATATTGCTTTTATTAAAAAACAACTGAAGAAGTATAAAATTTCGAAAAATTTTGAAGAAATTTTCAATATCTTGATCATTTTGTTTTAGTCCACCCTGACGTGTCGAATGGTCTGGGTTAGGTTCACGTCAGCAAGATACGATTCTTAATCAAGAAAACAACTGTTCTGAAGACGAAAAAGTAGTTAGATCAATTACACAAAAATTTAAAAATTGTTTATAACGTAAGGAAAAATATATAAAATTTTTTATAAGGTAAGATGTACTCGAAAAAAAGTTCGTCCATCAATTTTTCCGCGATTGCATGAGACAATTCTCTTAACGTTGCCAACAACGAATTATCTGGCACCGGATAGCGACGTCAAACTCGCGGGTTACCGCACCAGACCGGGCACGATTTAATGCAGCTTACCTATCCACGTTCGTAAACATTTACGGGAACTGAAATTATTGGTTTGCCGATTCGGTCGCAGCAATCCGCTCCATACATCCTGGGCCGGTGCGGCGCGGCGCGGCGTGGCCGTGTTGCATAACATTCGTGCGGATTGCTTTGTGTATATCTGTTGCATGAGAAATTGAATAATCGCCGGATCCGGGAAAAAGGTCGAGCTGGGTAAACCAGCTTTTTATTGACTGGCAAGATGAATGCGCGATCCCGTTGCCGCTCATCGAATTATTTTTTCGTTAATCCCTTCGCACGACGCTCGATCGCGCATCAGAAAAGCGTAAATCGAAAATCAAATGATTAACGCGACGAATATGTTATATAGGGTGTCCCACCCGATTTTGACATTGACATTTTGACGTTTCTTCGTGAGTGGACGCGTAAAGGTCATATAAAGATCAACTTTGTTTCTTTTTTTTAAATGGAATGAGGTATTTTTTAATACATATATCAATCGATTCAGCTGAACATTCGTTATAAAAAAAGTACTAACCTATGTATGTCGAAAAGTTAGTAGTTCTGGAGATAATTTAAATTATTTAAATTCTTAAGACATCATTATAGCCGCACCATTCCTGTAAATATACGCTAACGTCTTGGTACGACAGTAATGGTGTTTTAGAATTATTTTAATTGGAATATCTCCTGAACTACTAACTTTTCGACATGTTTGAAAAGTAATTCAGAAGTATTGTATGAAAAAATCTGCAATAATTATATTTTAGCATATCATTTTTAATAAATGATAAACTCGACTAAATATCAAAGATGTATACAAAATTAAAAAATTGAATTGTTGAACACAAAATTATATCGTGACATAATTGTATATTGTATAGTTTATCATGTATATGCTGTATAAACTTTATATGGTTTAAAGCAATAAATAAATGTATACATATGTTAGTACTTTTTTATAACGAATGTCCAGCTGCATAGATTGATGTATTAAAAAATACTTCATTCCATTTAAAAACTCACGAAAAACTAATAACATCAGAATATTCTCCACTCGATGCCATTCAAGCCTCCGCTGAAACATATTTTGCCGCGAGTAACAATAGCAAAAAAATCAAGATGTAAAAATCGGGAGGGACACCGTGTATATTACAGCGAGTGCTTTTTCCTGATTTTACGCGCTCCATTTTATTTTATTCTGCGCGTTTACTGCCGGATTTTATACTTTCCATAAAAGTATTTTTTGTATCAGTTACTTTGTGGAACAGCCTCGTATGCTTTTATTCAATTATTTTTCGTTAATACGCAATTTTACGTTACACTAATATGTTCTTCGTTCTGAAATTGACAAAATCAACAAGTAAACAGTGAATTTGTTCACACTGGTTACAAACAGTGTCGCGAGATCAAGGAAATTGAGGGGAAAAAGTTACCCTTCTCTCTGCCAGTATCGGATTAGTCACGTGACATTGTGACGCACGCAGACAGAAACGGAACGCGTCACGTGACCGGGCGGATGCATGGGGGAATAACATCGTGGAAGGGGAACGGTAGAGTGGGGAGACGTTTCGAAATCTAATTGGTACAATTATCAATGTCTGCTTTGAATGAAAAGTCGTCTTTCCGAAAATAATCCGGAAAGAAATTAGATTTCGTTCTCGAGGGTGTTTTATTGGTTCATGACAGGAATCGTCACTGTCGTTGAATAATTCTTTAAGAAATTCACAGCTGCGAATCACGACCGTTTAAAGTGCCTTAGAGACACAGAGTTCGAAAAGGCCGAAGACTAAATTCTCACAACGAGGAAAGCAGCAATTTACAAGCGACAAAAGAACAAGGTGGTCGAACTTTCTAAGTTGGTAGTGAGCCGAAGGAGGGGGGGGGGGGATTTTACCGGAGAGCCAGTTATTCGAGAAGTTTCAACGGGCCGAAGTGATTCAGGTTCGCTCATCGGCCCCCGAAGTATTCTGCGAGAGGAGACCGGCCAAGTCGCATTCACCGTCGACAATCGGCGAAACAATTTTCTCGCACCTTCGGCCGAAAGGCAAAGGAAACAGCTATTTCACCGGGGGAAATAGGGGTCGAAGTTTCGGCTTTGTGACGCGCGAATTCTTCCGCGCGCGCGACTGCACGCGTGATTTAAACGTGAGAGCGAACTGCATACATGCACGGCGAATCGAACGGGAATTTCTGGGGACCTGTGCATTTTCTGTTTCTCTTTGTTTCTATTTTAGCCGACGGAATTGCTCGGAAGGAGCTACGCTCGACTGCATTAACCCGCTTCGATTCTGCTAATCGTCGTCTCGAGGAAATTATTTTGTGTGCGAGCGTGCAATCGAATAAACTCGTGCATAAGCTTCGAGCGAATTCCGAACTGTTCCCGATGACCATAAGGTTAATTTTTAAGCGAAGCAGCCTCGCGTGACTCTACGATCGAGAAGGGACGCGCGCGTGCTCGTGAAAACGACGAAAGAATCGGCCCCGTTCCCGATCGTGGCCTCGCGGAAGGATATAAAAGCGGCGAACAATAGCGTCGTAAAACGCTCCCGTAACTCCGCGCCATCGGCGGACAATGAAATTTTAATTGTCGCATAAAAACAGCTTGATTTTCGAAGAGAGAAAGAGAAGGGTGGGAGAAAGAGGAAGAAGCATTCGCCGAAACAATTAACGCTGCGTTGATATTCCGCGAGAGCTGCAACGACGACGCGCTGAGAAAAAAGAACACCGAACGGGGACAATAGTTGTTGCAATCTGTCTCTCGTCTCACAGTGGGGCATTTCTCTCGCTAAACTGGCCAACAGTTGAAATTTTCATTGCTTCAAATAAACAGCAATATTTTGTTTTCGTACATCGAACCAATTTTAATCTTTAGATTATTGAAAAATGCATTGTATCGCGATTAAGGATGTGATCAAGTACCTCGCAAACAGTTTCGAACTTTGATTGATTGAATTAGAGCTCTCTATAAGTATTATAGTTCGAAAAATAGAAATAGTACTCCTAAGTATACTCGAAGATATGCCAGATAGTTTCGAAACTTTTACAAGTATGTACTTTGGTAAATGGAAGTAATAGTTGCAAGTATAATCAAATCCTGGTCAAACAGATTCGAAACTTTTATGAATATCGTACCAGAAATTCGCTGATTTTTCTAATCATTATTTATTTTACTTTTAAAATCAATTATGCTATCCTTTAATGCATAATTTAATGCTGTAGCCTCTGTAACTTCTATACCTTCAGAAAGAATGTTTTCAAAAGCAGGAAATATCACGGTTAAAAAAAGAAATAGGCTAAAACCAAGTATTGTAAGTGTAATATTGTTCTTAAATAGTTACTTGTTCTTAACTAGTTAATAAATAAAGTGCATAAAACCCACTATGCAGTTCTGATTTCCAAGATTCGAGTACTACTTGTGAAAAATTCTTTCCAACATCGAAATACTCATCTTTTCGAAAATTCCAAGGTTCGAAATAGTTTGTATAAAATGAATACTTTTCAAATATAATGATTGAAACATTATTGCTTTTAAGTGGCAATCGAAACCCATGAAATGGAACTTGATTATTGATATACTACTTGATTATTGAGTACTACTTGTGAAAGATTCTTTCAAACATCGAAATACTTATCTTTTCGAAAATTCCACGGTTCGAAATAGTTTGTATAAAATGAATACTTTTCAAATATAATGATTGAAACATTATTGCTTTTAAGTAGCAATCGAAACCCGTGAAATGGAACTTGATTATTGATATTATCTCGGATTCGTGATAATATTGAACTTAATTCCGTCTGTAATCGCGATCACATGTAATAAAACATTAAAATACTTCGAAATATATCGATTAAATAATTCAAATATTTTTGGCCAGCATTCCGAGTCACTGCGCCGTTTTGACCGGCTCCGGAGCTCGCGACACGGTTTTACGTCGAAGCAACCCATGTCATCGACGAGGTTTTGCGTCAAAGCGCGGCCCTGACGTTCGATAATGCCTCTTGAAACCGCCGTTAATTAGAAATTCTGCGGCCAAGCCACGATACCCCCGGATTTTCCCGGGACTGACGCGGTCGTTCTGTCTCCGCGGAATCTCTTTCATGCACGTCGAGAGGCACCGCACAATTCGCGTCACAGACTTAATTTTATACTTTTTGACGGTCATCGAATTAATTGCGAATCGCATTTTCATGTCACAGTTTCAGGTCCCATTTTCATGGACATGTAATGAAAATGTAAAGAAAGTGGAGTTAAGAAGCTACAAAAAGTATGCATTCACTTTTTCATGAAATTGTTACGAGTTATTAGTCGATTTTGGATTTTTATGGAAATGCCTATTTTTTTTTAATTGATCACGTTGACTCCAACATTCTTCACGGAGAAAATTGAGCACACGGCATCGATATTTGTTGACGCGAACATTTTTACCATTTCAACCGATCTAAAAGAACCCTAACCCGTACCATTCCCTATCTGCTACTCGATTGAACTCTGTTCCACAAAAGTTCGAGAATCGAGTCTTTTATAACCTTTTTTACAGGCGCGATCGTCGTAAAGGTTTAACAGCATCCATTTCCAACATGTTGGAAGGATTGATTCCATTGACTAAGAAATTCTTCATGTAGAAAATCGATGCATCGATGCTATATCATTCGCTTCGATTTGAACGGATTTAAAGGAATCTACTAAAGTTTGAGGATTGAGCCTTTAATAACTTCTTTTAAGGCAGCGATCATCGTAAAGGATTAATAGATTTTCGGACACTAACAATTGAATGACCGTCCTTAAAGGGAGGATTTCCACGATACATATCACGGTGCCCCGTTCAATAGGAAACGCGTAAAAAGAGTGAACGCAGGACGTAATGGCCGATTTGGAGTTCGTCTTATCCGGTGATCGATCGCTTTGGATTAACTCGGGTTTTGGACGTCGAAAATGAAATTGGAAAACGCGGCTGATCCGTTTCTTTAATTCAATGATATACATGGTGAAACGAAAATTTACGGCACGCTTCAGCACGTCAGAAAAATATAAAACGGTTCTTATGGAGTGCACTCTGTTCATATTTTATTTACAAGCTTTCGCATAATGTGTCGAGCTCTGTAAACTGTTAGGTCGACATACACGTATCCTGCGGCTTATGCATTAGCGCAATTTTATCTTGAAAATAAACTTTTATTATGTGTCCGGTTTATAACCATTTTAGAGTTCTACTCTCCCCGTACTAAACGCATCTTAAATTTTTTAATACGATCAACCTGCGCTCTTTAGAGATAGTCGCGTAAAATATCTATCAACAATTTTCATCCGTTTTTGTTCATAATATTCTAGCTGACGTCGAGACAATTTCAATGACAATACTATAACCTAAAACAATTATGGCCATAGAAAATCGGATTTCCGATCCACCGTGCGCCGGAGTAGAATTTTTTATCACACGTTACTCCCTAGTAGCACAAAATATTGTATACACGTTTATATAATATTAAAAAGAGATTCAATCTGTTTTTAATATTCAAATATACATACAATATTTATTTTACATTAAGTAAACAAATATTTTTTTTTAAATATGCAGGAAATATCTATTTCATGTTACGAGAAAAATATTTTTTTCTAAATATAAAATGAATCTTTATTTCATATTAGAAACAGAATATTTTTTGCTAATATACAGATAATATTTTTTTCGTATTATGAAAAAAATATTTTTTTCTCGTTATAAAATAAATTTTTATTTAATATTAGAAGAAAATATTAGATTTTTTATTTCTCGGCTTTGTCTAAACAGAGTCTGGAGATTAGACTCGCGTCGCTACAAAATATAAACATTCGACCGCAGTCAAAGTATTTGGAAAAGACCCTGGCCCTGTTGCAGCGCAGAATATTCATTCGTTAGCAAACAATCTGTGTTGGGACGCAACGTTAATATACTAATAATATGCTTCATTAAAAAAAAGTAGTTAGATTTTTACCTAAAAGAATTTTTTAATAGAAGTTTATCTCTTCTAATTATATGATTTACATTTCTTGTACATGTATACAATATTTAGATCCAATATTTATTTTATATGCAAAAATGTGGCTTAAAAAATATTTTTTCAATATTTGCAAAAGATATTTATCCAATGTATTTGTGCTACTAGGGTCTGTTATGGAATCACACTGTATACCGTGACTCCAGCGAATTAACCAGCTTCGCGAATTTAACGAGCCGCGGGCATAATTTATAAAGCAACAGAACCGGACGCGTCTACGTCGAAAGCTTTAGTCGCAGATCGACGATTATAATCCCCGCGAAGCTGCCGCGGAATGGGCGAAATTTGAATTTGATATACCTTTATGGCGTGATAACGCGGCCATAACTGGAACCTCGTAACGGAAAGAGCACGAAAATAATCGTCGCATTCGCGTTCATTTCGTAATTGAATCTCGACGATGTTTATTGTACTTCCTCTTTACTATCGCGTCGCGCTGACATCTTTATTACCGTTATCTACTCCTATTGTTCATTGAGAACTCTGACGGAATTATACGATACTGCTCGAAAATATTTTATCGCTGCAAGGAGCGAAAACAACAACGCGACGTGTATTATTCGATTTATGAACAACTTCCGTCGCGTCCATCGAAAGATTATTGAATGAGTCTGGACTGACGACATAATCGAGAATTGTTGAATAGAATAGCAATTATCAAGTACGATAAGTATGCGAGTTCGTTGAATGAGAATTACTAGACTGCGGGTTTTATGCATTTATGATAATTAAACAGTGGATTTTATGCATTTATAGCAAAACTGTGTAGATCAAACGTAAAACAGTGTGAATGTTAGAAAAATGGTAGAACATTATTATTAAACAGCGGGTTTTATGTATTTATGACAGTTGGTTTATGTATTTAATTAGTAGGTGTTATTTAGAACAGTAAAAACGTCTTCAATTTCCCAGTCACTGTATTGCGCAAAAATATCTTGGACAAAAATGCAGGTCCGGACAGGCTACCGGAGCGCGATAATGGTGGTAGCCGATTCTGCGTTATCGACTCTCGGAGCAGTAGTTTTCCAGGTCTGATTTAATTGACGGTATACAGTAAGTTTTCGGCCGCGCTGTCCGCGTATACATGCGCTGTCCTTCTCTATATTCGGCGCAGTTGACGAGATCACAAAAAAAAAAAAAAATAGTAGAACTATACTGTTTAAGAAACAGACGTTTGTAACAAAGTTATCGCAGTTCAAGTATCGAGAATTCTTCTCTAGAGCTCCACTGTACATCAGGTGGACCGGAAAGTAATGTCGTTTCTTTACATTAAAGTCAAACAAATACATTTTTAACAAGTTTTTATTATTAATCAACCTTTTGCCATCTAATGTGCAAATAAAAAAAAATAAAATAAAAAAAAATATTTTTTAATGAAATTAAAAAGAATAAATAAATTTACGAACGTCTAATTCACTTGGATAAACATCGCAAATATTTTTGGTAGTAACTGTTACGTTACTACCCTTGTGAAACTGAAAAAGCATACAATGTCGGATATGTACCTCTTCTGGTATTTGGTTGAAAAGTTCACCCAAAACAGCAAAAAAAATTTAAGATTTAATTATTTACAAGTAAACAATTCACTTTAACCTTAAAATGTCTTGGCACGACTTTGTACTACACATTGAGTTAATAAATAACAAGTAAATATTGACATGCGCAGAAACAACATTACTTTCCGGTCCATATCGTAGTTCCCGATTGAATGTACGAAGGTGTCGATGTTTTTAAAAGGAGCGTACCATTGATACGGGACTTGGTCTCCATCAAATGGTTAAAAATTAAGTCGCAAATGCATTTTAATGCGATTATAGGGAGAGAGAGGGGGGGTTGGATAAACAACGCGGAGCGCGGCAAAATAAACGGCCGCGGATCCGGGCAGGATTTAAAATGGCCACCGGTCGTAACTAAAAGCATCAGGATATCCCATTATCGAAACCCCGAAAGCGTGTTCCGAAGCAAACAAAGAACAGACCGACACCGCAGCACCGGCGATTATCGGTGCATCGAAATGCGCAGATCCACGATACCGAATGACAAACTCTCGGCTTTGTCAGAGGGTTAGCAGTTTAGCAGGCAGCCTCGCGGGACTTCGCCGACTCCCAGGAACAACAATTTTATTCCCATTAGCCGGGATAATGCCGCGTTCATTCGTACGCGTCCAAGCCTAATGCTTTCGGATGATTATGCCGCGATGCCGATAACGCGATCAACGGCCCCAATCATCGAGGCCCAAGCGTCTCCTAATTAATTATTAGTCAGCCGCTACCGCGGCTACTGTTCGCTGTTTTGCCAACTCGGGAGGTGGTCGCGCAATGATCGTTATCGACACAAGTGCCGGGGCCGCGATATTCGCGAATTACGTTGCCGGTGACGAAGCCAAATTTCCTGGATATAATTCGTCCTCAAACACAGCACTATTGCGGACCGTCGTTTTTAATATTAGCTTGATGCTATCGATACAAGTATAATGGATAAACTGCGAATTTCATGCATTTATGATAAAAATGGGTACGTTAATTTAAAGCAGTAGTCGCATAAAAAAAATTTAAAGACATCAGTGTATTAGTTTCAGTTTAATAAGATAGTTAGGAGAAGAAAAAATTTTTTATTTGACTCCTCTGTCTTGTAATCAATGCAAACATTTTTTATTTTGCATACAGATCCGCAGTCTAATAATGCTGCAGCTTCATCTAGAAATACTACTATAATATACAGGGTTAATATTAGACCACAGTTCTTTATGCAAAATAGAAATCTTTAGAAATTTCCTTCTGTTTCTAATGATTTCAATAGTTTAACTTTCCTATTACTTTTGTCGTGAATGCATAAAATCAGCAGTCCACTTGTTATATGCAATTTTAAGGTACAAAGCTGATAAGATCCTATTCTCAGTTTTATTAGGTGTGCAAAATAAGTTCCTTCCCCCTTTTTTCTACGATCGAATGACTGAATTCGAATTACTTGCCGATTGTGGTGCCAACTGAAAGAGTACTTTTGTTTTTAAAAAGAGTCGCGATGAGCGCTCTAAAAGTTTTCTTACTCTTAGCGTCCCAGCTTAGGAAACCAGCTGTTGAATCTACTGAAATCGATTGTGCGGCACCGAGAGAAAACGCCAAACGTACCAAAGATTTAAAGCCGGAAATTTCAATTGATCCCAAAAAGTATTGACGACTTCATAACCAGCAAACAGCTGTCATGCTTCAGGAAAAGGTTATAGAGAATAAGGGCGAATACTTTGAGACGTAATCTTGTACCTGATTAATAAAATCTTGAATTTGGAAAAAGGGGAAAGAACTTATCTGCACACCTAATAATTTGTATATTTAATTTTAACTGTATATAAAATTTATTTAAATGTTAATCTATGCGATTATTGTGTATATCATCCACATAGGATTAAATCATGGCGAAGAAACGAAGCAAGGCTTTGAAGATCCACATAATAAATGCATGACTTCGAAGTTTAGTTATAGGATATTAAAAGATTACGAAGTTCTAAAGAAGCTTTGAAACTTCACATTGCCTGTCGAGGGTTAAAGAATTAATAAACAGGGTATGATAGATAAAAAATGAAAAATGCTAATGAATAATTACTGTGTCTCTCAACTCCATATACAAGAACCCATTCTACGCATCATGGGATTACCACCATGTTGCTAGAAATGTGGCAAAAAACGGAAAGGTCAATGCATCACCGAATAAAGCTTATTCCAAATAGTGAAAAATCGTATTCCCTCGGGAAAACAGAATTACATTCCGGACAATCCAAGTATTACAGAATTCTCGAGTCAAAACAGCTTCGAGTGCAAAAGGGATAAATCCGGATAAATAATTCCATTTTTCATTTCCGAGAGGCCCTCAAAGTGTTAATGGCGCATTAACCGCACTGTTTAGCTTTCCAATACCGTGAATAATGCGAGTTAGCCGATGCTGTTGAACGGCGGAACTTTTAAATCGCGGTGCAGCAGCGAAAGTGGAAGTTGTAAAACGCGAATCGCCATCATCGTGCCGTGGGATGTACACCTAACTCTTTTTTTTACACGATTTTCAAACGTGTAGCTGGATCCAAAAAAGAGACACGTATGTATGCAACAGTGAATCCAAAAAAGTATTTGAATGCTCAATGACTCGAATTCAGGGGAAAAAGTTACCCCTCTCTCTTTCTGTTTGGGAGTCACGTGTTGGGGACAAAGCTAACCGTGCATACTTGCACATCCTCTTTTTTACCTACGACTCGAGGGTCTCGACGAGCGATTGTCATTTATTACTATACCTCCAGACCACCCGTAGGCCCAAGTCCAGCAATTTACCAATGTAACCTCGTAGCGTACACCCGGAAAAAACAGATGTAAACCCTCGAAATTAAGATTTACAACCACCCGCACTCATACTCCTACTCCTGTTCCTACTCCTACCACTAATAGTTTTTCCACCAATAACCTTTCGACTCCATCATCCAATCATTCCCTTTTTCCAAAAAACCACACCCACGCCGAACCAAGATTTAGCTGTAGGAAAGAACCACCGATCAGAACCGTTAGCGCACTCGAAGTGTAAAGACCACAGCAACTAAACCGATAGTACATCACCCAGTGTTGCTCTATAACAAACCTTTATCCTCCTTAAAAATCGGATTCGCGATCAGCGTCGGTCAACCGAGATTCGGCAGTTCGCGAGACGTAACACTTTCTTTCTCTCTCTGCCAGTAGCGGATTAGTACAGGACAGAGACGAAACGCGTCACGCGACCAGGCGGTAGCGTGGGGGAATAGCGACGTGGAAGGGGAAGGTAGAGTGGGGACTCTGCTACACATTTCGCAGAACTGATACAGATAAGTTATCGTTACTTTTCATGCATAGTTTTTTGGGGAACATATCTACCGTGTAAAAAAAGACTTGAATGTCTATCGATCGGATAGCGTGCGCGAAGTTTACTTAATTAACTATAGTTACTGAGGAAGCGAGCACCACGCGAGCATTTTTCGCTTGAAAGGCGAGCGAGCGGGCAACTTTGTAAACAGAATTCTTGCGACGGAGCTTGACGGCGGCGGCGACGGTGGCTGTTTGTTAAATGCTTGACGGAACACTCGTGAAAGGAGCACAATTGCTTCAAATTGCTATCCACTCGTTTTGCCCGGGCTTTTTTCCCACTCAGTTCCTCTAGACGCGGAGGGAGCGTTGTTCAATTTCTATTACGAATTCTTTTTCCAGGATATTCGGGACCGATAGTCGCCCACTTTCGTGTTGAAACTCGTTACATACTATGAAAAGCTTTTGTGGGAACCTGGTTTTTAGATCGCCGCCGAGCATATTCGGACCAAACTCTATGTTTTCAGAGAAGCGCTCGCTTTCGCAACGGCGAAAAAATAGATCGAATAAGCCTTTTATGCGCACGCGCGTGCGCGCGGTTTCGTTTTCGGGTAATAACGTTGAAAATTCATTGAGTCGCGTACAAACTTGTTCAAACTAGGTACTATTCACGCTTCAACATTGGCTATATTTCCCATTCAAAACGATCATTTGATCACGATTTCCATTGAAACGATTACCACTTGCTGGAAAATTAGTGTTTTCCGAATTGCTTCCGGCAACATAACTCATATTTTTCAAATGGAACACTTAAAAGAATTGTATCGTATAAACATCAATGTACGTAACAAATTTTTAATAAAACGTTTTTTTCTTTGTGAACATGTCGTCAATGACGTCTGAAACTTCACAAGTATGATTGGCATCAAACCTGCACCAAACGATGTTAGAAAACTGTCAAAAACGGAGCTGCATCCTTCTTGCTGCAATATCGTCAATTGTAGACGAGAAAATGAGTTTAACTTCTCCGTGAGATCCAGTGTTAAGTAATACTGTATTTGGCATAGCCTGTGTATTTTCAAACACTCCCCTGTTCCTTGGTCGAATTTTTGAAATGCTCGATTCAGATCGCAGCCCGCCCACCGCCCGCATATTGTTGGTGGACCCGAATAGTTAAGTTCGAGCGGGTGCAGTTCGGAACTAAGGATTTCTATCAGGAAAATCGGTTAAACTTCGCCGACGTGGGCCAAAGTTGTCAGGGAGAGCGTGCAGAACGATTTTGAAATGGAAGCTGTTCGCCGCCGCTCGAAGAAAAGAGCCTGCGGATAGCAATGGTGCCGAGAGAGAGAGAGAGAGAGAGAGAGAGAGAGAGAAAGTTGCGGATCGCGAATTTTCAATCTGCGGTGCGAATTAGTCGGGGCCTGAAGTTTGGCGAGCGGTTGGCAGCGCTGTCGCTTTGCCACCGACCTGTAAACTATGCAACGTGATTAGCGTAAACTTCGGCGACTGTGATTGTTCCCTCAGCGCCTTCGGGCCGGACACCCCCGGCCCGCTTGCCTTTACCCTAACAGGACTTTGGTCATTAATTAGCGTACTTCTGACTGATGGCCCGATGCATCTCACCGCGGGAAACCGGTTTTCGATTTTCCCTCGCCTTCGCCCGTGGATTAAACCGAATCCAACGCGCGCCGTCGATCTTGCTTCCCGCACACGCCATTCGGAGAATTCGATAAAAAAAACTTTCGATCCGACTGTTGACACGAAAACTGTGAACTGTGCCAAATAGATCGTAACCGAGCGGAATTTCAACGACATCCGGCCCAACGACGCGCACCGGTCGTGCTGCCCGGAATTATTGGGTTACCTACAGGTAGACACACGGGGGAAAAAACTTGAAAATCTATTATTCGGCTAGAACTCGCCGGAATCGTTGAACAGATGGAAATGTTATTTGCGTTTGTATCTAGGTACACCGTGCCGCAGGTAACAACAGATTATTATTCCCTACACAGTGTAGCCCGTGCAACCAAACTAAATTTCACAAAGCGCAAACCGATTTGCATATTAATGCTACGCATATAATCCCAGATAAACCTTCTGTGTCCACAACGGTACACCTGCTTCTAACACCTGTGAACTGGGAACTACGGTGATCCGTGAAGACCGTGGAAAAGCTTCCAGCTTGTTTTGTTACGTACATTGTTTTAAAAAATCTGCACAGTTCTCCGCAAAGTGATTTTCTTTGGCGTTGTGAGCGGCGTGTTAAGTACGAAGGTGCGTAGTTTTATGTTTATTAAAAAATCCTTATGGCCCAAAAACTTCCAAAAATTATAGAATAATCGCCGATGGAACGGAATTCGAGCGACCCTCGAAATTCTCCAAATTTCTGTTTCACGATTGCAGCACTGTTTTCCGATAGCTGTGAGCTTTTCACCTAATAAACAAAACACCTGGACACTCGAGCAGCAGTGAGAGGGATTCAAGAATCCAATCGAACGGTCACCGTCGACAAGCACGCGCGCGCGCTCGGACTGAAATGAAATACGATCGACTTCGCGCTCAAAATATCGAACGCTCGAAATCGAGCAGGGACCAGCTCGAAAACAAATAATCCGTTGAATTGCGAGAGGGGCGGAGGAGCAAGAGGGCGAATTTATCGAGCCACTTGACCAAAATCCAACCTCGTCGGACTGGAGTTCATCTGCGTTAAAGCGGCACTGTCTAATCGAGAACTGCAACTCGATCCACGATCCACGGTTATCCCGAAACGTCAGAGTCCTGAACACCGGGCAAATAGTCGAATGAATCTCCGAGTTCTTAATCGAGTCGTATTGGATAGGTTTTAATTCGCTTCTTAGCGAAAGTCGCCGAGGATTTAATTTCGTTCCGAGGGCGTTTCAAGGGATCGAGCAACCTTTTCGCAATCGTCCGGCGAATTAAACGCGACAAAGCTGGGTATTATGGATTTAAAAACAATAGAAATTGCGACCTTTCAACCGGCAGAATCGGCGAAATTTTATTGCTCGTTATCTTTATTTTATTTATTTATTTATTTAAGTCGCATCAATTACTAGGTCATTAGCCACCACGGAGAGCTGATCAAATTTATAGCAGTGGATTACATATACAGGGTGTCTCGCGACTCATGGTCAACCGATTAGGAGGTCATTTTACATATAAAAATGAGTCGAAAAAAGAAAATAAAATTTTTTCCTGCGAGTCTTCGTTTTCGAGAAAATCGATTTTAAAGATCCATCAGGATCGCGTAGTATACGCAGGAAGTAAAATAGGTCGGTCATGATCAGACGAGTCAAACGATTCCTATCAATAACACGTGTATTTTCAGCATTTTCAAAATCGATTTTCTCGAAAACGAAGACTCGCAGGAAAATATTTGATTTTTTTCTTTCGACTCATTTTTATATGTAAAATAACCTCCTGATCGTTTGACCATGAGTTGCGGGACACTCTGTAATTTTTCCATTTATTGGTTGACATGTGTGATAGCAAGGTTAGATTTTGTTATATAAATCATTAGCTTTTAAGAAGATAAGAACACAGACAATGTTTTTTATCGGTATTGAGCCATTCACTTAGACTACTGTTAGGGGTTCTTTTAAAATTTTTCAGTGGTGGAAAAATTGTTTTTATAAATTATCCTTATTTTGTTTAGACTTGCAGGCTGCTCTTCGAAGAAAGACGCTGAGATCTTTATAAATTTTTGTAGACTTCTGCAAAAGTATTGTAGCAGTGCTAAAAACGAAGATGATCGTGGTGCTTGCAGTGGAATGTGCCGCGTTTTGTACGATAGAAAAGCGAGCCATAATGTTTAAACGGAGTTTATCTGTATGGATCGCGTGGTTCTGTAATGATAGCGTCGCGACGCGTCGGAGTGATATTTTGAAGATTTTCAGTTTAATGGCCGCGCGTCGGCATTGTTCACCGCATCTAGCTCGATCAACGCGATCCGAATGGCTCGCTGGCAATCCGGTTGGAAAACGTGCCGCGACTTTCGATCCGATATTATCCGATTAGGTATAAGCCATCCCTGGGCGCGGTGTAGTGTATCATGCGACGACGATCAGCTTCTATTAAAGTTATTCACGCTCCGCGGAGGCGGGACGAAGAAAACAAGACTGAAGAAGTCTCGCTGGTCTGACCGTACCCGGCGACAGCAACTAAAAACCTATCAGCTTTACTTACTACCAACGCCAAATCCTGTTACTGCGTAGACGTCCAAGAAGAACGCTGAATCGTGCCCATGACTTACCTGTAACAAGAAGAAAATTTTAAGTATTATACATCTCAAGATTGGCGAAGATCTGTTAAAAAAGTTTGGTGCAAAATTGATCTTGACCGACTTTCTCAAGGTCAAATATTTTTATGATTGTACCGTGTTCCACTCATCAAGAGGAACAAACTTCTCAAACGAACCGTGGGTAAAAAATGAACCGTTCTCTTGAAAATCGACGTCAAAGTTCAAGCAACACATAAACTTGGTTGATTTAGAATTTCACCGCGACAGATGCAAAATATACACAATGACAATACGAAATTAGCGAAGTTGTGATTAATCGCTGTTTAATCGCAGGCGATTTATACGAAGCGGTTTCAGACGATCCTTTTCCCCTCGATTGGCAAAAAGTTGTGACAGGTACACGCAGGACGAATCGACACGCGAGCTCGCGAAACGCAGGGCGTAGAAGAAGGAGGCGGAATATGCGAAGCTTTTAGTCGCGGCCACGAGTGTTGTACGCATTGAAACGAATAACTTTCGCGGCACGACACCATCATCCGCAGATGATGTATAACTCACCGAGGGTACGGAATATTGCGAACTTTTCTCACGCATTCACGCGGCAAAACGGGAGAAACGAGCCGGAGCCGTGGTTTACCGAGCCGAACCCATATTCGATATTTCTGCCGATTCGTTCGCCGACAATGGCGCCGCCGGATCTCTCGAGTCGGAGATGATGAGACCTGCAAACGACGTAGACGATGTTCGACCCCTTTGAACGATCCGTATCGCTGCGATCTGTGCCTTTGTTAACCTTATGCTATCGTTTGTAGGGTGTAGACGATTTTTATCGTCGAGTATTGCTCTAGTATAGTCGAGTCATCGGATGTATGAGTCACGTGATTCATTAAGAGCTTTTTCTGAAAAATGGGACGTAACGTCGTGGTAGGACGCTTCGACCAACGAGCTTGGTTATGACATGCGAAGGCTCTACAGACTTTTTTGAAAATTAAATTTCATCAAAATCGGTCAACGTTGAAATCAAGTACTAACTGTGATAAATAGACAGCAGATTTTATGCATTTATGACAAAAATCAGTAGATAATATATTAAGAAAATATGAATATGAACACCAAAATTTTGAAATGAGAAAGAAAATACAATTTGTATTATTTCACCAATTATATTGCAAGGCTATCAATATTTTTCAACACTGGAGTGTCCTCGAGATAGATGTTTGCAATCTTAACCAGTGATAGGCTCGCGTGACGCGAGTTACCAATCGCGGCAGAGTGTTAGTCGTAATTACAGCCGATCGATCGTTTGCGACGCGCCGTCCTATCATTATGTACTTATCAATTCTTCCTTCGCGTCCATTAATTGCGTGTTTTTCTGCACGCGTGCCCTCGAAAACCCGACCGGTTAAACGTAATTGCAAGGTTTCGAGGACCTTGAGCCGTGGTTTCGATGGATTTCCTGTCCAATGATGGTGGTTTAGGGCTCGGATAGCAATTTGAGACGTGGCTGGACTGTCGCTGATACGTCCGGCAGAAAATATGAACCGCGAAATCGCTGCCAAACGAGAATTACACACCTGGAGAAATGATCACAACGCTGTGCAATCAGTTCGTAAGCAACACCTAGTAAATTAATCCCAATATCTCCAATAAAAGCTCAAGTCGCTTGGCCCAATTTTGAAAAAGCGATTAGTTGTTAAAGGCTGTCCATTTAATTTTGTCCCCGACTCCAATTCCATAAAGGCAAGTACATATATGTACTTCCTGTAGCGCGAACAAGACTGTATCTTCCGCCTAGTGCATGAATAATTGTTACGACAGGCGCTTAGTTTCTCCGGTCAGGTGCTTTTAAGGGCAGCACGAACTCGGTCCGGTGTTCCGGCCGCAAGGAAGTTTTCTCTCGGGCACTTTTCAGCTAAACGGATTATGAGAGGCCATCGACGACGCCGTCGCGTCGCGTCGATTCGCCAAAGTTCGGGGAAGGCTAGTCTCCGGCCGCGCACAGCGGAATCTCGTTTAACAAACTAGCACCGAATTCGCAGGTTGGCCGACAAACGGCGAGATTTATCGCGTATCACAAAGTTAGTTTACATGCGGCGGTCGCGGAAGAAACTTGCACGTGTCGCGGGGCCGTGCGCGCCGTGTCGGTGACACGTGCCTTGAATTAGAGTGCCACGTGTCCAGGCCGTTTCATATGCCAGCCGCGACTATACGTTTCCTTCGACTATAACGCGCGTGTTAGCAGCTCTCGGGCGAATCCATTCCGCGGGACCGTAAACGGGAAACGTGTCCCGCGCTCGAGAGATTCGCCAAAAGAAAACTCGCCGTCAGGCCCGAAGAAAACTGCGACCGTAAAACGATCGTTTCCCAAAACTCGAATTGCAGAAATAAACCTCCGGCTCGATCGTAAACCTGGCAGCCATCGCTAAGTTTCGCGACGATCCTCGACGTCGCGGAATTCAGGAAACGATGACTAAAATTTCCCCGACCGGAACGTAAACTCCTTTTATTTTCCGCTTTAGCGGCTTCGAAAAATAGATTTCCTAATTTATATTCTTCTTATATATGTGGTTTCAGAATATCCTATACAGCTGATTGATTTTTGAAACTGTCGAATCCTGGCTGTGAATTATATGGCGACTGTCGCACGATTTACGGCACCACTCGGAACTTTGAACGGGCTTTTCTCGAGAACCAGCCGCCAGATTTTTGTCAAACTTGGCGGATATCTTCGGGTGATGTCCCACTTGCGGCTTGGCTGAGACTGGATGCATTTTGCAAGATTCTATTTTTGCAAGTTGGACAATCAGAAGATTTTAGACACTGCCATTTTTTAAAATTGTTTTCTCTTTGTCCTAGTTTCAACAATCAATCGTCGTACAAATTTCGAACATTTTCCGTTTAATTTTACTTCTTCCGATAATACTGTCCGATTGTATGACAAAACACGAACGCACGCTCTTTTGTAAAGCTTTTCGATTAAAAAGCTATAACTTTGGATAAAACGACCATTTTTGCATTGAATAAATTGCCTCGTATTCCCGAAAGATCGATGAAGCCTGTACAGTTGGAAATTGACATGTTCATTAAGCTTGTTCCAAAAAATTGCTAAAGGTCGTGCGAGGCTGGTGAATTCCGATGATTTTCCATTAATCCTCGCAATACGAGGCAAGTACGTGGAAGAGCGATGCGGAAACCCGGTTCATTGGCTCGAGCGTTTAAACGGTACCCTCGTGTGGGTACATCTCGGGTACTTAAATTTTACGTTTAATTGCATCCCTCGGACTCTTGGTCGTGCCTCTATCTCACTCTCCCTCCTCCGTTCCTATGGAACAGTTAATGAAAAACAATAATTACTGAGAAGATATATTTATTGTGCTCCTTAGAGCCGGTTTAACAACTAGAAAAGTTTACATAGAAACTCGAGTTTATAGCTAATTTCCTGGGCCACCGTACTTCAAAGTGGAAGTTAACTACTTCGAACTCGTGGTAAATTACACGCCGGACATTAAGTGCCAAAGAACGTTTGCCGCAGTTTTATCGCCGCTCTATATTTCCCGACCGCTTATCTCGCTGGATATTAATTTTTCCAGGACTCTGGCGCAATCTTCTCTGGCCACGCGCGCGAACAATTCGGCGTGTTCAAAGAAAATGGAAGTTCGAGTGCCGCGTGTGACAAACGAATCAATAAAGACAAGCGAGCCGACGCGTAAATTATCCTGCAAATTGTCCATTAACGGCGGAATAACTGGATTCACGGGGAAATCCCCCTAAATTGTCAGCCGCAGTTTAAATTGAGTCAAGCGCGTGCGCGCGAGCACACGACACCGGCGAAATAACGATATGTAAATGACCGCGGAAACATTATAATCTTGCCATTATTTTCCAGTTTTATATCCCGACGACCGAGCCGGCATTATGTGTAAATAATTCGTTTCGTCGAGGCCCCCATCGCCAACGGGGCTTGTAACCTCGTGGAAACTGACATGATTTGATTAAGCCAGAACCGAACGAACGCGCGCTCTCCGCGAAATCATAATGAAGCGTCTCTATGTATATTATTACATTTATGCGTTACCAACGAAATTAATTCAGTTTAGATTTCAACGGAATGGTATAGACCGATTCCATGCATTTACGCGTGCACGAATGCAGCATAATACGCCGGAAATTGTAATTGATGTTTGGGTAACTTTGAACGCATCAAGCCGCTATTTATAATCTGCTTTCGACAAACTGTTAGGGGAATCTCGTTCAACGTGTGTTTATTGATTTCGCGGTACCGAGATAATACCTGCAAAACACGGATTCTTTATACAGAGCGTCTCAAAAGTATACTACCTACTATAATTTTCCTCTTTGCAAAAATGTTTTCCGCAGCTTTGTTAAGGAGTTATTAACGAAAAACACGGGCCAATCAGAGCGCGGATACGACAGATCCCGCTGAGCGTGACGTCGGTACTGGCCAAGCCAATGATTGGTCCGTCTTTTTGGTTAATAACTTCTTAACAAAGCCGTGAAGAACATTTTCGCAAAGAAAAAGTTACTTCAAATGTCCTCAGCACTCACTCTTCTCAGGAAAGTATTTTTAGGCCATGCTGCATGGTAAAGAAAAATGCAAAACGAACTTGGAAAGAAAAGAGTAAAAATCATTAGATCGTGCTTTATAGTTGGAAGTAAATATGATAAAAAAGAAATTTGTGTTGATAGAAACAATAAACGAACCATTTATTCAAAGAGAAAAATGTAAAAGAATACATGTCGCAATACAACGGCATGTATGAGTACCCTTGTGGAAATTTCAGTGGATAACTAGAAAGCGCATGTTTATACATATTCATGCTATCAAGGTTCATTTACAAAGAAAATTTTGCAGAAATTCCATTGTGGTATATTTTATTAAATTGAATATAAATGAAATGCTTCATGAATTTTAATGGTATTTCTATTTTCCATAAATGCGTAGAGGTTTGCAGTAAACTAGATATTGCAAGAAGTAAATAGCGAGTCTTTACGAAAATTTCCATTTTTGTAGGCTGTTTCGGAAAAATCAATAGTAGCAAGGAAAAATTAGTTTCATCGACTAAGAATTGCTTTACCGCAAAAATTATGTAGTGGGATCGGTAACATTTTATTTAAGTTTACTCGAACCATTATTTAACATTTATTTTACGAACGGGATAATAGAAAAACACGAGTCAATTCCACGAATCAGCAACTCTCTCAGACACAATCACAAACCCGAAGACCCGAAGACCAAAGTCTGCAGAACCATTAGAGCTGGTAGCAGATCGAGGCGGTTCGACTTGTCGCGATTCCGATCGTTCCCGGATAAAAGGGGAGTTCGGCGGTGGCGATAATGCGATGATGCATGGTCGAGCCCAACCTACGCGCCTAACACCTAAAATATGGCGTAGGTAAGGCGCGAGTCCGGTCCAACCCACATCCGTACGGAGAACTTGCGGAAGTCGATGCTTCCAACTGCAACCGAGGCAGGAAAGAAGCCTAGACTCTGCTCAGGAAGAACAGATGGAGGAGAACAAGGAGGATGAGGTAGGGTTAAGGGAGAGATGGAAGGGAAGGGCTCGCGCGCGCGCGAGCGAGCAAGCGACGAAGAGGAAGAAGAAGAGGAGGAAGGCGGAGATGGAGTCGTGTGGGTACCCGGATCCGATGGCGCATGCGGTTCGTGGAACCGATCGAGAACCGGTTTTAGGACGTGTTTCGCGCCGTATATGCAGCCGGGATCGTCGATAATGGACGGAAGAGCTGTCCGAGCGACGGTGCCTCTCGTCTCTTTTTTTTACAACGACGCGTAGAGACTCGTAATAATCCGCAGACGCGGCGAGAATTCGATCCCCCGTGAGCTTCGACTCCCTGTCTCGTCCTGTTCCTCTCCTCTGTCTTATCCTGGTCAGAAGGTGACTCATCCCGCAGACCCATTCCGCGTCTAGCCAGCGCGTAGGATCGCAACTGTTATGCCTGAGTCGGAACCCATGACGCAACTGCCACTCTGACCCATTACTTCAGCATCAAACTGACTTCTCTCGGCAAGCTGCACCGGCTAAAATGGATATTAGGATATACGGGGTGTCCCATTTTAATCGAATCACGCAATCGTCTACCAAGCGCTTCCATCAGGATATGCGGACGCTGAAATTATCCTTGAGAACTGCTCTATACAGGCTGCTTCATAGCCAAGGACATCAGTTGGCAAGATTAAACTGACCTTGAATGACCTTGAACCAATACATTTTCCAATTTCGAGGATGACGTAGACCAGTTTTGGACGGCCAGTTATGAGACAACATCGGTATGCAACAATTTATTCCCCGCCGCGGAGGTTGCGCGATCGTGTAAACCTGGAGTGAGGGGATCATCGAAGAGGCTTGCTTGGACTATCGTATAACGCGTCGCCGTCGGAGCACGCGTCTGGATCGAGCCAGGTTCAACGCTCCTTCCATCTGCTTTCGTTTATCGACGGGAAACGCTCCGAGAGCAGATTGTTTGGAGACCCGGGCTCTACGCCGAGGGATACATGGGGATCTTAATGGGACGCCTGTGCCCGTCGTGGCTTGTTACCAGCGATTCCGTTCGGATCTTCTGGGTGTGAACTGTTTTGATTTGTTTCTACACAAACGATCGGCTGTGGTCGGCCATGGATCTGGCTACGTGTGACCACCGAAGAAGCTGAGCTCGAGAAGATGCTCCTTGAATGTGTCCGCTTGTCTTACCACGATGGAGACGTGTTGCGGATATACGAGCGGATTGACCGACTCGGCTTTGACGGAAAGGAGCTGACTGCACTCTTCGTTTATGATTTGTTTGGTGTGCTTGCTGACGTAGCACGCCGCTGGCACTTTCTTAGCGTGCTAGACGATCTATGTTTCTTGTGTCTATTTCTTGTGTCTTGTTTACATTTGTTTGATCACCCACTGCATGTGTCATGAAATTGCTATGACATTGTTGACGGAAGCAGTGTAAATTAGTAAAACGTGGCTTGACGTAGGCCTAGAAAGGGTTCTGCTGGCATAATGGGTCGCTAAGTGTGGGTCAAGTTTTCATTTTGTCATAACTTTCCATCATATTTTGAATAGCAATGTAAGAAGGTTTAAACATTTGGCTGAAATACCACTTGCACGTTGAATCAGAGAGTAGAACAAGAACCGCGGAATTTGTTCAGAATTTTTTAAAGTCTGGAACAATAAGAAATCAGGTCAGGGAATGAAAGACCCGTTATGCAAACCACGTTAGGAAAAACCATATTGCCGGGTGGAGGGATAAAATATGCAGCACGAGCACACCATAACTCGACAGTATGCAACAAGGAGGTAATTCTTTGCGAGCTGCTTCAATTCCAACGAATTTATTATACTAATTCAGGAAAAGGAAAATACGCTCCACGACGATATTCAGTTAGTGAAAAGGTTGGTTGTAATATCAAAATGCAACAATTCCATTCATATGTAAGATGCAAAAATTTATTCGGAGCTCTCGTTACTAGTCAACCGCAACATTTTTTCGAATACTTTGTCAAGGGATTCGTCAAGTACCTGCAGAATGAGATAAAGTTTACAGGGAATAATGAGGACTATTTTTAAAACTTGCGTACTTAAATTGTTTGTGAATGACCAGGAAATTCATGAAGAATGGACCACGATTGAATTAATATTTCATTTTGTTTTGCAGTTTCAATAGTCTACTGAAAGATCAAACGAAACAAACTCAAATTGAATTAATTCCAAATCATCTAGTATTCTCATTACTACATTTTCAGAATGTTACGAGTGCAGGGCTAAATGAGACTATTTTCTATTGTTGACCTAAAACGGTGGTATAGCTGTAAGAATTTTTCTCTTATGAAAGCTAGAAACGAATAATACGAATAGTATTTATTTGCATTTGAAACAGGGTGTTATTGATTTTGTAATATTGTTAGACATGCTAGACGAAGAAATTGCAAAAAACGCGCACAAACAATGCACATGTTTTTGAACGCTGTGGATGGGTTTTTCGACGTTTTTATATTCCGACAAAATGTTTATCTATTGTGCGAACTAGAACGAAATGAAAAATAAACAAATCGTGGCTGCGATAGATATTAGAACGATTCCTCAATTCCGCTACGTTTATTTCTTTCTGTTAATTCCATCCGCTATAATTTTATTAAATCTTCGAAATCTATCATAGAGATTACTTTTTGAACTTTTTTTTATACAAATCGCAAATGAAGTTCGGTTCAAACAACTGTGCTCGGAACAATATTAATTATCAACCCTGGTATCATGGGGTCATTCATGACTCGAACAAAATTTCTGTCATCTAAGCTGTTGCACGACGAGTGCAAACAATCTATCGACAAATGGAACTCCTCTAAATTCTTTAGAACATTTGGATTGTTTAATCAAATTATTTGGACTATTAATTTTAAGTCCTATTTGGTGTGATACTATTTGACGCAGAATTTTGGTGGTTCATCGAAATTCGATAAAAACTAAAAGTTAGCAATAACTTACAAGTTATTTGCAGTCGTCATATTACGAGGCTCACCCTGTAGTTTCGAGTGCACAGGGTTAATTGCCGAGCTACCACGGCTCCGACCATCTGTTTCCAGGTGCATCATTACCAATGACGTGGATGTCTGTAGCCGAGACATTCGGCGCAGCCATCGTCTCAAATCATTATCTCATTACAGAGAAATAATAGTTAGAAAAACATTTAGCTGGAAGTGTGTGCTCGAGCCCCGATATCCGCAGCATCACCGCGAATCTAGGACACCGGCGAGGTCGGGTATTCATCTCGAGACCCATTTCTCGAAGGTATAATACTTACCACAACATTAGCCGCGGCTATAAATTAATCCGCACACGCTATCCACGGTTTTATAAATTTCCCGGGGCATCGCGTCGGGACAATGAAGGATTATAATTTTCTGGAGGCCCGGTACTCCTCCTGGGACCGGCACTCGAAACATTTATTACCACCATCCGCGGAAATGTAATTACGCCGGGGCGAATGAAACGCGAAAGAAACTATTTTGATACCGGTGCGCACCGTTCGTTCCGTTCGGTTTTCGTTGCCGCGTATAAAAACATTTTTCGCGGACTGCGGCGCTCCGCGATGCCGAAAATGTGGTTCATTTGTTCGTCGCGATCGGTGCTCGATGGCGAAATATTTTATCAAAACAGAAAAACGTTTACGGTATATACCGGCGCCGTAGGTGCGGAGTATTTTGTAAATTTTCGCGAATCGTCGCGCCGAATTCGGAACTGGATTTTATTGATTCGTTGCGACCGGCGCACTGTCGTCGACCAGAATTGAAAAAAAAACTGAATAAAGTTCATGTCTCTATTATTTATAAGGCAACTGCACCTACTATGCAAGACATTTGGGTTTCAGTTAGAAAGTCCATTGTTGATCGGTGAGAGTTTTTGGTAAAGTTAAAAAAATATTACTTTCACATGATTCGCCGCAAGAACACCTAATTTGAACGTATTTCATGACACGAAGATTTTTTGATTAATCCCGGCTATTTTACAGAAACGGCTCAGTGTGCAGCGTTTCCAATCTCGTTGTTCCTCGAATTTAGGACCGGCTCTCAGCGAGTTCTCGTTCTATAATGCAACGATAAAACCTGATTACAGCCCGTTACGTCGTACGCAACGGGCGACAACAATGTACCCCGGGGGTACTCGGCCTGGAAAACTTTCGGAGTGCGGGCTCTTCTTTTCGAATGCTCCTTAAAAAGCTCGGGAACCGCTCTCGGCGCGCAGTTTATTTCGGGCCAGGACGGTCTTCTTGGCTCGCATCGCGACGGTAAACTTCGCTTTAACTGTCGTCATTCCGCGCTTTTATGCTCGCCGCTCCGCATTAGCCCGCGCGAGCCGAATTTTTTCCCCAACGCGACCGGACCGGTCGATTTATGTACGACGTGCTCCCGGTTATGGGGTTCGAACAGCGAAAAAAGCCTCCGCTCCGTCGATACGGAAGCGTTAAAGGATATTCCGTTCGACGTCGAATTGACGGGTGGTTGTTAACCGGTGAGTGCCACGTATCTTCGCGGAAATGGCCATCTTTTGCGCATCGATGGGCAACTTTTTTTTTACTTACAACGAGTCGCACCAAAAATCGTTCTCAACTGATTCATCAGTCAAATGACCAGTTTTACATTTTTTCATTTTACAATCATTGATACTACGTAATTGCTTACATGGAAATTGATTCAACCAATTTTTTTCTCCAAGCACATATTGAGTTGAAAATTACACAAAATCTAAATAAATAGAGCCTTATCATTTTTATAAGCTGAAACATTTTAATTGTTTTTAGTGCTCGGTACGCTTAGTGTTAAATATTATAAAGATTAATCCTTTTCGGTTTTACGTCGAGCCAGACTTGACATTGTCTTTTGCACCAATTATTTTGCAATGCAGTTTTTATTTTTTTAGACGTTTTAGGGTACGGAAACAAGGAAAACAGTGTAATCGTTAAAATATTTGCAAACATTTGCGACGCGACGCTGCGTAGGTACACTTTACAAACTGAGTTGCAGAGGTAAAAGATTAAATTCACTTGGAACGAGGTTTGTACATGAAATTATATTACTAAAAATTAAATTTTGCGTAGAGTGTGTAGTGCAGTACGAACAAGTTATTTTTCGAAGGACGTAAAGTAACGTTAATTCCAGAAAGAGTTACGAGAAAGTGTAATTAGAAATGTAGGTTTTTATTTCAACAATTTTTATGTGACCTTCACAGAATGTTCCAAGGTCGTTGCACGGTAAAATGCACTTATGAAAAAGTTGTCGATATATGACATATATCCATGTGTGTATGAATATGTTGTACATGTGTATATGGTATTAAATAATTTTTGGTTTTGCGCAAAAGTCTGCCCGCGAATCTTGTCGTCCCAGGGTTAACACTACACCTATCGAGCTATACAAGTAGCCGGTACATTTTGTCTTATAAAAATAACAAGATTAAATTTATTTAAACTTTGTCCGGTTCAGATTATAATATCTGCTCCACTAAATACATTAATTTAATCATTTACCACAAAAGCATCTATATAATTTCAATAATTGTTAAATAAAAAATCTCGTTTAGTGTTAATTTATATTTGTGGCGGTGTAAAAATATAAAAAGAAGAGTCCGCACCGCGTGGCGTTGAAGCGGTCGAGAAACCCGCAAGCTGACCGATCCGCGTCGAAACAGCGTTCTCGGTCGAGTCGAGCGAAACTAATGCCCGCGATAAAACCAGGCGCCGAGTGGCGCACGCTTCCGACTCGCACGGCTTCAAAAAATACGTGATGCACGCCGACTATCCACCATCCACCATCCGCCATCCGGCTCCTGATGGATAGCGTACCGCAACTACTGCACCCGCCTATTCTCTCGAGAAACTTCGGCGTTCCTTCCTTCCATCCGAGTTTCTAGGACACTCGGCTGCGAAAACGTCGCCGAAAGATGAAGAGGCAATCCTCCTTGCGCAATTTCCACTCGCAGATTAATGACATAATAGGTTCTCGCGACTTATCCCTCCAACTGTTCCACAAAGCCAGGGATGCCGGCGAATACCGCGTCTTTTATCGAATCCCATAGAAGCTGTACCGTATGCTTCACATACATCGTCAGGGACGAAACTACAATCCTGCAAGACCCCGCAACGCGGGGGCCCATAATCGTAGAAAGCCAAAAATTTTTGCATTTATTATCTTGTAATTTTGCTAAAATGATCCCCAATTTAAATTAAATTAAAAGTACACCGACGAAAAAAGATTTGATTGAATTTGTTACAATTCTCCTTCCTAAAAAACATTAAAAAATCTCAATCCTATAAAAATATCTATAGAAAAAAGTCAAAATTTGTTGAGGATTATAACCCTATTATGAATTTATTTGTTGATTATACCCCTTAATAGAAGTTTCCTTTCTTTATATAATATAAATTGTTTTTTTTCTGGGGGCCCAAAAATATATTTTGCCCGGGGGGGGGGGGGGGACAAAAATTTGTAGTTTCGCCACTGTATATCGTATTATGTTTTATTCTTATTTTCCGCAACACTGTTTTGAAACATTTTTTTAGTTTCGGAGCATGAAACCACCCAGCAGCTTAGCTGACACGGTGTTCATGCTTAAGCACCGAATAAAACTCGATCATTCAGGCGTCACACGCGCCACCGGAGACACGATACGTATATTCTAGAGACACCGAAAAGTGAAATTGTTCCAAGGAGTTCTAGAGGTTTAGAGGATCACAAATCGCCTAAGTTAGAAATCCTCCCTTCTCCGCGAGACTCCCGGTCCAACCTCAAGACATTAGAAACCACCAAATCCTTGAGAGTTTCGAAGGCTCTAAACATCTTTGGATCTCCGCAACACGTGGGGTCCTCGGATTCTCTCGGGTTCCTGTGGATATTTCGGAACTCTAGGGAATATTAAATGCCTCAAACATTCCGGAAGCTTGCAAAGTACTAAATACCTTGTAGTCCCGAAAGTTTCGGACGTCTACGGATCTGATAGAAATTGCCACTGTCTTGCTTAATCCTCTTCCACATATTTCAGATCGTCAGCGCTAAATGTTTACTTCATGATCGCTGAATAATATTGAGACTGCTACTTTTATGCATGTACGACAAAAATAAGTAAGTAAATTTGAAGCAGTAGACAGATTAATAGTATTTATCAATGTATTCAGCTGATTAAAATTATTGAAAAAAAGAATTACAGTTCTTTTTCGCTGGGTTATACGATTAATGCAAATTTCATTTCGTATAAGATGACATTTTGACACAGTTGCAACGTGATCAGTAATTGTGGATGTTTATGAAATTTGCAATTCTTCTAGAAGAATTTTAAGGAAGTAGAATCACAAAAAATATTATTTTGAGTCGTGGTAGCATTTGCAGATCTGAAATAATCAAAATCGTACTAAATTGTCACCTGTTATATTTTAGCATTTTTTTTTAAATTTTCAGAAGCCATAAATGCATAAAGATCCGCAGTCTAGTGATCGGTAATACAAAGAAGACGGTGTACTGTGTGTTCCCTTCGTATCTTCGACGCCTTTTAGATCGTCAGCACTAAATGTTGGTATTAAGGGCCCGCGTTAAATTGCCGCAATAACAAAGAAGAAAGTGTCCTGTATAAATTACCACAACGATAACACAAACAATAATATGAATAAGCAAGACTACATAATACCGTTATAATGCCAGTCACCGCATTAATGAACCCGAGGAAACAGCTAAGCCAGTGCACGCGCAATAACATACTGAAAGTAATAATCCTGATATGTTGGGCTATAATCCGAAACTTTCGAAACGACCTGTCCCAAACGAGGATTACCACAATACGCCTAAGTAGAAGAAATGAAACGCAATACCGATAAAAAATCATCTTTATCGGGGAAAAAGGAGAACCAGAAGGAAAGGGAGGTAAGACATTAATTTGACGGCAACTTAAGACGAATTTAATGGAATCAAATTAGGACAATTTTAATGAAAATCGTCTTCGGGAAGGATTACCGGAGTGCAGCTTAAATAAAACGAATGAGCAGTAATAACCATAAAAAATCGTTTTTATCGCACGCATGGGATCGTCCAGACGAAAAGGAAAAATTAGAGAGCTCCGCGAACTATCGCTCGAGGCGACGATTTAGCGTGGTAGTGCATAACTCTTAGAGACTTTCGCCGAGTCGAGCTTATCTGTATCGCATTTTCATATCTGCAGCTCGGAAGTTTCAAAACGACAACAAGATTCGCAGGGAGCTGGCCTAACCGCATGAAACCGAGCTAATGTTTAACGACGTACAACACGCCGAATCCCTTTCGACCGAGAGGCACACACGCGAAAGGTATGATTACCATTCACGAGATTTGTCATCTACAATCACGGAGTACTCTCTCTCTCTCTCTCTCTCTCTCTCTCTCTCTCTCTCTCTCTGTATTTCTTTCTCTTACACGGTCTCTCGTAGAGCAGCATCCCACACAATCTCGACATCAGAAATTCAATCCTGATTACACGACCGCGAGCTCGAAACAAATACACGCTCGGAGATAATGAGTCAGCGATATCGTCGGATCTAGCCGAAGTGGTTCGTGTCCCGATATTCCGAGGCCCGGAGAGTATTCCGGCAGATTAATTCTCGAATTGATAACAGGATAGAATAATGCCGGCTTAGCCGTGCCGGGAATGCAGTCAGCGAGGGCCAAACGAATTTTCCGTTCTTACCGGTTTACCGAGCGGCTTCGGCCGATAAATGTTAACAAGTGAACAAGGCGCAGGCGGCCGGGCCGCGCGCACGCGCGCCTACGAGACAACGTGTATCATTAACCACAAAAGACCGGCTTAACCGTGCGCTGCGAGCAGGTGCGCCCGCAGCGAATTTAGGTTAATCGTCCTGCCGGCTAATCGTTAGATGTAAACCGTTTGCGAGAGCAGGCGAAGCCTCGTGAGCCCTGCTCGGCAGAGGGCTCGATGCAATGACGAGACATTATCGATCTCGAATCAATCGGATGGTACCGGTTATCGGAAATCTCTCAACGTTCAGTTGTCGGTAGACTGAGAATTTTATGCATTTTTGCTAAAAATTCTGACAGAACAAAAGAATGAAAAAGTTTCAACGTATTATGCAGTAACAGCTTATCAAAATAATTCAAGAGAAAAGAAATTCTTCTTTGGCTCCTGTCCATTGTAAACGATGCGAACAGATTTTGTTTTGCATGAAAATTTATAATCACTAGATGGATCTTTATGCAAAATAAGTTTGTCATTTCATTCTCACTTTAATGGTTTCCCAACACTTTCTTAGAAACTCGAGTGTCGGCCAAGAATTTCGGTTTCGAGGGATCGATCTGGAGCTCGATCGCCCGGTGGATTAACTCCGAAACGGTCGCATAAAAGTTTATGACTTAATTGGACGCGTACAGGACGGCTAATGGGGAAGAATCGCTGTCTCGATATCTGTTGCACACTCCAATAATGTTTCTCATTAGAATTCCGAGTAGCAGCGACACGGAGCAATTCGGATCGAAGTCCTCCGTGTAATATCTTCATTTATCCCGCAAATTTTACAGCTCGTGTAAACAGGTTCCTATAACCGTTTATTATTAAGATAGCGAGAAGAGGTTCGATGTAAACTCGATCCGAGATCGATATGTCTGGTTTTCTCTTCCTTAAGCATCCTGAGTTTGAACGTTTAAGAAATCAATTTCTTTTGCTAGCTCTTCGAGCATTTATTCCATAAAATTGATTTATGGGCGTTTGAAGAATGCGACTACAACCTGCACTACAAAAAATTCGTATCTCAGGTAATTTTCATTGTTTCTACTTTAAAAAAATAACTTGTGCACTCCAAACACCGGTAGATACGTGTGCAAAATCTGAATGCGAAAGGTTTAACGGTTCTTCTGAAGAAAATTCGTAAATTCGAAACCAGGCTAATACCTTTCTCCGAACACCGATGGCAGTTGATCGCCGCGTTAATGCACGGTTTGGTAGTAAAAGCAGCGGGGCTTTGTGTTATCTAGTAGCGGAAGTAGAAAGTCAACCGTCTACAAATTGGTATTACCGGTTTGTTCGCCGTGCCGAAGGAAGATTAAAGTGAGTGGTTGTCCGGCATCCACAAATAGGATTTCGTCGACACACGCGACGATAAGAATTGGTTCGGAGGGAATTTTCTCGAGGAAAGAGATTTAATAAGTCGTTACCCGATGGAGTGCAACCACCTTCAGACCTTTCTGTCCCTTCGATAACGTCCCTGAATGGCACCAGCACCGTTATCGACAAATATTCCCTGGCCCTCACGAAACTCGAAGAACATTGCCCGGGGAAAAAAGAAACGACCGATTCAGCTTTTATTATTTTGCACCGGGATAGAACGCCTTCCTCTTTTCCAATGTTGCTTAACATTTGTATTATATTATTTATTTATTGCTTTAAACCATATAAGGTTCTTATAGCATATACATTACTAATTATTAGACTGCATATCTTTACGCGTTTATGGCTTATGGAAATTCTCAAAAAATGCTGGAACGCAAAATTCGACAGGATTTAGTACAATTTTTATTTGTGTTGGATTTAAAAAGGTTGTTCCCTTAAGAATAGAATTTCATTTCACTCCGCTTCCTTAAAATTTGTCTATAAAAATTGGAAATTGCATAAAAATCCGCAGTCTACTAATTGTGTTAATCTACTTACAATTAGTGTGGAACTCACAATTAATTTATATTAGTTTTACTAGGATACAACTACCTCATTGAATGCTTAAAATTTGTTGAAAACGTTTTTAATATCTGTAGAGACCGAATTATTTTAGTTACTACTTGTTACTGACCCTGTACATTTCCTCGAAAATAATTTTAATTTTAAAGAGGATGAAACAAACGCGACCCGATAAGGAAAAAGGAAGAAGAATTCTATATCGATGGGAGACTTAATCCTCGGCCGAACAACGTAATCAACGTTCGTCGATTTCCCACAGTGGATATCGTCGGGGAATCTATTTTCAACCGCGTATTTCCCACAGGCCTGGTCCAGATTTTTTGCGGGAGCTGCCAATATGGATGGGGGGCACGCGCGCCAAGTGAAAATTGATGGTTCCGAATCAGACAGGAAGATTTTTCCACGGTTCGCCGGTTATCGAGCCGAAGTGATAAGCAACGAGAAGAGCATGGGATAGTGCCGGCGGCCCGTGGCCACCGGACCGTATAATTTCCATCGAACCATGCCGTTCCACGTAGTCGATCCTGCCCGTGCATCGGCGAGATGCATACGCGCATGCATCCACGCATCCGCCGTGTCTTAAGATGCGTGTCCATCTGACATACAGCAAAACTTTCGCGACTTGTTCTCGATAGCATTTCTAGCAAATCGACACTGTTAATAATTTTTTAAAAGAATCATTCGTTATTGACCGATGGTTCCTTCTGCACTTTAAAAAAAAAATCGTTTCCTTTCGACCTTGAAATTCAAGGAATTCATTTCGCTGTGATAGTCGTGACATATAATTTCTATACATTCTGTGCATCTGCGAAATCTTGTTCTGACGGTAATCTCGCCGATATTTCCTTCCAGATTGGACGTTTCCGCACGGGCGCAAACTTTTCGACGGTATTTCGCTAAAATAATTATCCGGGAGCTTATCTATTTCGATTAAGAGCACCGAGAAGTTAAAAGTAAAGTCAGGATCTCATTAAAGTTCCATTACACCGTGCCTTGGTTTAATTTGCCTACCTGTATACCGTACAACGTAAATTCCACGGTTTATTTCATATAAATAATGATTTAGTAACGGAACTTTTTTTTTGTAGTCACTCTATTGACTGTCGGGTCTTTTAATCTAGCAATTAGCGAGTATATAAAGGCGGGTTATTAATATCGTCGTAGCGACTGATGCAAGTCTATGTGATTTCGACACCTGTGTCAGAGACTGGAAATTTTTGTTCAGTGATATTGAAGTATGGATCTCGAGAAGAAGAATTTTAATACGTTTTTTACACCGCAGATGTAAATTAATGTAAAATTATCCAGAGGATGTGGAGGTCCTATTGTAAATTCGTTTATACAGAACGAATTTTATTTTTGTTCTGCTTGCACCTTTCTCACATTATCCCAGTGCTAAAACAGCTTTCAAGTGTCGTATCATAAAAGAAAATTTCCTCGAGCTCATTCTCATTATAATAGCAGAACTCTGCAGAGTTCAGCTTCAAATTCTTACAAATTCCACGTGTTTAGTATCCAGCTTAGGTCCTTGTGTCAGCATCGTCTGCAGTCTACTGCAAACGAGTTAACGTCTGGCGGAAATTCCCATACAAGGAGCCAGTGCAGTTTAAAAAACGTCATTACCCGCCCTCTTGTAAAATTACACGTCACGACACGTGTTACGCCATTTCACATATTTTCTTTCGCAGCAAATATACAAATATTCCTTCCTCCAGAAAAAATTGGCAATTGTACGTCGCTCAGTTTGAATCACAAATGAACACGCCATGAGAAGATTTGGAAGCAAAAATTTCGGTATAAGTTATTGTTAGAGTTAGTGGTTCAGGATATTCAACCGGGATCAGAATCAGTCTTATTTAATTAAACACAGACTTGTCTTTTATATTGCACAGATTTTATTTAAGCTTGCACGTGTCGATTTTGGATACAGAGAAGCAGAAAGTCAAAACAGAGTTCTAGAGAGTACGAGAATAAAAACGGAAAAGGAAATAAAGAGGGCGTGCGGACTATACGCGGTGAATTTGAAAAACTATAGAATTTATTTCTAATAGTTATTCTATATTTTTAATTTTGTCTGCAATCTGGACAAAAAAAATCTTTCCTAACACAGCGTTATAAATGGATCCTAGTATAAAATAAATGGTTTTTCAAAAATCGCTTTCGCCATCGAACGGGAATTTTCCGTTAGAAGCTCGCGTAGCCTTCGTTTCACGTAAGACGCGGCAACGCGAGCGGGGCGAGAGGATCCCATAGGATGGGTCATTGTCTTTCGAGAGGCTGTAAAACGCGATATGCGCGTGTGGCCCCCTATGTGACGTCACTTCCGCCGCCCCCGGCCTCAGCCTCCTCGAAAACCGGTATACAGTGGTCTTTCCTCTTCTGTTTGCCCGTTGGCCCCGACTCTCTTTCGTCCCTTTCGCTCTCTTTCTCTTTTCTAGCATCGAGTTCTCTCGCGAGAGAGCGGAGCGCTGCGAGCACTGTGTTCGCGAGAAAATCTCGATGCAGCGGGGCTCGCGTGGGCGGCGTTTCACCGCTTCGGGGATTAGATTCACGAAGAAGCGCATACCGGTCATGCTCTCCTCACCCTTATCCGTTGCATTACGAGCACGTAAGTGCCGAGCTCTCGTTTCCTGGAACATGTACCCGCCGCGAACTCGCTGAAAACACCGGACGATTTATACCCGTACCGGGGCCCTAAGTATATCGAATCGCGGCGAGAAGCGGTTCCTTTCCGAAATTTTCGCCGAGCTAATTACGATAGTGCACGGTGAAAGGATAAGGTTGTAAAAAATTTCCTTGGTCCAAATTAAACGGCGTAGAATCATTCGATAGGGCATCGATGAAAGACATTTTTTCAAATATTAACCCCGTCGACCGGAAGGGTACTTATGGGGTGAAATGGAAAATTTAATTTTCGGCCTATTTTCTATACATATTTAGTCTAACGCGAAAATTCTGAGATGAGGTTGACAGTTGTCAAACACCCAGATACATATACAGCAATTAATTCTAATTTTTAAGTTGATAATCGTGATCGAAGCTCATCAGGGAACGCTAATGGAAATAACTACCTTCGCGGTGAATCGGTTAATGCGAAGGAGGGAGGAGCTTGTCTCGGGACACATTCATCGGTCCCTGTGAATTACAGCACAACTCTTTCGGACAATTAATGGTATCGTTGTTCTATCGACGCGCTACCGCTCTGCCTGTACCTGATGAACGGTGCGCAAACGCGATAAATTTCGGCACCGTGCAGAGACGCGTCGTGGACCGTTCTTTTGGCGTTCGGATAAGACGTTTAACTTTATAGGTGTTCCGACGCGGAACAATGTTGAGAAAACTTTATTTACTTAAACAAGAACACTTTATTTATTTAAAGCAAACAAAATTACAGATGTGGATTTAAGATGGTAATCCCGATGTGAAAGAATAAAAGAACAAACTGTATTAAAAATAGAAAGAAACTAATGCTGTAGTCACTGTAGTGTAAAAGACGCTGTGGTCGCCCCAATGACCAAATGTACAGTTTTTTTTCCCCGTGCCTTTCTGTACACTGCGAACAATTTTATAGCTTAAGAAAACCCCTTAGACTAATCTTACACAACTGCATTAAGTGCATTAAATCGCTCACGGTCAAACCGCGCGAGCCCGCTCTTACGGGCCTTTAGTTTTAATCACCTACTGTACCCACCTTACCAAATTTTTAAGCGTAAAAGTTTCAATCACACGATGTAAAAAAAAAAATTTTTTTTCTGGGACAAAAAAACGACTTTTTTTAAAAAAAAAAAAAAAAAAAAAAAAAGACGCTGTGGTGTTGACCGTACCGTAATGGGATGACGACTGAGCTGGTTCGTCCCTGGAAAAACCTCCGGTCCCTTCCCTTAAGTGGGGGTGTCATAAAAATGCTTGGGCCAGGCAACGAAAAACCTGCGACTCCGGCCGGAGACGCACCATAGCCTATTTCTATATATTATCGTTGGATTCCAACAAACAATGTTAGCCGCGAGCCGCTTGCCATTGGGAGACACAACGAATTAAACCATTAAAGAAAAAACGCATCTGCTATAGTAAACAAGGAGGCATAGCATAAACCAACGTGTAGATTTAGACCTTTCCTGCGCCGGCAGGAAGCGATTCATTGTTCGGTACTGAATCTTTCGTTCATGACTTTCGGGAGAATAGGCTATGGCTTCTCGTCAAGTAATTTAACACGTGCCACAAGATTTTTGCCTCCACGCGAACCTTTTTTTTTACCTGAACATCCCCACCACACGAAGCCGGTCACTCGCGCTCACCGGAAACGAATTTCTATGCGACAAATTTTACGCCAATAAAAAATATCTGGAAAAATCCACCAATCCAAAACCTTTCCGGTCGACGGAGAAACTTCCGGGAGAGGCTCAGCAGGCACTCGCGTCCGAAAAAGACTTCAGTCTACGATCAGTACTCGTTAAGAATAGTCAACCTTTGTAACATAACCTTGCAATAAAGATACATGTTAAGGTACGCAATAGTACCTCCTTACTATCCCACTTACTTTAAAAAGTAATAGGGAATTCCGCGACGGGCAATCTGTGCGGAAAAACAATAGGAACAAAGAGAATAATTAAAAATTTCTTTGCGACGGAGAAAAATGATAAAAATGTGTCGCAGGGCAAAGGGTTGAAAAGCAGACGCGGTTATTAAGAGAAGATAATTACATATCCCGCAATGAAAATCTCCTGAGAAAATGTATAATAATAACGTCCATTTCCCTCGTCCACGTCAGCTCGCTGTCAAATAACTACGTATAAACACATTATTTACGCGCGACTGCGAGTACTGCCGGTTAATCCGAGTCGCTCGCAGAACAACGCGCTTCGTCAGCTCTTTTTCCTTTCATTTCAGAAGACAGTCCATTACGAACGCTTTATCCCCGCCCCGAGACGTTCCTTTACGTCTTTCATTAGAGATATCTATATACCCGGTGTGCTCCTTTGTCTTCCAGCGGCTCTTTGTCTGGCAGATTCGCGTGCGCGGAATAATTCCGGTAAGATGTTTAATCGGTCATGAAATTTGCACCTTGCCGGCAGTGAACGACCGTCAAGGAAACTTCATTTTCTGGGAACTTATTAAAAAAGTTTCGCGAGACACCGGTGTTCCGGTTTCGGGAGAAAATCTCGTCTTCGGAGAAATACTTTCGAACTTGTACACGGGACAATGCTCGATCGCTGTCAATTTAGACTCGGCGTCGATCTGATGCGGATAGCTTCATACACGCTATTTCACATTTCTCTTGTTCAACGCTCAATTTAAGAACAGTCACCACCACTTCTGTTCGCGTACAACAACTTTTGAAATTGACAGAATAAATGTGGTACTTCGAAACATTTACAGTATTGAAGTTGAGCATCGTCGAACACGGATATGATTTCCATGACAACGATGCTGCTTAGAACTTCTAAACAGGGCCGGCGTCAGAATAGACATTCAAATCCTATACTTAAATTTCACAATAAGGAATTATTTATTATAAGTACAAAGGAGTTACACATATTTTTTGTAAGATGAATATTACATCATATATCTCACTTTTTTCGCCGCAAAATCTTTGATTGCGTCACCAAAATTGATTGAGCCCTGCAAAATGTCTGATGAGTTTTCATAAACCGCTCGGTCTTTCAAAACGCGAAGCCTGCTTCTAAAGCCAAAAGAATGAAGACAATTTGTTATATCTCTACAAAAATCTAGAATTTCATTTCTATTTAAATATGAAAGGAGTAACATCAATATATTTAGTATTATCTATGACGAAGTCCTCGTCGCGAGTGTTTCACGATATCGCCAAACAGGGAGAACTGGATCACAGAGGACGTTTCAATATGGATCTCTGTACAACAAAGCCACACTCTGTATTACAATGTACGCTGCAAAAAAAAAAACCAACAAGCAGCTTATCGGACTGCAAAAAAAACAACAATGCATAGCTCCGCCGAGCGATTTGATAGAGAATGTTGGCTATAAAGTAGAAACGAATCGCAAAAAGCTCGGCGTACGCGGTCTATCCGAGCAACAGCGCCGCCGCGCTAAGCCGGATTATTTTCGGGGAGAAATCAAATGAAAACCGAGTGGTGCTTTGAGAACGGAAGTGGAGGCATTCCTTTATATGCGCCGAGTAAATTGCACTTCATCGTCCGGAACACTCGACACGGGGAAACGGCGCACACAAAGGAAGCTGCAGTTAACAGACAATTGGCTTGTCTGGCCAGGTACGGCGAAATTAAATATTCAAGCTCTTGAAGCTGGCCGAGTGGGCAATAATAATAACTCCCAAATTGATCTGTCACAGAGTTAACGTTTCGTTTGTAGCCACGACATTACGGAAAAGCAGAAACTCGTCGGTCGGACGAACGACCGGCCACGGCAAGGCGCGGCGCGGCGCCGTGTTTCGCTATCCATTTCGAAACGGAACAAACCATCCGAAACGTGAGCGGATAGTAATATCGCCGCGTAATTACTGCCACGTTTCTGTTGCACGGACGTTTCTTTCCCGTCTGGACATACGTACGTATAACGTAACACAATCCCCGTAAAAAACAATCTTCTGGAAAAAATGCGCACACGCGAACAATGGATATTTTATGCAGCTCAAACAACAGAGGTGTTCGCTCGTCTCAGCCACTTTATATTACGCTTGTACCGTGTATTTGTATTCGTGGATCATAGAGGACGTGGCGTTTGCGCGCCAGAGAATGCAGCACGTAATTAATATGCGCTGCGTTCGGAGATTTCAATGCGTGACGCAGCGATGTCGTCGATGTCTGACGATCATAGTCCTGTCTCGGCGATAGGAATTCGCGATGAACGTTCGGCACCTTAATTAAAACCGTGTATGCTCTTCGATTAACCTTTTAATTTCCTGGTGTTGATTTTTTATTGGAAAAATTAATAAGTTTGCGATCCCTCGTAATGCGGTCCACGGGAGATAAGTGACTTTCAGGAACTTTTTGAAGCAAACATGTGGGTGATATTGATTCGAAAGTTTGTGGGTTTATCAATGATTATTTTAAGAGTATGTTCAAATTTTTCAGTAATTGTAAATGGGTATTTATATTTTTAGAGATGAGGCTATGAGAAGGCGGTAAGAATTGGTGTTTTGGTTCACTCGGGGAAGTTTCAGAAAAGAAATTGAAAGACGCGATGGATTTAAGGGAAGAAATTATTTTGAACATTTCCACGAAGAAAAAAAGAAAACCCTGGTACACGGGAAGAAATTTATCTCGAGAAACCATTGTGACCATTAACTGAATTAGATCTGGCCATTACAGTCTCAACTTCTCTTTAGCGAAAATCAATGTGGTAAATAACCCTGGCTGTCCATGTGGACATGAGACACAAGATATAGATCATATCTTATGGCAATGTCCTATACATAACACTCACAGATCGAAATTCATAATCAACCTGAGATTACGGGGTTTTTTTCTTCCCATGTCATGCAATGTTCTTCTCCACAGACCTACAAACACTGTATGTAAGATCTTATATTATAAGGGCCACATATAACGGTGTAAGGGAAAAAAAAAATTTCGAGGTCATTTTTAAAAGATTTCAAGGTTTTCGATGTTTTTTTAAATGGAATGATATATTTTCAAATGACCTTCAAATGACCTTCAACTCAGAAAAATGGTATAAATAAAATTCAACGTGTAAGATTCATTTGATGTATTTCTGTTACGCCAAATGTTCAAAAATGTTCCCTTTGTACGTTTTTTATTTCCGACACTACCAGTTTCACGGAATTTATTTATCAAATTGGAGTAAACGGAAACTGATGGACAATTACGATTAGGAAATCGGTCCTTGTACAACTGCACGGCTTCTCTTAAACACTGTCGACTTTCTCCATAAACGAAAATCATATCAATCTTATCTTCCTTCGAGTAACGCATTGTGAAACGTTCATCGATAAACTGATCGAGAAATCTTAGAAACTGTGGAAATCTGATATGCAAGAAGGTCTTCTGAGTAATTAGTAGTGGATAAACACGATTCTGTACGAACGTATAGATGAAGGTATATCATAATTGTCCTCCTGTCAACACCGAATCTGTTATTATGTTGTGTATTGCGATACATTTGAATGTATAGCAGCTCAAGAGATGTATTTTTAAACATTTGGCGCAACAGAAATACATCAAATGAATCTTACACGTTGAATTTTATTTATACCATTTTTCTGGGTTGAAGGTCATTTGAAGGTCATATTGTGTTACATGCATGAATTCGTTATTTTGTCAGCTACAACATTACGTTAACGAAAATATATCATTCCATTTAAAAAAACATCGATAACCTTGAAATCTCATAACAATGACCTTGAAATTTTTTTTCCCTTACACCGTTATATGTGGCCCTTCAAACAGTGTAACTTTGTCCTACGAAGTTTTTTTGTACAATGAAAAGTAACGGAGATATTTAGGTGTCCTGCTTTATCGAATTCACCCTGTATAACGGATATAACGCCACTCACACGTCCACCACGAAGTAAGCGCCTCCAACTGATATGTAATTATTGCATAAACTATACAGTAGCATAAGGTTATGATTGTAGTATTATACATATATGTAATACAGACTGCAGAATAACTTCTTATTGGAGGTTACAACTGTACAATAAAAAAAAAAAGAAAAAAAACGTCGCGATGATTACACGCGACGCTGATCGCCGATGTCGACCGAAGTTTCGCCGATGGTTTCCCCATGGTTTGGCCCGTGCTTCGAGGGTGGCGATGCGTTGTGTAATTTGCCAAGACGCGGCGCTTAATGACGCGGAGCGGAACGACACGGAGCGGTTTCGGGGCATTAAGGATTCATGACAGGAATTCGTACGCGGGGCACGCGTGAACGCATGTTTTACAGCGTGACAATCCTCGCCCGGCATCTTGTTGGCTGCGTTACGTGACTTGTAATTATATGCCGAATGTGACGAACGTTATTGCCCCGGTGCCGCTTATGGCGCTGCGAGGAATTCCGTTCGCGCGCCCTGGAATATGAGCTCGCGGTTTGTCGTTCGGCGGATTTTTGCGAACGCCGCGTCGCACGGGGATGCAAATAGCAGCACCGACTCGCAAAATGTCGTATCTACATTGCGCAAGAACGATCCGTGGCTTTTCCTCGCCCGGGCCTGGTAAATTATGCGCCGTTTTATAGCTTTGTACGACCTATAAGGATAGAGTAAATATTTGTGTTTATTATAAGTGGAGCGGTAAGGTGATAAATAAAGGGCAAACCGGTTTATTACCTTATGAATCAATTAGTGACCGGTTTATATGTTTACACGTCCTCTTTACTTTTCGTCTCTTTATTAGTCATTAAGTACATTTAAACTCTCGCTACACAAGGACTAGAAGTATTTAATGTTCGGTCCTTGACAAACGAAATTTCGTAGACTCGTAAAATGAATGTTAAAAAAATAGACATCGGGAAATTTAAAATGACAAAATATATCAAAATAAGTCCAGGAAGTAGAGGAAGAGACGGCTATGGAATTATTAAACAAATTTCCATTTTCAAGAATTACTTTGTAAAAGTAAAAGAAAATTCATCAGAAAATTCGATATTATTACGAATATAAATTTTTTGCTGTATTCTAGAAGATATAGAATGAATGCATAAAGATTCCAAGTCCAATGTCTGTACATTGCTCTGGCAGATCGAAAAATAAAAAGTGCAACTTGCTCAACGAGCACAGAATTGTGACCGCAAGAATAATGGATACATCACGAAATGTCCGGAACAGATGCAATTTCAAAGTTTACGAGCAGTTACAGCGATGTCTATGTATATTATTCAGCGCATTCGGCTCCGATGGCGGTGCATCCGAAGCTTAGACGTCGGAGAGGAGACGACAGATAAAGGAGAATTTTCAAAGGAATGGCAAGCTGAAAAAGGATAACAGAATTGATCAACGATCTGCTGAACATCTCATTCGCGGACAAACGAATTACGCTGGCGAGCACTTCGTTCCGAAGTCACGGAAACAGTTCGTCGGACTTTCGTGCGCCGCGCGCCGCGCCGCGCCGCGGAGAACAGTGCCAAAGCCAGAGATATTAATGCAAACGCAATTAAACCGAACGAAACGGGAAGCGATGCTCCGGTAATAAAAACGGGAGGAAATAATTCCTGTTGGCTGCTTTGATGTTCTCGAAACTCACGGGGAAAACGTAACGGAAGCGTCTCGGCTGTTTTCTCTTCAATTTCTCCGCGGAGCTCGGCACTCCCGCGCGCGATCCCCTTACTCCTCCCCCGTAAATAATTAAGTTTATGGACTCGGGAAAGAAGTCCTTTTTGTAAGTTTCGATTCTAGCGGGCTACCGTTCCGCGACGATAACGCTCGCTTTTACCGGACGATACTATCAACGGCCTCGCAATTTCGAGTTCGCTTTTCTAGCGTGCTCGCCGCCTGTAAAGAAGAGCAAACGTTACGTTCCCGAGAATATGTTGCGGCCAACTCGCGTTTAGGTTTACTGTTGCGGTCGTTCTCCCGTGACCCATTTCTCCACGCGCCCGCCTACCGATAGTTATGTACCCGCGATCGAAAATCTTCAACGCTGATAAACGCAAACGCCGCGAAACGCTGCGCTAGAAACGTCGGTCAGATGGAAAATAAACGCCTCGTCCGAATCGCACGATTACATCTTCCCTAAAAGTGAAATGAAACGTATTATGCGTGATTTTCCGCTGCCCGAATTCCCTGTTTAAGGCGGTGAAATCGACCCTTGGAAATTCGGCTATTTTCAGAATATGCGGATCGAGAAAAAATTGTTAATTTGTTGGACTGTGTAGAATGGTAACAGATTGATCGGTGGACAATTTTACAGTATAAAACGTAAGGTGGTGTTACCTCGGTCGGAAAAATTGACGACCTCGCAGGAATTCTTCTGAAACGAACAATTATCGTTCGACTAACGGCGAATTAGGGACAATAAAAAGTTGACGGGTCGACTGTTAAATGAGGCGGGCCGTCGCGATACAACGGTGGACAGAAAACTCGGCTGGTTGATGTGTGTGCTGAACGGTTACGAGCCGTTGCTTAAATATTGTGCTAGAATTAACAGGGGCGTGTCGGGTCTCTAACGAACCAGCTAGAGCGAGCGCGAGCCGAAGCAGGCCACGGTACTTACACCGAACAATACACCGGCAAACTTGAAAGGCTACATGTAGCGTCGTAAGTAATTACGGGAATGTTTACCTGAAACGCGATTGTTATCGCCACGCGATCGAAGTTTCCACGCTCCGCCGGATATATTCTACGCGCTAGCAACTTTGCCAATTCGCGCGACCCGCTGCCAAAATTTTGCTAATTTTCGACGAATAGAACCACGTGCCGAGCAAGTCGAACTAATCGGAGATCGTGATGGGACACTTGGGCTTCGTCGGTGTTCGACGGCCTCGGCAGGATTACCTTCTCCTTCCACGTACGCTAATCCGCGAACCTCGGGGACTGTCTTGCCATTCAGACAGGTGCGCGCAAGTGCATGCTACTTTATGGCGTCTTCAATTCCAATCTCGTCGACTTTCCGCTGTGAAAATTCTAAGCAGCGCTGACGGGTGGTCAATATTTTCTGTTGTTTATCCGTGGCGGCCGCGATTATGCTTATTTATGCCGCTTTGTCCACGCACGTAGTCGCTATTGTGTTCCCTTGACACTTTTTCAACTTCGAGCGCTGAAACGAGGGAATTTATGTCAGGCATTCTAATTAGAGTTACACCTTTATCTTGCTTAATGCTTGAACAATCGATACTATTTTCTCGCTATTGTTGGGATGCAACGTAATACAAGACCCACGAAAGTGTCTTTAGAATGAATTTGACAGCAAATCCCAGACTTCGACCACCCGACTAGAAGAAATAAATCAGTCGAAATATCGAAGGCTTTTAAGCCCGAACCGACGGGAATCGTCTGATTTTTTTGTGCGAATTTTCGGCACTATAACGTTTACAATTAAGGCAGCATCTGGACCATATCTACGTTTACATATCTAGTGTTTAGTCTTCGACCAGTTCTCGTATGAGCCACAACTTTATACCCTCATCCTCTTTCAAATATAAGTTCTTGTTACAATATTTTACACAGTTACATCATCGTTTACCAAAACACCTCACCTTTTATTAAATACAATGACTCCCAGTAATATGCGGACGCCCTTAAAGAGACAATAACTTTTTCATATTCGACCACACGATTCGAACTTTTTTGAGAAGTTAGACCAATTAGTTTACTATATGATGTGAACGAAATTTTCTCAAAAATTGCAATTGGTCGGCGTTGTAGAGAAAATACTAAAACTGGCATTGAAAGATGTAAGAATCCTTAGATTTATTTACTATCTTTAAAGATAAATTTTTACCTTCTTTAAACGTTTGTAGCTCACTGACCGATTTCGATGAAATTTTCAAAGTATTTTCTAAATTTTCAATATAAGCCCACATAAAAAAGTTGCAAAATACAATTTTTAATATTTTCTCTGCAGTTCTGACCAATTGCAATTTTTCTCAAAAATTCTTTTCACGTTACGTAACAAACCAATTGTTCTAACTTCTTAAAAAAAATACGAATCATATGATCCAATATTAAAAAAAAGTTATCGTCTTTTTTAGAGCGTTCGAATATTAGTGGGAGTTACTGTGCCTAGCACGATTTCAAGTAACCACGCCAGGCGTGACAAATGTGAGAAAAATCCAGTTCACCGATCTTTACCATGTACGCACGTATAGTTCTTGCACAGAAATTATTTTTATACTGTCCGAAGGAGTGTGGACATAGCTCCGTATGTACAAACACATGCTTTTATTTGCTGTACTCCAAAGAGCCAATCGAAACCGAACGAACCTGCAGCAACAGCTTCAACAAAAGAAGAAGCTACTTTGCAGCAAACTCAAGAGCTGTAAGCGTGCGAAGCGTCGAGGAATAGAGACACGAAGAACGTCGATAACGTTCTCTAGAAATTCGTGAGCAAGTTAGCAGTTCCGGGATTCATATGATATTCCCAGGCACAGAGGCAGAAGGGAAACAGAATTCATATTTCAGGTGTTCGGGCACGTCGCGATAAACACTCTCCTTTATCCATTCCGCGGCCGGAAGATTTCGCAGGGAGGGTCGTTAGAACGTTTCGCAGTCGACGTTTTCTAAAGCGCCATTCACACGTTTCCCTCTTTCGTCGCTTACGCAGCGGTGCCGGTCGTAAAAGACGGACGCCCCGGGAATCAAAGAGGCGGGAAAGGGGAGGGGGAGAGCAGAAGGAACTGTACCGAGCAAAAAGTCGCCGCGATTGTTCTTCCCACCTGACTGCGGAAAGAAAGCTGGGTGAAACTTCGCTGACAATACCAGAAATTCCAGCGACACAATAGCGGGCTGCAGCGGATGGCGTTGGTCGAGGAGAGGGACCCGTTCGAGGAACATTGGAAGCTGGAAGGATCGTCTTTGACGCGCGAACCCCATCGACGACGTCGTCCGTCTCGACGTCGACGCCGCGAGAAAGTAACGAGGGGCGAATTAAAGGAAAAATTCCTCCCAACGACCGAACCCTCCGCGCAGAGATCCGCAAAGGTTTGCTCGAGCTTCCGACCAGCCACCTGAAACTACCTTAAGGGGATATCTCGGTGTAACAGGTATAAAACCCTGGTTTTTGTTTGCATATGTTGAAAGTACAAGATTTAAAAAAACGAGCTCCTAAAATTTTATAATTGTATTCAAATCTACATCGGATTCAGTAGTAAAAAAAATTTTTTTTACGTTTTTATAAATACTCTATATAATCGTATTGATTTTTTTAGTGGGTCTTTACACACTTTTAAAATCAATTACGCAGAATTATCGGATAGTACCATACCTTTTGTACCAGAGTTTTTGGGCAGGTCCCTTCTTTCTTATTTTATGTATATTCTTTTTTCTATTATGTTAACATTTATGTAAGAGGACTGCGTTTATAACAAAATGATAATAGTAATAAACGTTTCGATGTACAGCATTTTTGAGAAAAAAATATGTCGAGATTTTTTTTAGAAATTTAGTGTTCGCAACATTTTGGATACCACTGCAGTTTAAGTATATCAGTCTCATTGCGTAATATTTGCAATACTCATACTAATATACACGATAAATTAATTCACGTCCAATTTATATCAAATGAGGTACTAAGTAACACATAGTCGTAATAAATGCATGTTCATAATTAATTTTAGAACGTTAATAATGCAATAAATTTAAACATTAACGTACCGAGTACCGAATATTCGAGCGGCTCGGTAAATTTTGTATTTACCGCTGGCATACGTAAATATAGTAAAATCTGTCAAAACGAATTGAATAATATGATACCTCCTCGCACAGTTTATCTACGAATGAGATAAATACATATATGCTCATATAATTTACAATTTGCTTTTTCAAATGACTTGTTCCATTCTACAAGAAATAATGTTCGGCTCGACTATAATGCGAATCCACCAGCAAAAGCCTGGTGGTTTTCGAGGATTACGAAAAAGAAAACACTTTGTCGGGTGGCAGGGTGGGCACGGCTCCTCCCATTTAAATTCAAATGTACCGCTCCCAATCTCTCGCGTCTGCGTCGAGCTCCTCGGAAAACACAACGTCGGAATAAAAAAAAAGAAAACAACACACCGCACCGGGCGCACATAAAATATCAGCTCGTTGCGTAAGCCGTTCGTCTTCGAGCCGCGGGATCGATACTATCGTCCGATATTGCGAGAACGCGGGCCCGGGGGGGAGCCAGACGAAACGACTTTCGAGGAGAATAAAAACATCGCGTTTGTCGATAGAGGTAATTTAGAGCTGGCGCGCTGCGATCGTTATACCCGGTATAATTCACAAGCTGCTACGAATATATCGGTGCTCGCGCGGCACTCGTCGGCTAAATTGGATTTTCGCCGATGAAGCAGGAGCCCCCTCTGTCCAATCCTTCAGAGAACAACCTGTTCCCCTAAATCTCCAGAACGTCGTCGCTCCCCCTCCCCACCTCTTCCTGCTATCGGCCCATCAACGAATCCGTTAATTGCACTCGGCCAGGTTTAATTAATTCGTTAAAGTCCCGCTCGCCGCGCTTGTTAACGCGAACTTACGCGCGAATCCGTCGCCGCGGCACGCCGCGCCGGCTCGACGTAGACGTAACTCTGTTCTCCTAGCGGCAGCAGCTATGGTCGACGACGTTCCAGCGCCATTGTTCACGGGCATTCTTCGAATGCCCTCCGTAATGGATCACCGGCCTTATCGCAGCGAGTCCTGCGAATCGTGGCGGACCTAGGCTCCTAGGCTCTAACTCGCCTCCTGCCGTGTCGCGGAAAAAGGAGGACGATTCGGTTTCTGGATACCCGGGCCGAATGGGGCAGGGGTCAACCATTTCCGGATACCGATACGTCTCGTTTAAATTACCCGGACCCCCTGAACACACGCGAGTCGCCGCGGATCGTCCCGAGTACCTGACTGATCCGCTAGAGAAGGTTAATGGTCGGAGACTTCGCCACGAATTGGAAGTGCAACTTTTGCGAGGATTGAACCAGCATCTGGAAATATATTCATTCATTGTCTTGAACAATGGCAACGGCAATTGATGACCTTGAATGACCTTCAACAAAGTCAAAGGTCGGTCAACTACCACGTAGTAATTGATTAGATCAATATGTTATTTTGAATAACAAAGATAGAAGCTGAGTCTTGAAAGACAATAGCCTTGAATGACCAATTAGTCCAAGGAATTCCGCTTGGAATAAGCTGCCTGCCTACCTACCTAAATAAAAACGTACAGTCCCGCAAAAAAGAAAAAACAATGATCACCTTGAAATACCAGAAGCACGTCCGCCTAGAGAAGATCTGAAGACGTCTCTCCCGAAACGGAGTACGAGTGCGTTTTGTATGGAAAAACCAGCAGTTTGGGAAATAATTTTGCGTGGAAGTGCAAATGGGACAATGCAGACGCGTGTGCAGGTAGGTGTGAGTATGCAGATCCGCGTATGCACACGTACATGGGTCGCCTTATTAATGGAGTAACGCTCACCGCGATACCCGCCGGCGACAAAGTGGACAGCACGGCGCGGGACAACGCGTTAGCTTGTTTACCGGAAAACGCGTCGGAGGCGACGCGGCCCGACGCGGGCCCGCACCCTTGCAAACTAGGTGTGGCAGTTTTCTATGGTGATCAGAGCTTAACCGTATTTTCCTGGCGGTGGTGAACGGGTAAACCGCGTCATAGGAAATTTAGTCGATCGTCCGGCGACGTCGTTTGCCTCCAACGAACCGACGAATGTGGCCCGCTAACGAGCAAACTGCGCACACAACCTCAACTCCTGTGTCCATCGTGTTTCCTGCCGGTATCTCTTTGAACGAGTAGGACGCAGCGACGGTTCGAAAACGAGCTCCGGATTGAAAAAGATTGATTTTATCCGCCAACTATGGACCCGCGCTAATAGAATCTAATTGGGAACGATTTTCTCGATTAAAAGTTCGATCATTCCTCCATGCGCTCGCTCGAACGCGCTTTCGCACATCTTTCAGTGTGCTCTGATCGAGTTTTTGATAAATTGCATAATTTATGGGAACGACGTCTAGAAGTTCGACTCGATTAATTTATTAGTGCGCTATGAAAGGAAAAAGACAGTTTTATGATGTTACGAAATGTTTTAAAGAATTTATGTGAATCTGTTGTCGTTACTGATGATGGCTGACGTCAAGAAAGGATTCATATTAAGAAGATGAAGTGACAATTGAAATACTACATTCTATGTAAAATAAACATTGTCCAGGTTAATTCCATGCTACAGAAGCTACATAAACACTGATTTCTTTCCTTTATTATTTATTTCAATTATACTCTGTAAATGTTTCCACATTCGTCTGGAAATTATTTCTAATCTCTGGACAAGGTCAATAGAAAATAACCTAGTCTTTTGTTAACTTCGAGCTTCGCTTTCGTGAACCATTTTTTTGTCTGTACTGTGCCAAAAAAGAAAATTCAAGGTAGATAAACAGCAACTTGTCCAGTACCAGTCGTACGACCGCAAAGTATGACGAATGGCGTTCCTACCAGTTGCTGAAATCACGAACAAAACCGAGCGATCTGCACGCGGCGAACTTCGTCGAACACGTAACCGTGAATCCGTCGTGGAACGACGATAACCGGCGGTCGTGCTTCAAACACGAAGGCAATACACCCGCGTCTTATGAATATTTACACCAGTTGAATATGCATACCACTGACAATGTATTATTTTTGCTTCGCGAGAGATCGATACAGCGCTCTCTTGCGCGCCGACGAATGTGTGTCGCGCACGAACAGTGCGTATTTGATGCACATAGAGCCTTGTCACGACAATTTCACAGTAAAAACGACCTAACAGTTCGCTACTCCTGGTCAAACAATGCTTTAGCTTATCTTAGAAGTACGAGCTAAATCCTCGTGAAATTTCTTAGAACTCGACCTAGAAATTAATCCCTTACAGCAATTTCTAACTCCTGAAGAGCCTCTATCGGAACTTAGAAATCATGTCCCGGAAAATACTTTACAGATAAGGATTTTCTGACGTTTTTACACTCGGATTTTTCTGAAGCTTACTAGAGATGTCATTGGGGTCAGATGAAGACAAGTTCTTGAAAATAAAAGTTTCAGTCACTCAGAAAAATATACTGAACAAGTGCCATTTTCATCATCAAAAGCTGAAACTCGTACTCACAGACTCGTACGAGTCGGACCAGAGTCATCAGTTCACACTGATTGCAAAACTTACCAAGCACTGACAGCGATTAAAATGTTTTAGTTTATAAAAATTACGAAACTCCATTTATTTAGATTTTGTGCAATTTTTATCTCAATATGTGCTTGGATAAAATTTGTTGAATCAATCTCCATGTAAGCAACTTCATTAATTCAATAATTGTAAAATGAAAAATATAAAACCGGTCATTTGACCGGCAGTGGTAGGTTTAGTGTTTAGACTTGTGTCTCCACTAAACCTTCTGTACTGGCAGAGAGAGAGAGAGAGGGCAACTCTGCCCCTCGATTCGAGTCAGACTTGAATTTACACGGCTATCCGAACACCAAATTCTGTTAATCAGAGAACACTATGGGCAGCTTATGCTTTCGCGCGATCGTTGCCAGTGAAATTTATGTATCGTATAAAATACCGTACATTTCCCCGCGATTGTCGACGCAGAAAATATTCTCTTTGACGAGCTGCTCCGACCCGCTCGCACAGGTTCGCGTTCCGTTCTGATACGGACGAATGGTAACATGTGAAATCGTAATACCTCGTATGAGTGAACGACGGAAACTTGTCGAACGTGACTACATCGCGGATGATGTCCAGTGCATTCTTTTTCGCCAACTTCCTTCACCGATGTATATTTTGCCGTGCGAAATGTTCGACTGGAATCGAAACGTCAAGCAGCGCGATTTATGGTCCTACACCGAGAGCCGCGCCTCGTTCCTACCGGTCATTAGTAAATAGATCGCGGGAGGAAAAAACCTGGTCCCCGGTCGCGATACTCATCGGAGCACCGAGTCATTAGCATCGCGTTTATATTAATTAAACCGGTGTCTGACGACCGGAGGACACGGACGAGATTTTAAAAGATACTTCGGCGATACTGAAATCCTGATTGCCACCGACAAAAAACTAGCTTTCCGAAGGCTTGCTTGGCACATTCATTGCCAATTTTCATGCAATGGTTAATTATCTGACGAACAGTGTTGTCTACAGGCTGCGCATTTATTGGTTTGGCAAGAAAGTTATTTCGGTTTTCACTAATAGATAGCGATATGTGTTTTTTGTTTCAGTAACTTCGGTTAAGGTTATAATTTTTTTTCTTTCTAACATTTGAAAACTAACGTTTAATAATAAGATTGCAGCGAGGTTAAGATATTTTATTGATTAAAGTTCTTTGTTCATATCAAATATTAGGTTTTATTTCACCTTAAAATACCGAAATTGTAGGGAATTACACGTATTAATAAACATGTAATATGTATTAGTATGAGCGCCGTAGTTCGAGTGGGGATAGGAATACCGACATACGGCACGATTCAGCAGAGTCGCACAGTAGTAGTCGCTCCATAGCCAATAAGTAGTAAACACAAATCGTCTTATGTATTCACCAGTTAATTATATTACTTTATTAAATATATTCTATGTCACATTAAATACAACAGAAATTACTTTCTTGCCAACCCAATTTTATGTGGAAACATGAATAGCACATTATTGTGGAAAATTATGAGAATTGAGTGTAGCTAGACGTTCATTTGAAGGTGCTCGGTTTTGAAAGAGCTGCATTACTTTTTTCATATTTTTCTTAAGCTTTTATGATATTTTATATTTTAAGCTTCGGCATAGACTCTTCTCTACTTTACGACAGCACGTGAAACTTTGAACGCGTTTCTCTCGGAACGACATTTTTCAGCGAGCCTGACGTCTGATAAAAAAATCATTCGATCTACTCCGAACTTGGCAGACATTTCCTGCGGGTCTGTCTATGTTCGTAGAATCAGATCCTTGCTAGTTGAAAAACGAGATATTTTTTTGCGAAAGTTGGAATTTTTTGCTTCAACCGTTGGCATGTTTTTTATTATTCATGTCCGTTTTATTCATTTTTGAACCTCTCTGAATTGTTTGGAGACAACGATTGGTTTTACGTGTTCTGCTGATTTTGTGATCTTTTCTTTAGTATGCCCTTGTAACTTCGAACAAAATTATTATTTATGCATAACGAAATTCTTGTGGATCTTCTGGAAACGTAAATAGACTACATCAGAGCTACTTATTTATTTTGAGACTTTCACGCTCGTTTAACCCTTTAGCTATCGGTATATATTTACAAATGTGTCTGTCTAAACGCAAAACAAAAAGAAAAGAAAAGTTGTACAAATGCTGATACATTTATTTCTTATCTACATATATGTGATGATTAGACAGCGGATATTTATCCATTTAAGGCAAAAATTTGTAGGTATAATTTAAAACACAAAAGATATTGGAAAAATGTAAAGATACTGTTATATTATTTTCAACCTATTAAATATAATGAGAAAGGAAATAAATGTCTATTTCACTCTAATTTGTTGCAATTGACAAAAAAATTTTATTTTGCATAAAGATCCGCTGTCTAGTGATGATTTATGTACATAAGAATACCAAACATAAAGACTCTACGCACTTGTTGCATCGACACAATCTGATAAAATAAATAAAAGCGACAAATCAATAAAGAACCCCCGTTCTCGGGATAATTCATCAAATCGGTTATTGACGACGGACGTATCTCTCGAAAGTTTCGTATCGTCGTCCATTGACGACAGTCGTAATTAAAGGGTTAAAATAAATCAAAATAGATAAACTGTTTCCATAAAATAATCAAATAAAATACTGCTTAACTGTTTCCATAAAATAATCAAATAAAATACTGTTTAACTGTTTCCATAAAATAATCAAATAAAATACTGCTTAAATCATAACTATTCTAATAATCAAATAAAATATTGCTTAAATTATAACTATTCTATTTGAATTCAAATAATGCGGGTAATTATTACACGAAAATTATATGGAATATTTGGTTTGCGAAGTGACACAGGTCAAGAATCATTAAACAGATAAGAGAGTAATCCATCCCCCACAAGGAATGAACACGAACGACGGGCCAACTCGTCCACCCGGAGAACAAATCAATCATCCTAAATCCGAGAAGACTCTCGCGATCTAACCCAGACCATTAAGCGGAATGACACGCAATTTTTGGACACTTCGGTCCGCGAAAGGAGACCGCGAGTGAAATTTAATGCGCGTCGGTGAAAAAAAAAACGAATCCCCGCGAGTTCCATAATTCAATTAAACCCGTCGCGTCGGTGTTTAATGGTCCGCGATGCTGTAACTTCGTTTTGGACCAGTGCCACGTAGTATCGTGGATGTAAAGGGTGAATCGTGTATTTTTTCCCCTCGCTACCCTTCGATCGATCAATGCCGGCGACCGGAAAGATGCGGAACAGTGCAGCTACCAAACCGGAAAAAAGACGCGTCTCATGGACGACGCGTGCTACTCTTTCTCTTTTTCTCTCTCCTTCCTCTTCAAAGAATGAATCGAAGCTGGGATCACGGACTCGAACGATTTCAAAGTATTGTTACGCTCGATTCACCTTCCGGAGATCGAAAGGGGTGGTTCTGTAGAATCACGCTTGTTCCGCTCCGCCCGCACTGTTTTCCCTCGGAAATGCAATTGGCTTGAAATGACTTCTTGACAGGCTCGTGACTTCGAGTGAATTAAAGTGCACTTTGTCCGCGTACAGACGCGACCATACGGTTTGCGTTTCTTCTACTGGATCCTACAAAATCAGCGTCACCCTCACATGTTTTTTATTATTCATGTTCGTTTTATTCATTTTTTAACCTCTCTGAATTATTTGGAGACAACGATTGGTTTTACTATTGGTTTTACTCTTGTAACTTCCAACAAAATTATTATTTATGCATAACGAAATTCTTGTGGATCTTCTAGAAACGTTGTTTCTCGATGCTTGAAGCTATATTTATGTAACGAGTTATAACAAATTTTTATTTTGATCTATGAGAAACAGGAAAATGTTCCGTTTTGATAAAAAAAAATCATTGTGTTTGAGGAATTTATGCTCTTAAGCTCGCATTATTCACGAACCTACATTCAGATAAAACAGTTCACAAATATTCGAAATACGCGAAGCTGATGTACGAAATTGTGAGAGAGATGCATCAAATTAAGATACGAAGATGAAAATGGTAGCTAGACAGGCAACGCATGAAACTTTCGATCAAATAAAGAGTCAGTATCCAGACAGGATCGTATTATGAAAGTTGTTCGCTTCATTTCCGTCTCCTTCGCGGTATGAAGGCGCACTAAAACGTCTCGGATCGAAAACAGTGCAGGTTCGCAGACAGTGTTTTGCGAAATATTCGCAGCGGACGCGCGGGCCCGGAGAAATGATCAAGTCGCGAACGGGGCGAAATGAATTTAAATGGCGGACCGACCAGAGCGCGCGGTCCGCGCAAAAACTTGCTCGTAAAAAGGTTAGTATGCAAATCGCGGGTTCGGCAGTCGGATGTTTAATGCGCTCGATGCTTGTCAAAAGGCGGCCGGGATTTCACCTTTTGCACTCGGTTGTCTCCTCTGGAGGGACATGGTAGGTAACGTCCGGGATGGCAGCGAGTGCAAAGGGTTAAGATGAAAATAGAAATTACGAGTTGATTCCTCATCACTAGACTGCGCATGTTTATGCAATTTTCAATTTTTGTAGACAAATTTTCAGCAAGTGGTACCAAATAAAATCCTACTTTCGTTTGTAATAGCATTCCTGGATCCAAAATAAATTAAAATCGTAATAAATTCTGTGGAATTTAACACTTCTGAATTTTCTGAAAATTTCCATAAGCCATAAATGAATAAAGATCACCAGTCTAGTCATCACTAATTAAAAGGAAGAAAAATATTTTTATTTGGTTCGAAACTTTGAATGAAAAAATTCTACTAAACGTAATTATTCTATTATTATCAATGTTTAATTTTCGAGTTGCAATAGTAACTCCGAGTGCAAAAGGCTAATTAAACATTTATGTCAACGTGTCGATTGATTCAGGCCTGGTTTAAAATTCAAATCTCTCATTAACGGACATTTCGCGGCAGAATCGGATTCGGTCAAGTCATATCGGCTCGGGATTCCGGAAAACGCGTGCGGAATCTTAAGGAGACGCGCGAAATAGCCCAGATAGCACGCGACGTTTTAAAGACGTCTTTTTTACGGCCATTTTAGTTCTGAACGTTTTACGTCCTAAATAGACGTCTTTAAGACGTCATTATAGACATAATTTTAGAGACACCGTTTGAACGTCTGAAACAAGACATTTTAAAAATGCAGATTTAACATGGAAGTTCTAGAGTGACAATCTCTAAATTTCTACAGTATCGATATATTGTTGTAAGTACCGTTTATGAATTTTTTCTGATTTTTAAGTCAGTGGCGTCGTAATTAAAAAAAAAATAAAACCGATTTTTTCAACGTTTTCTGCGCGAAAGACCAGACAAACTTTGAAATTGTTACGTTTTATGTATTATATAATTCTATTAGGCACTGATAAACCTTGAACGCCTAACAGGAAGAATGAAACAATGAAATCAATTTGATTAGTATTTCTACTGCGTCAGCGCATTACATCTGAAAGTATTAACCATGTTTCCATCAGCCCGGTTGGGTCAAACGCGTTAGGTGTTCGACTGTAGACCTGTTTATACTAGGTTCACACTCGGCATACGTTTACTTTTTTTTATCTGATAAAACGCGTCTTTAAGACGTCTTAAGGACGTACCGTTTCCAAACAAAAGACGTTCAGGAGACATTCGGAAGCCATTGTAGATGTCTTTAAAACGTCTCTGTGCTATCTGGGAGATTTATATCGTTTCTCTATTAAGAATGTCTTTGCATAAAAATTTTAACACTAAACCTACCGAGCTTTACAAGTAGCTGATACATTTTGCCTCATAAAAACAACAAGATGAAATTTATTTGAACTTTGTGGAGTTCATATTGCAATATCTGCTCTACTAAATATATTTATTTAATCATTTATCACGAACGCATCCTTATAATCTCAATAATTGTGAAATAAAAAATCTGCAACCGGTGGTGGTGGGTTTAGTATTAAAAGGGTAGATGATGAAGTGAATTCGGCTCCTGTTTCTTGTGATTAATGAAGAAAATTTGTTTCCGTAAAGTTCCGCAGTCCACTTATGACTACCGAGTAAAAGGCAATGAAACTGATTTATAATCGCTGCGAGATGGTTGAATGCCATCCGATTCCGTCGAACCCCTGCGTCATTACACAGATGAATCCGTTATTGCGGCGGGTTAAACGAGATCTCACGGAGAAGTTAAATATTGACGCAGGGCGCACGCTGGTTCGCCGAGCTTCCTTTTTATCCCGTCGTTTAATCTCGAGCGTGTTAGAAAGTCTGCTAGGATTTCCCGAGCTTCGAACATGTTCCTCCAATGACGTTGGATAAACGAAGAGACGAAGGCGAGAGCTTCGCAGTAAAAGTTGTTGCTCCTGAAATGTCGTTTTCATTCCGGGCTGTTAACTTTACGACGATTTGAGTCTTCTGCTTTTCTCAGCTAGACAATTAACCCCTTATTGTTCATTCGCACGTGTGCCTTGTCAGGAACATCGAGCGGTTATAATCTGAAACTGCGGATCTTTATGCGCTTATAACACAGAAGATCGAAAAAGAATAAAATGAAAGATATGGTGGCCCTTATTTACGCTTGTCGAACATTTTTTTCAACAACGTTTTGTTGGCACTCCTTAGGAGTGTTTCGAATAGTTAGAAAAAAATCTGTGCCAAGTTTGAGCTCGATCGGATAATGGGAAAAGGAGCCCCAAGGCCGTTAAACATTGAAATAATTAATTTAATGCTCATAAAATTGTTTTTCTCGAATTTCTTCTAAACTATTTACCGCGTCGAAAGGTATGTTAGACAAAATCTGTAGATCTGGACAGACTGCGTCTTTTATGTTCTATTACTTTTTTTCGCAAACCAACGGCTTCCGAAAAAATTGAGAAAAACGTCCGAACAAAATCCAAAAAATTTTTTCTGAAATTTGAAAATTGAAGTGTGGTTTCGTTATCTTTTATCATCAGACATTACCTAAAAATATGTTTTTTATTTTTTAAACTTGCGGAACTTATTATTTTTTAATTGCAGATTATTTTGCAGAACATTTCTTTTGAAGTCTTGAAAATTTTTGGGTTCTACTTTCTCAAGGGACAGGGTCTTATAAAGACAACTACGTTTAGAAAAAACCCTCTAAAATGAACCGTTAAATAAATATGAGAAAATCGCCGCGGGTCGTCGGGTGAGGTAAGCAATACAATAACGCATTGGTCGGCTCGTTTTCCCGTTGTCCGATCGAGCTCAAACTTTGCCCAGATTTTTTTTCAATTATTTGGAACAATCCTGGGGGGGTGTCAACAAATAATTTCAGAAGTCAAAAATAAGAGCCTAGTGACCACTGTATAAACACAGCGCAGTAAATCGACGTACAGCCCGTAGCAAAAAGTATTCAACCACATTTAAAAATCGCAAAACTTTCTTATTGAACCAACTGAATTGAATTTTTAGACGTGTTAAAAGAACTAGTTTACTAAATAATAGCTAAACAATTGTTATTCATCCCTACCATAGCGCCCACTGTCCCCTTCCAGTAGGCGCCATTACCATGGAGAAACGACGCGCTTCGCCTGTCGCGAGTAGCTACGAAGTTGCTCGCTGCATGAAAGAGAGGTTGGTGGGAGAAGCAAGCGTTTGAGGGGTCCCCAAACAAGCCCAGGCCTGCACTAGACCATTGTACGAGTTGAAGGATTCAAACATTGTATGTATAATGTTAGGTTTTTTATCGATCGTAATTTAATATTATATATGTGTGAAGAATTATCGGCGCAAGGTTCGATCATTTAAAACAATTAGCTATGTTATGTTCTTTAAAACGTTACGATTCGGATGTGAATCTGTACAACGTTTATTTGGCCACGTTTGCTAAAAAATTTTTAAAGGAACAGGAGGTGGTGTTTCGTCCTAGACCCGCTGGAGGACTCATCAGTAAGGCTATCCAACGGGCCCTGCCTTAGAGACACAACCGTGTCGAAAGACTTTTTGAAGAAAGTTATTAATATACTGATTGATGACATTTCAGTAACTAGCGAGAAAGGAGTCGACAATGTGTACCTCTAGCGGACGGAGTCGAACCTAACGTTTTAAAGAACATAACATAGCTAATTGTTTTAAATGATCGAACCTTGCGCCGATAATTCTTCACACATATATAATTGTATGTATATACCGAATATTGTAATGAGATGACAAGAAGGTCCCTGGCAGCAATATCGCCATGAGGGGAGGGAGCACGAATTGAGGGGAAAAGTTACCTTCTCTCTCTGCGAGTGCCGGACTCATGCACGACAGAGTGAAAACGCGTCACGTGGCCGGGTCGTGGGGAATAGTGACGTGGAGGGGGGAAGTTAGAGTGGGGACACAAGTCTCGACCTTCTTGTCATCTCACCACAGTAGATCAATGTACGAGTCGAAGTGTTCAAACATTGTTTAAACATACCGCAGGAAAACTAAATAGTAAATGAAACTGAACTCTTACCTTCATTGTCTATGTTGAAGATCCCGATCCCATCGCCACCCCGAATGGTGTATCCAATCCTAGAGTCCCCTCCAGGGTGATCGGCGTCCTTGGCGCGCACAGTGGTCACCAGGGTGCCCACTGGTTGGTTCTCGAACACACTCGCGGACACAACAAAGTCATCGAAAACCGGGGGATGCAGATTCTCGTTCACATCAACGACTTCGATGATGACCATGGTCTCGGTGGCCAGGGACGGTTCCCCGCGATCCTTGGCGACGATCGTGAGCGTATGCACCTGACGCTCTTCAAAGTCAAGGCTCTGAGTAGTCCTGATCGTGCCGGACACTTTATCGACCTTGAAGTATCCCTCGCTCTCCATGGCGTCGGAGAGGAAGTACTCGATATCGCCACCGGCGCCCTCGTCCGGGTCAGTCGCGTCAACGACGGCGACCACCGTCCAAACCGGCACATCCTCCCGGATCTTGACGGTATAGCTGGACAACGCGAACGTCGGCGCATTGTCGTTGACATCATCCACCGTGACTCTAACCAGAGCGTCCGAGTACAATGGCGGCATGTCTGTTCCCTTGCCGCCGTTGTCCTGTGCCCTGATCCTCAGCTCGTAGATCTCCTGACGCTCCCTATCCAGGCGTCCGAACACGCTCAACACTCCAGTCATAGGATCCACGCGGAAGTCGTTGGTCTCGCTAGCCAGGGAGTAAGTGACGCGTGCATTTTCTCCAAGGTCAGCGTCGGTAGCATTCGCGCGCCACACGTTCGTTCCGTTCAGCGCAGTCTCCGAGATCCGGAAGCTGGCCAGAGACTTTTCGAACTTCGGCGCGTTGTCGTTCACGTCCAAAATCGTCACCGGCAGCATCTTGGACGTAGACTTTTGCGGCTTGCCCAGATCGTACACACTTATATTCAAAAAGTACTCGCTCTCTCGTTCCCGGTCCAAGTAGCCTATCACGTTTAGATCACCGGTGTCCGGATCAACACCGAACACGGAATCCCTGTCACCGCTCGAAATACAAAACACCAGCTTCCCGTTATAGTCCAAGTCCTTGTCCCTGGCCCGTAGCCTCACAAGCGACGTCCCAATTTTCACGGACTCGTTCACCTTAATCTCACTGGGAAAATCGATGAACTCCGGCGTGTGCATGTTTTCGCCGTATCGGCTAGGGGTTAGGGTGTACTGGTCGTCCTTCAAAGGCATGTTGTTCCTCTCGGCCGCAGCGATGGCTTCCGTCACTCTCCTGGCAACTCCGGTGTCGTGACACTCGAACGCTCCTCCTTGATCCGACAGGATTCTCCCTTGGGATCCCAGGTTCCTCTTCGCGTTCACCAGGTGCATGTGGACGGGGTTCACGTCCGCGAAATGCGTTCCATCGGTGGCAGTGACGTTTATTACTCTTTCCGTGGATTTGACGTCAGTGAGATTGCAGGCGACGGATAAGACTCCGCTGGCCGAGTCCAAGGCGAAGCAGTCGTCCTCGTTCCCGCTGACGATGCGGTAGCTGATTATGTTGCCGGCGTCGAAGTCGATCGCCGAGACTATGATCACCTCGGAGCCGATGGGCAGGTATCGCGGCACGTGGCCGGTGCAGTCGATCTTCTCGAACTGCGGCCGGTTGTCGTTCACGTCGCGCAACTTCACGTGCAGCTGCATCTCCGCTTGGCGCCGGTACGGCAGACCCCAATCGCTGACCCTCACGTGCAGCAGGTACTCTCTCTTCATGGACTCGTAGTCGAGCACCTGTTTCGTCCTCACGACCCCGGAGAAGTGGTCGATCTCGAACGGCACCTTCTGGATGTTGTCGATGCTGTACGAGATGTAGGCGTTCTCGCCGGAGTCCCGATCCTTGGCGGTGATCTTCACGACGTAGGCACCCGCTGGCTCGTTCTCGTCGATCGACACCTCCATGGAGGACTGATCGAACGTCGGGTCGTTGTCGTTCGTGTCCATCACATTGATCTTCACCTTCGCCGACGACTGTTTCCTCATGCCCGCGTTCCCCTGGTCCACGGCGGACACCGTCAGCGTGTAGAACGCCTTCTTCTCTGCGTCCAGATTCACCGCCGTGTACAGCACGCCTGTCTCCGCGTTTACGTAGAATTCACCACCTTCGTTCCCACCCACGATCTCCAGGAACACCAACGCGTTCCGACCTTCGTCCGCGTCCGTCACCTTCAGTCTTATCACCGGCGTGTTGATAGGCGCCGTCTCCGGGACCCTCACCTCGTAGATCTCCCGGCTGAACACCGGCGCGTTGTCGTTCATGTCCGCCAGGTGTACGGGTACGAATTTGTAGCTGAACCTCTGCGGCACTCCTCGATCCATAGCCCTCAACGTCAGGTTGTACCCTTGCACCGCTGTCTCCCGGTCCAGCAGGTGTAACACTTCGATGTTGTACTCGCCAGAGTGCAGACCCCCCCGCTGGCCGTACCCTAAAGTGACCAGCCGGGTCACCGCCTACTATGTCCAAACTCGCGATCTCACCGTGCACGCCTTCGTCCTGGTCCGCCACTCGAACGATCGCGTAGATATCGGCGTTGGAATGTTCTACGATGTCGGGTAAGTGGTGCACGTAGATGTCGGGCGCGTGCAGGTTCACCTGGCGCACTCTGATCGTCACCTTTGCGGTGCTGGGTCGGCTGGCGCTGCGGATCACTGCTCCTCGATCCTTCGCCAAGACCACCAACTCGTGGATCGGTCTCTCGGTGTACCTGCGAGAGAATGAATGGGTTGGCTTTCGATTTATGGACTCGGTCGTACATGTTGCGTCTAAATGAAAGGTGTCCCATTCTCCTTTCTGAACCGCTCATGTGAGCTTCGCTCAAAGAGGTCTTTGTTTTCGATCAGAATTACAAGAGTATAATAAAGAAATTTAATCATTGTAATTTTAAATGCACTGGAGTTTATTTGGATAATCTTGATTTTTTTACCTTTGTATCACTTATACGATAGTGGCACAAGTGCCACGTAACAAGATTAGCTGACAAAGAGATCCGTGTCAAATAAAAAATGATATAAGCACAACCTTAGTAACAAATGTCTGAATAAATGTCGGGATCTCTGTTTATTTACTTATTTTCTGATTTCGTAAACAAACCGGCAAACTTCTGTCGAGACACCTTTTATTTATCCCGCGAATATGCTTGCAGCTCGCGGTCACGTTTTGGCGAAGAAACTTCTGAAGTGTAGGCATTTGTTTTCAGAGCGAGACTGTGTTTCGAATACTTTCTCGAGTGTATTTGCTCTATTACAATCGCCGTGTACCGCATTCTCGTTCACGGGCAATTTACCCGGGAACAATAAATTCAAACAAGCGCGCGTGTACCGTGGGGGCGTGCCGAACGAACGTCCGTTTACACGAAAGAATCCGAAACGTTTGAGGAATTTTTTTTAGCCTAGACTGTCTTGTGCATGGAATTCAGTCCCGGCTGACCATTCGACAAGACAAACACCGCCAGGTAACGTTCGAACATTCTACTAGCAGAGTTCTCTCAGTCAAGTAATTCCTACGTAATTCTATCAAGGACGTAAATATAGCAATTACGTAAAACTCTTGTAATAATGTTTCCCGGTTCTCGGCGCATTTAACGCGTTTACCGCTGAACTAAATGCAACCCGAATTCCACCAAATTGACATACTTTGCTTAACAAACGTGGAATTTTAGTTGGCTTCAACGGTTATTCAATCATATTGCTTTTCACAGGTCTTAATTGAATTTGATACGCTTTACACATTAGTATAGTATTTAATTTTTAATTCGGATTTGTGGTAATTCTGCTATTCGCGATTATTTCATTATTTGTGAAAATATACAGATTTTATAATGAAACGTTTTCAAGTTGTGAAAATTAATTTTTGAAAAATCTAACTGCGGAATTGAAATAGTTACTAGTGTCCGGAAAATCAACATTTTTTTAAATATAAAAAAATCTAAATTAAATATAAAAAATACATAATTTTTTTTAGTTCTTTCAAATAAAAGATATAGAATTACAATGGTTACTTCACAACGCTACATCTACATGGTCAATGGATCAAATCAGACCCAGGCATCGCCGTGTTGATCATTACAGATACATTAAACTATTCAATATGTACACTCCCGCTCATAAGTCTTAGGACACCTCTGGTTTTTAGTAAAACTTTGGTATTTCGTATAGATTGTGAACCTTTAACTGTATTAACTACATAATATAAATATCATCATATGTTCAGTAATAATTTTATGATAAGAACGATGAAATTAATAATTTTACTGTCTATAATAATTCATTAAAAATTATGAAATGGCCACCCCAACCACCAGATTTGAACCCCATAGAAAAATTATGGGATGAACCGGATAGACAGGTACGAAACTTTTGCCCTACTTCGAAAACACATTTATGGAATATTTTGGAACGAGATTGGAATAACATAACAACAGGAAGTATGAAAAAAATGGATCACGCGGATGCCAAGAATACTGGAAACTATAATAAAGAAACATGGCGGATTCATCGATGAAAAGAAAATATAAATGTTTTTTTACTTCTTGGTAAGATTTTTGATACATGAGTGCAGCATCTTTTCCTTGATATGTAAACCTTTAAATACGGAAAAATTTGTTCGCATCCCTCAAGGATTATTTCATTTTTACAGAGTTATATACAAATACGATCACTGTCCTAAGACTTATGAGAGGGAATGTACACACGCATTTTAGAATAAGGAAGATTTTTCATGAAATCCTAATTCCACGATTCCATGTGTATGTAGCGCCTTAATTTCGCGGTAGCTATAAATGTAACCGATGCGAGATCGTTCGAAACGCTCCGAAATCCAAAGCAAGCCGCAGCAAGGGGGGGGCCCCGGTATGTCGGTCAACCGTGTATGAAAATTAGAAAGATCGTTAAACCAGCTATTGGGGCGTTTAACAGCCGCTCCGCGTCCCCATGGCGCATCAAGATAAAATCCCAAAGAAGGAGGAGTACACCGGGGGATCCGGACAAATTGCTTGGAGATTCGCTGGCGAGATGTCGAGAGCTCGTAAACGTTTAGCGACTCGGCCTCGGCTCGGCTCGAGGGCATACGAGAGGAGACCTTACGAAGATGCAAGCCGAGCCGAGCGGAGCCGAGTCGGGTCTCGAGTCTCGGGTCTGCTCATCAAACGAAACAGGAGAATTCTATTACGTCGACCTACCTGAGCGGCCTGGTGAGCGTTATTACCCCACTGACCGGGTGAACGGCGAACTGATCGGTCTCCTCGGCGAAGCTATAATAAATCTCGCCGTTCCTGCCGAGATCGGCGTCCTCGGCGATTACCCTGAGTATGTTTCGGTGCAGGGGCGTGTCCTCGGTGATGGTCGCCTCGTATTCGGTCGGATAGAACAGTGGGTTCAGATCGTTCGTGTCCAGGACGGTCACGACGACGCTCGTGTCCGCCTCGAGGACGGCGACGGGCCTGTTCTTGCCTGTGTCGCTTATGGTCGCGGTGGCGCGCACTTCGAGCACATAGCGGTCCTTCCGCTCGCGGTTCAACACGTCCACGTTCCCGGTTCGAGTCCGAATCAACAGGAAACAAAAGTCGCCGACGGTACGCTCCTCGGCCTTGAAGTACTTGTCACGGTCGCCGCTCATGATCCGAAACCTGACGTCGAGGTTCGTGTCCGGGGAGGCGAGCTTGATGCCCATCCGCTCCTCGGGGACCACGTACGTCTTCCCGATCGAGTTCTCCGGGATCGAGACATTGTAGACCGGCTCCGTGAACCGGAAGTCCCGATTCAAAGGGAACGACGGATCCTCCGTCACCGATGAAGACGTCGTCGTAGGGATCGCCTGGCTGAACGGCTTGGTCACCGAGCTGCTACTACTGCTGCTGCTGCTGCTGCTGCTGACGATGCCGAAACTGCTGCCAACCCCCGCCGACGAAGAGAACGTGGTCGACGAGAACGTATCGGAAGACGGGGAGCCTGCTGTGGCCGCGAACAGCCACAGCCACAACCATGGCCAGGCGAGCAGCACGCGCTGCTTCATCCTCCGCATCGTGTCGCTAGCTCATTGTCAGTGATTTTGAAGAGAGAAATCCGTCGTTGTCCCGGCAGAAAAAGGGGACAAGATCTGGTCGCCTCTCCGCGACTCTATGCTTGCTGGAACACGGCCGGCTGAAACAAAACGGAAACGCGCATCAGTCAGGCTATCTTCGAAACGCGACACCATGTTTACCGTTATCATCGATCATTGTATCTTGTCATATTTAATTAACTCGAGGTTCTTAACGGTATTAGTAATTTCTATCGACGAATCCGAATATTTTGAAGAAACGTGGACACTCGACAAACGAAATGCTGTCCTCGAAAATGGGTATCGTAAACGGAATTGAATGTTGTGCCGCTGGATCCTGAAAATATCATATTGCGCGGTGGTCGAATCGATTCGCCAGAGGCGGATGAAGTGTTAAAGCCGAGTTATCCTTGACGACAGTCACCGACTTACGCTCGATCGAGCATGATCGGCGCACCACTTAGCCGAAGAGGTTAAGGAAAGGCTATTGACAGGACCAGCGCAGGGTGAGTCTACCGGCTAACCGCCTGTACGCAACGTTAAATCGATGCGATCGCGTTATGCAACAGAAGCTGGCCGATCGGCGCGAACCGTCGCGTCGCCCGCAAATGATTCTCCGGAAGGTGACGTTTGCGAACGGATCCGCTTGAACCGGATCGTGTTCGACTATACAGGGTGTAATAACGGAGCATGTCGGACTCGCTTTGAGACCCGTGCCGAGGCGCATGCAATGGACCCCGCACAAATCATATGGAAAATCTATCCCGGTTAAATCAGTTGGATTTTTTATATCTTGTAGCTTATGATCTACTGAACAAAAGATGTAATGGGCACAAAGTTCAATTATGGACAGTTATCGAGTTATAATCAGTCAAACATGACAAATTCGAGCTGCCGAATACTCAAATCTCGGGAAGTATTTTTTGGAAAAGTGAATCCGGTACAAATCTGCAAGGTGGTCTTATTTGAATTTTCTGACAAAGATTGTGAAATTTCACAATTTGTGTCAGAAAATTCAAATAAGACCACCTTGCAGATTTGTACCGGATTCACTTTTCCAAAAAATACTTCCCGAGATTTGAGTATTCGGCAGCTCGAATTTGTCATGTTTGACTGATTATAACTCGATAACTGTCCATAATTGAACTTTGTGCCCATTACATCTTTTGTTCAGTAGATCATAAGCTACAACATATAAAAAATCCAACTGATTTAACCGGGAAGACTTTCCATATGATTTGTGCGGGGTCCTTTCTATCCAAGTGGTTACAATTCAGATAGAAAATTTTTATTTAGCATAAAAATCCGCTGTCTAGCTATGATTGCGTTTCAATATTTTACACGAGTCACAAGCTCTCTACAGAGCTAGCCGTTTCTGTCCTTGCTCTTGCCCAGACGGAGCATGTATTTGTTATATATGATCCGTGCTCATTGTTTTTAGGCGTAGTACAACCTAAAATCGGTTCCACCCGTTCCGTTGCACCCTGTACAGAGGTCTCGCACTAGAGTACAGTCTGCGGTAGCCTCGATCGATACGCAGCGCGGACTTCAACACGTCATAATTCTTCTTCCGAGCCGGCATACAATGAAATTTACAAATTCGATATTCGACGGATAATTGATACCAATCGGAAACGCATCGGGGAAAACGAAATTTGTTTAACACGCGGAAAATAACGTTGCTATTCCCAGCGATAGCGGTGTCCATTAAACCCGGTGAAAAGTAAATCTGCTGCACAGGCGATATGCGATCACGGTAAATTGTCCGCGAATGATCTTCCGCGGGCCGAGTCGAATCTGGTGTCCGCGTTATTTTTCGCCTCGGTGTCCGCGCTCCCGTTCACGGCAATCCCGGAATTATGCTCGTTGTTACAATTTCCCGATTCTAGCGACAGTTATGTGCCGTTGCTGTATTGCGCACGGCACGTATTTTGGCTTTCGAACGCGCCGAACTCCCGCAAAAGTTATAAAACACGGTAATCAAGCAGGCTGACCGCGACAAATTTGATTACTCGTGTGCACAAATTGTTTCGGTAAAACCTGGGAAGTACAAAAAGAAATTCATTTTACTTCCGTCCCTTTAGACTCTTAGATCAGAGGATGAAAAAATGATAAATTAATTTTTTTCTAGGCATTTCTCCTGATCTGGAGACACTGCTTCTGTAACTGTGCCTCGGCAGACCCGAAGGTTCAACAGTTACGGAGAGAATGCAGAGACACTAACGGAATTACAATACCACAAGACCTCTCAACACGAGGGGTCCATAATTAGGGGGGAGGGAAAAATTTTTGCATTTATTATATTGTAACTTTACTATCCCTAATTTAAATTAAATTAAAAGTACACTGAAAAAAAACATGCTTTTTGCGTTTATTGAATTTTTACAATTCTCCTTCCTAAAAAGGATTAAAAAATCTCAATCCCATGAAAATATCGAAAGAAAAAAGGGGGGCCCAAAATTTGTAGTTCCGCTACTGTGTACAGGGAAGAAAACTCGGCATGGTACGCAACGAGGATTAGTACGAGGTATAAAGCAGTGATTATCCAGGGTCTTGGTTGAAGATGAAGTAGCTAGCAGTATTCTAGCCAGTGGATACTGTAGATACACGGTCTGGGAGGTATCGACGGGTGGTTAAGAACATTTAATCCGTACCTTTTCGCCTGGAGGAAGTTCTATCGGTCATATGGCTAGGAGGATGCGGTCTAAATTTGAAGCGGGCAGACTCAGGCAGAGCGTAACTCCATTACAGGGGTATTCGTGCAGGTGTTAGCTCTGTTCGCTGTGGATCCTGCAGGGCCAGCGATCATTTCGACCGTGACAGTTTCGGTGGCGGACTCCGATAACAGTACGAAACATTGGATCCGATAACGGGACGCCGCGATTTTGCCTATCTTCGAGCGGCCACCGGCAACCCCTCGATCGGCACTCGTGTACCCGAAAACCGGGGCTAATGCCGGGCACCGTTTCCACCGATCGGCGGCGTGCGGCGATCCCACTGCCATCGATCTGTTTCAACGACGCGACGCGACGCGGCCAGTTTCAACTTGGACTCGTACCGAGGCCCGGTCTCTGTTATCGGCGACGTCGATCGATCGCCGCGAAAGCCACGCTCCGCGCTCGGCTTTGAATACAAACACGGTCGGAGTAGACTCGCGTGTCCCCGGCCACTTAACTCGGCACTGTTCGATCCAAGTCCCTCAAAAAGTGATCCGACGCGCACCGCTTTCGAGATGCGGCTGCAATTATTTGCCGATCGGTCGTGTTATTCTTTCGGAGCGTAAGAAATTCATGCGACCGCACTGTGCTCCAGCGAATATTCGAAACTAAACCTTTTTCAATCCATATACAGGGTAAGGCACCTAACTGGATCATCTTGAATATCTCCGTTATTTGTAATAATATGAAAGAGTGTTATATAAATAACTTGCACGGTATAGAGGAGAACATATTGTGATACATACATTTTTCGTGTGGTTGGAGGTATAGAGGCGATTTCAAGGTTTTGAAAATGGAATGTCTTATTTTTTATACCAGTATCAAATTTTGAGTATAAAAGTGTTGACCTTCATACGTCCTAAACCTAATAGTTAAGGAGATATTAGAAATAGACTGATACGTGTAAAGTCATGTTGAAAGATCAATGTCTCCGAGAGATTCGCAAAGACGAATGTGTCTTCGTTTATCTGACAAACTACTGCTAATATCTTAACTTTTATCGTAACTATTAGGTTTAGGACGTATGAAGGTCAACCCTTTTATACTCAGAATTTGCTACTCCATCGATCTATGGTATAAAAAATATGACTAAAAATAGAAATATCCCATTTTAAAAAATCAAGGTAACCTTGAAATCTCCTCGACTGATCCAACCACACGAAAAAATTATATATCACAATATGAACCCCTCTGTACCGTGCATGTTTCGTATATAACATTTTTTCATATAATATTATTACAACTAACGGAGATATTCAAGGTGATCAAGTTAGGTGTCTCACCCTGTATATTAAGACTAATAAATCTACCACTGCCGGTCAAATGACCGGTTTTATATTTGTCATTCTACAGTTATTGAACTTGTAAAGTTACTTACATGGAAATTGATTCGATAAATTTTTTTATCCAAGCACATATTCAAATAAAAATCGCATAAATCTAAATAAATAGATCCTTGTCATTTGCATAAGCTACAACATTTTATTTGATTTTAGTGCTTGGTAGGTTTAGTGTCTAAAAAACCGTTATTTCATGGTCTATAATGCGTTCTATAATGAGTTTATAATGAGTATAATGTCTATAATGAGTTCTTAAAATAATTAGTACATAGCACTTTGAATTTTAAAATGTTGACCTGAGAGTGATGTACCCGCGCACATCTAAAATGGCTAATATTATCGATTTTGAAGTTTTGTAGGGTTACCGATTGATGTTTACGGAAATCTTTTTAAATATGTAACTACAGAAATTGAATTTTATCCAGGAAAAACGGGTTTTCAGCCCACCGTGCCTCGTGCGTCGGGTACGAAACGCGAATGTCCATCGGCGCCATCGAGACGTACACCATACCCACTCGCATGTTCCTTGCTCGCGTTCCACGGTCCGCGGCGCGGAAATTGCGGCTGGAGAACACGTTGCGTCGTTTACACGGTTTCTTATTGCGACGGCGTTCGGATCGGCTTGTTCAGGACTCGTTTGGATCGCTTTAGCGACCCGAGAGGGCCCAAGCGGAATCCGCGGTGTATTCAGTATTTAGCGCGATCGTTAAGGGGCCTAAAAATCGTGTCGAGTCGCGAGATCAGGCGCAGTTTGTCGTAATAACTGTGCCTATAATCCCGACGATTTTACGCCGCGAGAAAAGCCAAGGAACCCTCCTCCCGAGGCGGCGCCGCGCCCGGACGGAAGGAGAAAACGATTCGCGATAATTAGCCGGTTTATCTCGAACGGTTTTTCCGCGACCGGGCCCCTGAGCACACACCGTTAGCGGCGCCGATTCGTTCGGTCCCGAGCTAAATGAACGCACGTTCGAGATGCAGAGCTAGTTAGCAGACCCTGAACACCTGTTAGAGAAACGAGATGGAGACTAAGGAGAGGCCTGATGCCCGCTTACCTGTCTCGCAGTAACCCGGAATCGCTTCTGGTTAAGTCCAAGTAATTGATTACATGATTAGTTAGAAGCCGATGCCGTAAAAATCACGCGCCCGTCTCTTTTTGCGTTGTTTAACCCGCGTTCGTTCACTCGCCGACGGGATGACTCTGCCGAGTGATTTATTTCAGAGGATCAGGCGTGCAAGTAACTTTTATGAGCTGACTGCTCGGGTCTAGGATTCCAGAGAATTTTTAAACGTCTCCCTGCTTCGAGTTACACGGAATTTTATTCCACTTTTAGAGATTTAGTATCGTTACGCAGCAACGGTGTTTAGGTAAGCGATACATTGAGTTGTTTTTTTTTTGACGATCGTGGACTTTTGAGTGGAGGCACTTGAGACTACTCGCAACTAAACTTAGTAGCATAATATTCACAATTTGTCCGAACATGTTATGTTAAATGTTTATCAACTTTGATTCGAGTGTTTAAAAAAAAGTACCAAAAAGTACTTTTCTAATTTTTTGCAGAATACTTCTGGCCGCATTAGAGTTCATTAACACGCGCGCTTCTAAGACGTCCATAACGCAAGGGTTAGACCACATTCCGAGAACCGAAGAACCTGAGAAATTCGAGACTACTGAGATCGCGACAAAGAGAACATTTACCCAGCAGCGACAATGGGACGTCACACGAGCAGACAGGAAGTCGTAAAATAAAGTTTTCACGTCGCAGAAAAGAAGCAGACCGCGCGACCGGTTCCGAGGTATCAGCGGTGTCCTAATTAGACGGAAGTTAGTGGCACTGGCGGCTAAAACCGTAGAAACAGGCGTCACAGCGAGACCTTTAACCGGGTACGTAAAAATATCGAGACAAAATCGAACCAGGCTCCACCGTCGCGTCGCCAGGTGCGTTGAACTTTCGATCTACTCCCGGTTCCCGTCGCCTTATTACTTAAGAAAAGAGAAATACTTTTTCAGCTGGCATCTGGTGCGATTCCATAATATTCTTATCATTTTGTTCGATGTCTAAACTAGACGTGTGCCGATCGAATACTGATCGTTGCTTTGACAGAAAAAAGTAGTTAATAATTGTCGTCTTACCCTGATAATTGTAGCAAAAATGAATGACCGAGATTCTCCCGATAAAAATGAGTCCAAACACGAGGTAAATCGGATTAATCTTACCGATCTAAAACACTGCAATCTACGTCGTAATGATGTACAGTAATTCATCTATAACTGTCTAAAATGTCTAAACGCTAACTGTCTAGTCGCCTACCCATTCCACTGAGGGGCATACCCCGTGAGGGGCCGTGAAACTCAGTAGGCCTCGGCCGCCGAGCAATATAACCCGATACCGGATCGGGTATATCGGTGTGAGACCAGGAGACCACTACTAATCCAATGACAAAACTTCTTTATTTTTTATTATTTTTTTATGGAACTTTCACCAATATATTCGTGGCATTTTTCTAATGAAAATTATACCAAATATGAAATAATTCCGATGATAAAAAAATAATAAAAAATAAATAAGTTTTGTCATTGGATTAGTAGTGGTCTCCTGGTCTCACACCGATATACCCGATCCGGTATCGGGTTACATTGCTCGACCGCCGAGGTCTCTCGAGCTTCGGTGTCGTGTTCTACGTTCGGCAAAATTCAAAGAATAGTATCCCTTTACGATAACTGTCTTTGGTCATACCCGTGGTATAGACAGTTATGGATGAATTCCTGTACTTAAATCAGGCCTGAACAACCGATGACTCACGAGCTACCCCCACTACCGCGTTCCGACTCACACGAGCGCGGGAGGGGACTACGACCTCGGTAGTGGGGATAGCGGCTCGAGCGTCAGCAATGCGAGAACAATCAGTTGCCCAGACCTGTCTTAAATCGATAAAAATAGTCGGATTCACATCGTGTTTGGACTTATTATATTCGGAAGAATTTCGGCTATCCATTGTTACTACTTGCTGCTCTACAGGGTGTCCCAAAATTACTTCAACTCCCTGAAATCGGCGGTTCCTGACGTCATTTAAAGCGACATTTTCCTTTTGCAAAATATCCTCTGCGGCTTCATTTAGGAGTTATTAACGAAAAGCACGGACCAATCAGAGCGTGGCTACAGCGGACAGACTCTGGCTCGTGCAACGGCAACGCGACGCTCAGCGGGACCTGTCGCCGCTGCGCTCTAATTGGTCCGTGTCTTTCGTTAAATAAATTCTAAACGAAGCCACACAAGACATTTTGTAAAAGGAAAATGTCGCTTCCAGTGACCTCAGAAACCGCCCATTTCAGGGAGTTGAAGTAACTTTGGGGCACACTGTATAATAAGTTATCACAATAATTGGTTTCACTTTGTATTTCTGAATTTTTATCTTCAGAGTGATGTCTCCACACACATAATTACCTAAAATGGTTAATATTTTGGATTTTGAAGCTTTGGAGAGTTACCAATTGACGTATACATAAATTTGTTCGTAATATGCAACATCAAAAATTCTATTTTGCCTAAGGAAAACGGGTTTCCAACCGACTGTGAGTTGCAAAGCCACGAGCGCTTAACTTTTGAGCTGGCCCCGGTTCCCATCGGCTTATTATTGAAAAAGAGGAGAAATAATTTATCAGCCGGAGTCTGGCGCGAGACGAGGGTCGCGTCGAGGAAGTGGAGCACGGAAACGTTCTCGGGGAAGGCGGAAGGGAAAGAAGTCACGGAAACTCGGTCGATTTCCGTTCGGCGAGCGTGAAAGAAGAATTGTTAGAGCCGAGTCGCTGAAAACGAATGAAAGCGATGCGGGTCGGGACCGCCGCCGGTATTTTAGCCGGACAATACGAGCGATCGCATTCGTTTGCGGAACGAGCCACCATCGGCGGAGGGGCACGGAAGGTAGAATTAATTTTTCCAGTTTCGACGACGACCGTCGTCCATCGTTGTCGCGACGCGACCGATCTTGCTCGTTTTGTTTATCTGCGGCTCGCAATAGCAGCGCTGCGCTGCCGAGCAAGAACAGAGACACCGATCACCGAACGCGAAACAACCACGCGCCGATACAAACGCCGACGGTTTTTCGCGAGCCACGCTTACGACTCGAGGTAAATCCGATTAACAAGTGAACGCCGGTATAGCGAGCTGTCGATGTACACGGCGACGCTGTCGGATTAACGTGCTGACACTGTCAACCGGGCCGACAATATTCGCGCTGACACGCGTGTGTGCGCGAGCGGACGCTTCGCATCAACCAAACCCTCCGAGCATCTTAATAAGCGATGGTTTTAATCGATTTGCTACTCTTCGAGTACCGTGGTGGGCATGAATTCGTTTGATCGATGGACACGCGTTGTTATTGGTTTCTACGGAATTATGGCGTTTGGGATGGATAATCTCTCGCGAAAACTTTTGCTTTGTATCACAGAGCTTCTGAACTGTTCTCTTTGCCATTTTGTTCATTGTTTTGGAAACTTTGTGAGAAACGGAAGATTGACGAAAATGTATTTTCCCAGATTTGATGAGGCTTTCACGGCCCGGCATCATACAGTTATGTCTGTTGAGGCTTTCGGGTGTAAGCCGTGTCCTAAAGGAAGAAATTTCGCAACGTTTCGCAAGCATTGCAGCTAGCTTCATCAGGGGGTCAGAAGATTAGAAGTCAGTGTCAGTGTGTCTTCTGACCCCCTGATGAAGCTAGCTGCAATGCTTGCGAAACGTTGGGAAATTTCTTCCTTTAGGATACGGCTTACATCCGAAAGCCTCAACAGACTGTATTTTCTCTTTAAATAATTTTAATGAATCAAGAAAGTGTACCTGAAATCAAAACTAAATTATTCTAAACAACTTGAAAAGTGCATTTCAATCGGAGTAAGTAAAGAAAATTATGTGTAAGATCAGACAGGTTTGAATGTACGGCTAGTGGAGCTGAAAAGGATATTACGGTCGCCGGTGTAAAATTAGCTATTACATCTTGTAAATGTCAACGCTGTCCGCCCATGAACTGCTTCTACCACTTATAGATCGTGCATAAATACGATAGATTCATACACACCAGAACCATCCAGTAACTAGACACGCCTCGACGAAGAAACGATTTTCACATCGCGAGCCTCGGCGCACGAGCAGAAGGGGGGAGGGGCGGAATTAAAGCAAAAGCGATCTAAGACAAAAGCGCGGCGCGTCGTGTAAAGGGACGTGGATTTAGAATACATATTCCTCGAAGCGTTCCTCGACGGTCGTCCAGCGTTCGTCACCGTGGGACACAGGAAGGAGAAAGCGAAGGACATACGAACAGAAGGGAATTAGATCTTTCTTGGAACTGCTTCGTGGAGCGGGTCTGTTTCGACGACTGCAGCGCCGTATTCATCCCATTCAATCGTTTCTGAACCGTCAGCGTAGAGCAACTCGTCCGAACGTGCTACTTATGTTCGCGTCGTACTCCAGTTTCATTTTTGCCTCTTCTACAACGAATTTTTTCGACCACTTAGACGACTAATTCCACGATTTCAATTACTCTGAAATTATGTGTACTTTGTAGAATTCGAATGGGCACTGAAATGAAATTAAATGTACTGACGTGTGCTAGTATCTCGAAATTGACCTTTGGTAAAAATTGTATATAATTTTCTTATTAATTTTATGAATACATTAATCTATACTCATGCATGAGTGTGATGTGTCAATACATTTTCACTATACTTGACGCTCAGACGTTATGGCGACGGTTTTAATGGCTTCATCTACAGCTGTACATTTATTCAAAACCATGTTTCCATAGCATTTTTATCCAGGGACGGAACTACAATATCGCAAGACCCCGCAACGCGGAGATAACCCGTAATCGTAGGGAGCACAAAATTTTTGCATTTGTTATCTTCTAATTTCACTAAAACTATTCTTAATTGTTTTTTTTATGTAAGGTAAGTTTTCTTTCTTTCTGATATAAATTTTTTTTCTGAGGACCCAAAATTTATATTTTGCGGGGAAGGACCGAAAATTCCGCCCCTGTTTTGATCTTTTTGTGCAATATAGAAAAGACTTCGTTCGAGCCACCCAGCGAGACCCACTTTCGCCATCTAAACAGAAAGGTTCTACAATTCCGGTTCTACATTGAATGTACACTTGACTAAAATCCGAAAGAGGTACTTGTCCGACAACTGAGGCCCTCATTAGTCGCAACGGTGATCCAAAAAGGGATCTTCCGTGAGAGCGCATCAGCCTATTTCCGGTTGCAGCGTCGCCGCAAATAGCGTCGCTAAAAAAGAACCGTCGACTCCGAAGGTGGCCGGGCAAGAAAAGTTACGGTAACGGTAACGCGTGGCTCTTCACAATGAAACGGTCGCGTTATTCTCCATCGTTTCCGTGCTTAATGGCGACGGCCGCGTTTCCGTCAAAGCGGTGCAGGCCGAACCATCATCCCTTGTTTCATCTCGCGCCAGGCTACACCCGGAAAAGCCATTATTTCGCCATCTGTCCGCGGCGTCGTTTGACTGGCATCGCCATGTGCTCGTCCCGATTTCCGAGCGTAAACGCTCTTTACGATTTCGCCGGTGTGGCACTGCTCCGTAAGAAAACGCAGACTTCGAAGCGGCGAGCTCGAGGGGAAGCTCGACCGAATTTTTCGGAATTCATCAGAATGAATTGAACTTGAAGCATGTTGTCAAAAAATCAAAATTTGACGGAAATGCTCGCTTCGATTTTCCTAAACCACTATAAGGCATTAAATGACGTCTAAAATGTCAGCTGTCAAGATTGATGATTTTGCCACTTAGAATAACGTTAAGTAATGAGTTATTACTGCGGATGTTTATGCAAATGCATGTGTTTACAGGAAATAAGTAAAGTTATGAGACCTGGATAGAGTTTTGTCATTAGGAGATTCTAAAAACATATCCTTTATTTGGCATATATTGCATATTGCATACGTTTTGCATATATTATTTTAACGACATATGCACAAATATAATGCATATTCCGTGCATATTTAATGTATACAGTATGCGTATATCCCGAAAAATACGTTTCATTTATCATTGATCTCTTACACGATAACATCTACAAGTATCGTAATAACCTGTTATTGACAAATATCAGTAATCTAAGATGTAGATCACATACTACTCTAAGGTATTCTTGAGAGAACAATACTGAATAATACCGGTAGAATTCACGGATTATATAGAGTGACAGAAGAAGTTCGAATACATTTTCCTTTAATAAACAAATTAGTATCTCAGATGAAAAGAAGCTCCGCTGCTTATACAACATTACAAAGAGAAATTGGAAAATATTCCATTACCGCCTGAATCTATCATAACAAGATGGAGGACATGATTAGAGGCAGCATTATTTTATGCAACACATTTACAGAATATCAGAGAGGTAGTTTTAATGAGGAAGATGCAACGTCAATTAAATTGGCACAGGAGTTATTATGAAATGAACAGATTATGCCAGTTTTAACGTTCATACGAGTTTACTTTGGAACACTGCCTCTCGCTACAAAAAGATTGGAAACAGTAGAGATTCCATTAATTAAATCCGCAACTAATTATTAAAACTACCGAGCACTTAAAAACCATACCTGATGATCGGGAAAGAAAAATATCAACAAAGCTTCAAGCAGTTATGGGAAGAAATCCAAATTTTAATGTAATATCAAAAATTGTTGACATTTTAAAAGGCATAGCTGTTGAAACACTAAAGGAGCTGCATGCCTCTATTACACCTTACGATGTTATCGATTTACAGTTGGTAACCTTGAAAAAATAATGGTAATTTATTGCAATTCAAATTATAGCAAGTACAAATGACAACGTTTTAAAATTTTATTACGTTTCGTTTATATCCTGCATATCCTGCACACAGTTGCTCACATAATTGAGCACACACACTTTAGATCAGAATAACTTTCTTATAAATGGAAAAAAAACGAGTTCAATTATTCAGTAAGGCTAGAAAGATTAGTTTAGTAAATGACGACTAACAAATATGTTGAAAAAATGCATTTGCTCGGAATTATGAAAAAAAAATAGTAAAACTGATTATTACAACTTTATTATATGGGCCAATAACGAAAATTTAAAAAATTTGCTTTGTAGACTCATAAGTTATATGCATGCTACAAATTTCATCAAAATTGGTTAATTGGTTTACGAGTTATAAACGATCAAATGTGGGAAAACTTGCAATTCTTCACGATTTTCGGCATATAACTGCCATTTTCGTATTTTTAGTATTTCGTGCATATTTATTTACATTTTTCTTGTACATCTGTTGCCTACTCAGACATATTTTACTTGCATAAACATTCGCAGTCTAATAATAATGAATGGGAACAGGCCATCTTACACGAAACGCGAAATTACTTTCCGAACGACCCAAAGTATTTCTTGACATTCTTCCTAACATTTCCATTCAGAAATCGCGCGAATTTCACACGCAAGAACCTAATACGATCCGTCGAAACGCCTAGTGGTTGTGCGCCGAAACAATTCAACAGCTCGATCTCATTAACTTCAGCGTTCAATCCTTCATCGAGGTCCCGGCGAACGTCGCGCCAGATCCCGCGCGCGGAGCCATTAGCTGCCATAAATGGCGGGATTAATCTGCCTGTTGCAATTCCGAATACGACGTTGTACGCGCTGCGGCCTTAAACACCTGGCAGCCCCGTAAAACCAATATTAAATCTCATTATTCGCGGCGACGAGCCGAAAGGTCGCGTCGGAGACGTTGGAGCGAGCGAGCGACGCGACGCCGCGCCGCGCCAGGAGCAAGGCGTGGGAACGAAGGGGAACTGAAGCAGGATCGCACGGGGACGACGACGGCGTTACGTTGTCATCCTTGAGTCGGTGGCTATCCTCGCGTGCCTCTCCAGGTATGCTCAATCTTATTTCGGAGCGCCCTTGGAACGATAATGACGAGCAGGCGTGCATCATGCGCGCGATCCCAACGAGAGATATACCGTTTGATAAAAACCAGCTGGCGGCTCTGATCGGTGCAGGATACAAAAGGAGCTATCCGAAACGACAGAAACACGTCGCTGGAAAGATGGCGCAAGATCATAGAACCGAATGGTCACTACGTCACCGAATAAAACTTCTGAATAGTGGAAAATCGTCTTTCATTTTCCCATGAAAAAGACGAAATTACTTTTCGAAAAATCTAATATTACAGATCTATTATGGTAAAGAAGGCTACAAAATAGAGATGGCAATCTCTATCGTGAATTAAACTAGTGAATACGATCCAAACTGTGTCGTGTTTGGACCTACATATTCCGATCAGAAAAGTGTTAAAGGTACATTGATAAAAACTTCATACGGATTTTTCACAAATATCATAGACATCTCTTTCACATGTATCGAGACATTACCGTAGATAGTAATTCGGGGCGAAATAACTGTCTACGAAGAAACGATTAAAGAATTTGTAAATGAAGAGTTAACAATAATTTTTCGACTGGCAGGATTCACGCTTAAAGGTGTCCGAATAAAACGTCTGAATAGTGAAAAATCATCTTTCATTTTCCCATGAAAAAGACGAAATTACTTTTTAAAAAATGTAATATTACATATTTACTATGGTAAAGAAGGCTACAAAATAGAGATGACAATCTCTATCGTGAATTAAACAAGTGAATACGATTCAAACTGTATCGTGTTTGGACCTATTCCGATGAGAAAAGTGTTAAAGAGGTACATTGATAAAAACTTCATTCGGATTTCGTACTTTCACATGTATCGAGACATTACCGTAGATAGTAATTCGGGGCGAAATAACTGTCTACGAAGAAACGACTAAAGAATTTGTAAATAAATAGTTAACAATAATTTTTCTACTGGCAGAATTCACGCTTAAAGGTGTTCGCGTACGGGACTGCCTTGTGCGGTGCGCATCGGCCAGTGCGTGAAAAGCTTCCGCCGGCGGACTCGTAATACCGAGAGCCGTCACGTTCCCATATTACCGTCAGATGAGATAAAACTAGCACAATGCGTTCGACGCCGTTCGCAGACGATTGTTTCAGGTTGCTCGGAGATCGGAAGGAGGTCAGCCCGTTCCGTTTAATTATCCAGCCAGACAGTCAGGGCCCCCTTCCCGCGCGTCTCCCTCGCCGCGATGGAAATACAGAAAATGACGTCTCCGCTCTCCAGACGCGACACAACCGGATCGAAGTGTCGGCCCGGCGACAAAGCCGCCGAGAAAATGAATATACGAACGGGTGCCTCGATAACGCGTTCGATGTCGCGGAAAGTCTGCGCGCCCGCGCCCGCCCGTCGGAACAGGATCGTCTCGCGTGCTAACGCTATTCTATGCGCGATGGCAACTTCCACCGAAGCGATTCCCACTCGACTAGATAGCTGGGAATACAATAAACGGAATAGGAAAAGTTTAATACTTTCCTCGCCGTTCTTGTCAACAGTCCGGTCGATAGCGACGGATGACGACCCGAGCTTCGAATCTTTCATCTGTTTTAACTTGGCAGCGGGTCTTTATGCAAAATAAAAAGTTTTTAACTGAATTGCAACAAACTGCAATGAAATAGAAATTCATTTTTTTTTTCTTAATAGTTTAATGGGTTGAAAATAATATAACAATATTTTTAAATTCTTCCAAAGTGTTTGCTATTTTAAATTACTATATTTTCTTTGCTATTTTTAACCCTCGTACGTTCCTTCGAAAATTCACCCATTTCATATTTTTACATACCGTAAAATGATTGATCTATTTCAGTTGACTTTACGAAACGTATTACGTAGGTTGATACATGTGAATCGATTTTTAACAGTAGTGTTTATTAAGATTATTGTTCTATTTAAACAGATCCCACTCGCCGCGCACGATCGTGAACAAAGAATACGATGAACCAGCCGAGCGGTCGAAAATTGAATTATATTCATAGTACATAGTCGTGTTTAAGGCTCTTAATACAATTATTCTGTTTATTAAGTCTATATTTTAACAGTAGTGTTAAACGAATGTTTCCTGAATAAAACATACTAATCAAGGTAGCCACCATATGGAGGAAAATGAATTTTTTGGTCGTTTATAATTTATGAGACTGTCGTTTCCATTTTTCTGTTTCTTCTTAAGAACGACATTGATTAACAGTGAATATTTACAATAAAAGTATCTGGCGATAGGACCTGAAACATCAGCTTTGTACCTTAAAATTATAATAAACCTGTAGGCTATAATAGTATTTCTAGACGCCTATTTCAAGGGAACTAGAATTATTTATGAAGAAGTGTGATCACGACTTCATGAGTGTGAATGTGACTTAATTTAAAGATGTGCAAGCATGTCGATTTGGACTTCACCCATTTGCAAATGTAATAGCGGATTCATTAGAATTTCGGAGTAGAAAGCTGTTTATATTTCGCGAAGTAATTAGAAACTCTCGAGCAATCGTATACAATATATATATCGGCAAGACGCAAATTACTATAAATGATCATAAATGCATCAAATCCACAGGCTAATGCCTTCAGCACAACGTTCTGTGGAAATTAAAAATGCCTTTAAAAATTGCCACAGTATGCTTCCTCCACTTGAAAGAAGAAGAATGCACGTCGTGCGCGTATGATGAAACTTCTGTGTTTTACATCTGACTACGCAATCTCCGAGCGCCAGTATCATCGCATAACATCTCGGAAGACTACACAGAAGTAATAACTGTGAATTTAAATCAAACAGTAAAACCATTCCTGATTCATAGCAGCTTTTTCATTTAACTGATACCATAAATTGTTATTCGAAACGATGCAATAAAAATGAGAAATTGCAAAAATTAATTGCAATTCAATTCTATCTTTTCCTTTTTGGTTTCGGTAACAATAAACCTACCACTAACAGCGATAACAATGATTTAATTTACAAAAATGACAAGGCTTTATTTATTTAGATTTTGTGCAATTTGTAACACAATGTGTGCTTGGATAGAAAAATTCATCGAATCAATTTCCATGTGTGCAACTTCATAATTTCGATAATTGTAAAATGACGAATATAAAACCGATCGTGTGATCGGCAATTTGTAGATTTAGTGTTAACTGTAGTACTGTTGCAACATTAATTTTTACTAAAACACCCATTGTCTTATATAAATTCTCAGAGTCCATAAATGCTCGAAGATCCACGACTCATTGACGATCGCGATTAGATAATCATGCGACAACCTTCTGAAACCACAATGCCGAGCAGAGCAACCATACAAAGAGGATCTCACAATGAAGCCGATCGGCTGCCGGGAGGAAAGGAGCCACTTAAATGTTTCAATTCCTCACGCGACACGAGAAATCCACATAAAAGCTCTAGTCACTTCATCGAACACGGAACGACAGCTCAGCTTTAAGTGGCGGGATCACGGAGCAGAGAGTGGTGTGCGGCGTATGAGGGATATAAAAAGAAAGGAAAAAAAGAGAGATAAAGAGATCGAGCGATCACGTGGAAACGCAATCATTACCATACCATTTCTTCGAGGGGGCAAGCAACAAAAGTGGCGTACGGACCGAAGAAAAAGCAAACGGGGCCATTCTAACTGCTGGCACCTTCGAGCGTCGCGTAATCGAGTAATGCAAATTCAACGGCCGACCACCGCCGATTTTCTTAGGTGGCTGAGTATTCGTGGCGCGCATTTTTCCCGTCGCGAGAATTTCTTTTTTCCGATGGTTGCCACCGGTATTCGCACGGGGCCCTCTCTCCTCTATATTATATAGTATATATATATATATGTATCTCTCTCTTTCTCGATCCGTTTACGATCATTTGGACTCCTCCGCTCGCCGGCTATAGGGAACCGCGTTTTATCGCCGTCCCGTATCTGCGCGGTGAAAATCGACGTCAGGTTTAAACATCCGACATGTTATATCTCGTTATCTGCGAATCGTAAAAGCTCGGGTACAGAGCCGGCCGAGCGAGCCACGTCTTTTACTCTGACAACGTCAACTTGCGCGTAAATTTTCTCCGATTTCTACGGGGGCCCGGCCGGCCGGTTCCGTGAAAAGTTTCGACCCGGCTCGCTTGTTAATATCGATAGGAACGAGTTTCTGCCGCGACTGGATACCTACTCTGATCGATAATACCGTCCATCGAGATTTCCTTTCTTTATGTCTGCCCGGGATCCGCTAACTTCCAGTCTGTAGGGAGGGGGGACGAGATTTTGTATTTAAATCATTCTCCCAGGAACAGAGAAGTTCTCGCGTTCCCCGAGCATCTCTTTTTTTACCTCTTTCGCTCTTTGCAGCTTCTTAGCAGCTCTCCGAGGATAATTAAGTTTCTTCTTACTGTACGAGCTTACTGCCTTCAATGTACAATCAGTCAGATAATTAATAATTGATGACACGCACTTTCAACCGGAATAACTGTTCTTATGAATGAACTTCGGCGTTTCTGAGAAGTTAGAAGAATTGGTTTACCAGACGACGTATAATACAAATTTTCGGAAAAATCACGTTTTTCATTTGAGTCCGTAATGAAAATTTGAAAAATGTATTTTGTATATTTATTCATAAAATTTAGATTTCAGTTTTTTGACTTTTCGAAATGGTGGGGATAGCTACGCGACACTTAACCTTCACTCTGCGTATAGGAGTGTACCCACACCACAGACCAATGAAAACGTATATGAAAATTTTCCATTCGGCAAATTTTCGATTTCAAAAAATTGCGATTTCGGGTTCGTTATTTAATTATTAACAATTAAAGATCCGCCTAAAATCCGCAATTTTTTGATTCTTCATTTTCGACTTATATTGTCATGGATAATCACCCCTTGAATTTTCTCCCACCTGTTGTCGAACACCCTGTATACTAAATTAAATTTTTTAATCTTTTCATACCTCACGCAGTCAAAGTTTTTTCTTTACATTTGGCACTGAAAACGTGCTGTGTGATTGGTTAACATTAGAATTGTATGTACGCAGAGCTAATGTTAAGCGAACAATATTGTAATTTTCAAGTATTCGTCGGAGTGAGTATGATGTGCCGATATCGTAAACGAAATGTTAATTCATTGAACAGGATAATTAGTTGTGCGAATCGTTGTGTCAGGTGTGCCTGAAGCGGACACGGACCGTTTACTTTAGTGCATATCTAGGAATCCGAAACCAAGGGTAGAAAAACGTGGCAGTGTTGCTCCGTTGACAAGTTCACCCTCCTGCAACCCAATGACCCAGAGTCTAGCAAGGGTTCGAGCACGCCGGCACGGAACAATCGCATTGACAAACGAGCTATAAGTGGCCTAATCGAGCCCCTCGCTCCCCTGGGAAGGGCGCGTTCCACAGGAAGGGCAGAGGAAGACCGAGCCCACCCGCATTCGAACGTCGCCCTTGACAAATGTCCGTTGATGATTAAATCAGTCCAGGGGATATGTTAGTCTCGGCGTTATGCGATATTTACGCTCTCGACGTGACCATCAACGAAACGCCTTTCTGAATGGGTCTGTAGATAGCCGATATCTTCGGTCGTTAAGGATTACGAGAATATAATCAATTAAACTTTCACCCGTCGCATTAAACTCTTCAAAAATACATAAACCCTCTACGATGCCATAAAATGTATCTTGAATACCTTAACTTCGCGAAACACCATGCGCCTGTAACCTGTTGATCACAGCAGTCATTAGGGGATGTAAAAATGCAATCGGTTAAATTTTTGCTCATTACATAAACTTCTTCAAAAATATTTTCCGATGCCGTAATATGTATCTTTAACATTAATTTCTACATAGTTTTTCTTTAATCGCGTTTTTTTTTTAGTTTGTGGACAGTTAAAGAATTGAGTCGCTTTAAAAGTAAGCAAATATTTTAACAGAACATGCGATGGAATGATGGATTTTCTTTAACCATTTTCAAGTTCATTCTTTAATTTCAAAATTGTAAAATATAAAACCGACCATTTACACATGATGAATTTGATGTTACCTACACATAACGTATTCCAAGCGTTATGTTGTTTATTAACATTTATTTGTGTCTGAATCGTTCTTCCTGTATGTGTTACATTTATTGTTGGAAGAATATTTGTTATCAATGTAATTACTGTAACCGTAAAATAAATTGTAGTGTAAGAACAATTAAAATGGCAGATACTCGATTCGTTTGGTCGAATCATTTTTGTCACGAGTATGTAGTAGGAAGACACAAGGTGCAGCGAAGCCGGTCGCTACGTGGATCGATTCGAAGATCGGTCGATCTCGCTTCCGATGAATATTCCACCCGCGTATCCTCGATGGTTTTGCCGGACGATCGGGTCCATTAACCGGTCGCGCCATTTTTGCAGCGGGTAATTACGCTAAGACGGAGCGACCAAGAGCGTTTTGTTAATCGCGAGGGGCCAAAACTCGCCGAAGGACTTCGAGTTCCTTTCGCGACGATAATATCGGCGCGTTACGATACTCGTGGGATGGAATTCCGCGTTCTCCATTTACGTTGGCAGCGGCCGTAGTCTGCTGATCATAAAACGTCGAAAAAGCAATTTCACATCGCCTTGAGTTTAGTTGCCGGCAATTAGCACCGTAGCCCATGGACGTTGGAATATCGGACGTACATTAATCGACACGGTAACTGCTTTCCCCGCCAGACTTAATTGCCCGTTGTGCCCGTGGACGCGCTAACAAGAGTCGAACAAGTGCGAGAGCTTTTCCCGGTTTTTACCCTCACAGTGTTTCGAATTTCGCGGCACTTTTGTACCCGTTTGCGTTCGCGAAACAGATTCAGGTTTCCTTTCTCTCTTCGACCTCACTGTTTCCGGACGTGCGCGACAAATTAAATTGCGTTTCGCTCCGGCTTCGTGTCCGGCGAATTTTTTCTAAAATATGACCTCAAACTCAATTCTCGGAAACACGAGGCTTTTTTAGGAAAAAATTTAATTGCATACTTCCAACGATTCCCTTTTCACGCAGCATAACTCGGTTATGCCTGGGTCGCGCGCCAACAATTACGGGACAACTGGCCCCCGCCTGCAAAGTCAAAAACCCACCCGATGATAATACAGGTGGGATTCTTCTTCTTTGTTTTCTCGTTGCAGTCGCTGCAACGGCGAATTTGTCAAAGTGGAAAGAGAGAGAGAGAGAGAGAGAGAGAAAGGCTACTAAACGGGGGAAAATTGTTTGCTCGAAAAATAATATTGTTTCCGAACTGGGAAACGTCTCCTCTCGTTCCATTAAGCTAAAAATATCCATCGTTATCGGTCGAGCGCGCCGCAATAACTCGCCGAGCGATTCTTACGCGGGGCAAATCAAATTTATTGCTTGTCCCGCGATTTAAAATATGATTCATATTAAAATCGACAGGGCCGACGATTTCATTCATCGGACGGGGAGGGGAACAAAAAAAAAAACGACGACCGATGGAAACGTTCGCGCAGAAGGCGCGCAGTTAATAGAGATGATTGGTCGGTCGGCTGCCTCCGTTCGGCCGGCACCGCGATTTTTGTCGACTGTCATTCGAATCGGAATAAACTGACGTTTTCCCACAATCGAGAGAGAGAGAGAGAGAGAGAGAGAGAAACTGCTGCGACAAAACCGGGAATAATGGTAAGCAAATGCCAGCGGACGCCGAACTCGGTCTTAAGAGGGTAATTTCCATTTAGTGCCGTCACTTTTAGACAATTTATCAAATGAAAAATTGTTAATATTGTCATCAATTGTCACAATAATTATTCAAATTATTAATTTCAACAGCGTATCATTTTTCATGATTGCCATGATATCATTACCAATGGATTGGTCAATCTTGAAATTTTACACACATACAAAATAGAGATTCCTTTATCTAGTGAACTAAAATTACGTCAATATCGACAATAGCTTAATTTTCAAATCTACGGCAGTTTCATTTGCGGGAAAAATTTTTGCAAGTTTTTGGTGCCGTTTCGTATAACACTGGATCTTCAGAAAATGGAAACTGCTTTCCGAAAATAGAGCGTCAAGCTTTAAAATGAGTCCAGGCTTGTGGTTGTACTGTTTGCTTTTACGAAATTATTAAAATTTAAATATCAACAATATTATTCGAGAATAGGAAATTGTTGGCGGCGGTTGCACCGAGGCGGGTTTGAAGGAGAGCTCTCGTGCGCCGTCTGTCGATGTCGCATGACGATCGTCAATTGTCTACGGTGCACTGTGATAGTCGCATGCATAACCTTTTTTTATCCACTCCGTTCTATGTACAATTATTTAATATATCTTAATTATAAGTAATTATATTAGAGTTTACACAACACGCTGCCTTAAACAATAATTACCTACACAACAGAAATGTAGTAAAAAAATTTTTAGATCCACCTTCGTAGCTTCAAGATGGATATGTTTAGTAAAATACAGCGGTTGCAAAATTATTAGCAAAACAAATGACGCGAATAGCTCAAGATGGTCTGTGGAAAGGATTTTTAAGGTTTCGGGTTTGAAGCATCTTTGAGGGATATCGTCGGAAGCGTGGAAAATTGGATCCTCGTAGTTTCTTGCAACGTCCGCGGGCGAATTTTCACGACGTTGCGCGGTTTTGCAAGTTACGGACCAGTCCATCCATTGCTTGAAACAACTTCGATATTACCGGTTCCGATGTAACGACGTGTATTCAACGAGAATCCGCGGGTAACTCAATTTACTGAGAAAATAGACACGACGGATTTCCCCGGTAATTGATACAATTTCACTGTTACCGTAAGTCGAACCGAAATCCGTACATGTTTCGTTGGAAAATACGCCGGCGAATTAATTAATTTTCGCTCGGATGCTTCGTTAAGGTTAAACAGAATGTCTCGGGAGAATGGTAACTTCGGAACTCGAATCGATAATGTTCTATCCATTCTGGAATGAATGAAAACAGCTCGGTATAATTAAGTTCGTTAGCACGCTGAAAGTTCGATGAGTTTTTCGCGTTGCTGTATACGTACTCTCCGTCGAATATCTCTATTTGGAAATCGAATTATCATGATTCTGGAGGTCTAATCGACGGTCACGCTATTCTATCATTTGTTCCTTAACAATGTGACTTACAATCAATGGTAATGTACAGAAACGGATATATGTAGAAGCTGCGCCAATGCGAATACGAGAACGAATTTTATCTCTCGTGAAAGCAGAGTGGAAAAATTGAAATGAAATTTCAGATTGAAATTTCATTAACTCGATACATTTTCGTTGTAAGGTAAAAACGGAGGTACGTTTCATTTTATCACAGTATTGTGATAATTTAATCTAGACTTCGAGTCTTTAGGCAAACTACAAATTTTCTCTCCGAATTGCAATATACTGGAGTGAAATGAAAATTTATTTTTTTTCTTGACATATTTAACAGATTGAAAATAATGTAACAATATTTTTTAATTCTTCTAATGGTTTTACTTCTAATAACGTATATAACATTAACAGGATACAATAATTTCATGTAATAAATTCGTAGAAAAAATTTATTTCGAATTGATATTGACTGACGGGAGCTTGCGCTCGACAACTGGAAACTGCATGAACGTCAGCAGTATAATCTGGATTGCATTGAACTCATTTAACCCATCATAATGAAGCTACACGCGTCGGTAATGTATAACTAAACAATCGTGAAAATGACAATATGAACTAGAAGCGTAACAAAGATATTATATTTCATTTGATAAAGAAACATTTCAATGTTCAACTTCAAATCTTTCGATCGTTATAAAAAAAAAAAAATAGTCCATCCAGAGTTAACAAACTCGCAGTTTGGACCACGTAGCACAACAGATAGCTGACGCAGAAATTTTCCGCCTAAAATCCTTTAAAAGTTATTCCGCGAACGTTCGGTGTTCCAGAGAGCTCTCTCGCTCGCGACTGCATAAAACAATCCGCAATCCAATCCGTGGAAAAATTCTGGCGGTCGCGTAGGCCGGTGATATTTGTCAAGCTTTATTTTATTTTTCCATGGTCGAATCCCGCGTGTTGGCGAAACGGGACACGTACAGGAGATATAAATGAAGAGAGCCCGAGGTTGTTCGCCCGCTTCGTCGCGACCAAACTCCGGTTAAAGACACGCGGCACGGCGCGGGGCTTCGCTCCAGTTTAAACGCAACCCTCGTAAGAGGCGGGGGTGGATAGACGTGTCTGGCTTCGCGGCGAGCCTCGTTCAATCGATATCTCGCAGTATAGAAATATATACATATTTCGCAGACGACAGTTCTTCTATCCGCGGCCGTTGTAACTTCGTAAGCGTTGCGCGAACCGCCGAGAAATGAAGCCGCCGACGCGGATAATTATGCAAACGAGCCGTATAACTTGCGCGAATCGAATTTCCGCGGAAATCCCGTTACCCGTCGATAAACCCTGCCTCGAACGTATACGCACCGCCATAGACACACAGGTTGCAGGCTTTTACGCAAATTTTCCGTGTCGCAAAGAAACCGTTCAATCATAACTCATTTCATTAGTAATTTTACAGTTGCTGATTTAATAGAGTGTTATTAGTAGACTGCGGATCTTTATGCAAAATAAAAATAGTCTGCATTTATTGTGCGAAGCAGGAATAAGATAAAAATTTATTTTGTCTCTTAATGACTTTGTTACGTTAAAAACAACATTGCAATATTCTTAAATTTTTCTAATCTTTTACTGTTTTATTATTTTTATATATTGTATCACTGTTTTATTATTTTTATAAAGTATTTTCTTGCGAGGTTATTAGTAGCTAGCGGATTTTATGCACTTATGAGAGCAATGAGTAGGTGTAATTTAAAGCAGTAAAAGCATGAGAAGAATTTAAAAATATTAAATCATGTTTAAAGTACTTAAAAATCATTGTAAATTTCGTATTTATACTTTCATATTTTTTCTGCTTGCCCGTACCTCGAACAAACATCAAAGGATCGCGCGTAAATTACATTGGCGAATTAAAACGTTAATTTGCCAACGGTTTCGTCGCCGCGAAGTTTGTTCGAGGGAATAAAAAAAATCACGAATAACGACCGGAACATTTTGGGCTTAATTAGCCGAAGAGATTTCACCAAAATTTCGGACCGTTGCTCGTCAAGGCAGGAAATCGCGAAATTTCGATGATTCCACCTTTGAACTCCGATGCGAAGGGCTGTCACGCGCTCGTGATTTTTCAATGGAATCATTTCGCCGATGAAATTAAAAAGAACGAAATTGTTCGCGGGTCACAGTTTGGGAAGGTTACACGCGAATACCCGACGGGATTAACCGTGATGCAATATATCAACGGTCCGAGAGACGCGTTATTAAATATTCTGCACAGAAAAAGCTTATGCGCCGTGTGAATGTGCAATCCGTTTCGATTGGAAACCAATTAATCTTTTTTTTTTCTGTCGTAACGCCCGACCGTTTGGTACGTGATCAAAAATTTATTTTAGGGTAATATTGATCAGACGCAAAGAAATATCGAATACCAAACACTCGGCTAAATATCAATAGGAGAATGCTGTAGTTTATAAAACGAAAGTGCAAATTTTGTTTTGAATATGATAGCTTGTTTGAAATCCTGTTTTTCGGCTTTATCTTTTCACTGTCGACAATGAAGCCTGTTGAAATTTGGTATCCTTTCATAAAGAGCCGATGAAAGTTCGTATCTCGCAGTAAAAACAACTGCCTCTTATATATTTAAATAAATAGAATCCAATTTCAAAAGATTTTCGACACGAGCGAAACACGCGATTCAGTTAAAATCCAGGGACAAATGTAGCGTACGCTTTTTTTATCTCAATGCATTATATTTTTATAAGTATATAAGCTCATTATTTTTGGGGAAAAAGTAAGGTAAAAAGATATTTTCATTTTATTTCACAATTATTGAAAAAAAATTTTTAATTTTACGGATAAATGAAAATTTTCACGGTAGTGTACTCCTCAAATGAATTACTGCCAAATGAAATGTGGGATAATAGTGAGGCTGACTCGTGTAAATTTACCCGAGCAGATTTTAGTTGCATCTAACCGAACACAGGTTCATCCCGAATAAAAAGCAGCATAAGTGTCTCAATGGTAATGAAAGGGGACGCTATCGTCGCAAGATGATAGCGTATATAATTTCCTCGGCTGAAAGAGAGTCGATCATGGTCTAGGGGCGGTAATTCCGCGAAGCTAGGGTGGCAGAGGCGCGCGACTGACGCAACAAATTTGCGCGGCGATGGGCTGGAAGCACGAAAGCTTTAATTACTTTCGCGCGGTGCACACTCGTGTTCGGCAAGTTCACGTCGGGCCGGACCGGGCCGGACCGGGCCGGCCGGATACATTGCAATTTCCGGGACGAGGTTTCGACCGCGGAGCCGTTCTCCGGGCGCTGCCGATTGGAAAGCCCGTGGCGAACCTTGCACGGGGAACAACGAGCTGTAATTTGCACGTAAATCGACGCGTATTTCCCAGCCGGCCAGCCGACCTGGTCTACGTCACCCTCGAAATTGAAAAAGGGCGCGCGCGCGCCTCCATTCCGAAAATCGAAAACGCTGCCCTCGGCTCTCGGCGGTCCCCACGGTCTGCCAAAGCAATCCCGAGTATCCCCGATCTCAGGATTCGGCTTTTGTTTCAATTGCCATCCTCCGAGTTGCCAATTGAGCGAGCATTTCGCTTACGAGCTAGGGGAACGCGCGGCAAAACCGAATACCGAATATATTAGGTGTGCAAATAAATTCGGTCTTTTTAGTGATATACATATAGCTTTCATCCGTAAAGGAAGTATACCAGATTAGGTTGCGAAGTATTCACCACCATTTTGCAGTACTTTTTCCCGTCTTGTTGGTAGATTATACTAGATTATATCCACCTTCCACCAAGTAGAAAATAAAAGACATAATAGAATGAATTTTACCTTTAACGTTCTATTGTTTTTTTAAATTTCAAGGTCAACAAAAATTCCTTTTACTACAATATTCGCCTCTTCAACGCGAATATTTTTCCCGTAGATGTTCTCGTATACGATTCAAGCCAACAGGTATTATGAAGATTCGAATCTGGAAAAAAAAAATCTTCATTCGTGAAGAAAAAACAGGATTTTAGCATCGAATGCTAATGTTAACATGATTACGGCGCGACTACGGTGGAAATCCGCGGAAACACCAGCGGAGGACCAAAAGCAAAAGTTTTCAGATATTAGAGTGTTCCGGAGCCAGTAGTTCCCGAAGAATCAGACTTTCTGCATTATCGAATAAGTTTCTCTGCGAGCGGTAGCGTTCCCGTTCCCGTTCCCGCTCCCCGTAAAAGACAATATTTGAAGTCGTGCGTAACAGGATGTTGCAGCGATCTCTGGAGAACAAAAGACGCGTCTCACCCTCCCGAATTTCGTTTGGAACAACACTGCGATGGAAGAATCTCGACTGCAACGCAGCATCAGCGAGGTTGCAACCGTGGTTGTTTCAGTCGTTCCGCTTTAAGGGAGCAGAAAAAGGCTGCTAGAATCTCGGTTTCCAGATATATGCTGCCGCGTAGTTGGGATGCCCGTACATCGTACCCCGGTAAATACAGGTGTGCAGCCGCGGCGCAGCTAGGTCGCTCTATACAGGACGGAGCAACAGCCAAGTCCGACCTCAATATTTCTGTTACAGTAGGGACTCCCGTATCCGAATTAATAAGGAGACAAAAGTGACCGGATAGTGGAATTTTCGAATAATAGAGCAATTACTTTCTTTTGCGTGAAACTTCATTTAATGTCATCAACATCTAAGGGTCCCATATCTTTTTAGCTGCTAAGTCACATAAATTTTTCAGTGTAAGCAGCTGCGTAGAATTACATTCCCGTTGTGCCTCAAACCATCGAAGTCCTTTTTCAAATGATTCAAATGCTTCGACATGAGGAGGCACGTCCTCTTCGTTACTTTCGTTTGCTGCTTCTATTTGTGTGAAATTTATGTTATCTTCGTCGCTACTATTGTCTTTATCGCACTGAAACCATTGCATTGCATCATTGTTGGACAACCACAGGAAAGTATTCATTACATCTAAAGACATTGTATGTAAACATCGCTACGATACGTTGGGCGTTAACAGAAAATACGGATAATAGAACGTCTGTATATGTATTAGGGTATTCGGATAATGGTATTTCCAAATATGAAAAAATAATATGTATACAACTTGCATGGTACAGAAGAGAAATTATTGTGATGTAAACATTTTTTACGTGGGTGGAGCCGTTCTGGACATTTCAAGGAACCCTTAAGTTACCGCAATGGAACGACCTACCTCTCGTAGAGGACATACGAAGATCAATACATATTTATACTCTATCGATTCACAATAATAAAAAGTAGGTCTTTCCATTTAAAGAGATCAAGGTGACCTTGAAATCTCCGGAACGCCTTCGCCCACATAAAAAAATGTTTTTACATCACCGCAATATTTCCCCCACTGTATTATGCAAGTTTTGTATATGTATATCATGGTAGACAGCGTTATTGTCCCACCCAGTATATTCGCGCACGGAGCTGCTGTTCGTCATCCACGACTGCTCTTTTGTTAGAATAAACTTTCGTCTCCCTCTCGGACCACAATCCCGCGATTTTTTCGCGGGTTATTATAAAAGGGATTTGAACAGAGGAACCCGTCACCGGAAATGTTTCACGTGTCTCTAACTTTCGCGCGGGAATTATGCGTTCGCTCCTCCGAGTGTGATGAATTCTCGCCACTCTTTGCGTTAAATGGCTTAACCGATAATCTGTTCCACGCTTCTTCCTGTATTCGTAGAAGTCTTCCATTATTTCTTGCAGAAACTACCAGAGATTCTCGTTATCGTAACATGGTATGCAGGGTACTGTTAAATAAACTTTCGCGCATGAAAATCGTCTGAATTAATCGCAAGACGTTACGCATGTACATTGTCACGTCCGGTGATCCATCCACTAATAATAACTATCAATTTTTAATGTATTTACAATAATTTTTACAAGTGTTATCGAACCACTGATTGCTAAATTGTTGTATTGACAGAATAAGAAGAAAGATGAGATGAAACCAAACCCCGCTGTAAGTTCAGAGAAACTCTATCTAACAAGTCGAAACGCTGCGAAATCTATTTTATTTTGATTAGTGTTAATTCTTATTAATCTTCATGTAAGTCGTAAAACCTTGGTAAAATTATAAAATCTAAGATTATTACTATACGAGCCATTTGCAAGATGAATTCTTCGGTGCAAAGTGTGAGGAATGGTTCCAAGGAAAATCAGTATGAAATAAACTGCGATGGATCGGATCGTCCCAGTGGAAGCACTAATGCAGTTACAATATCGATAAACACAGTTCTGCCACATGCTGTGGAACCACAGGCTGTGGAAAGGACCGATGAGCAATGTTTATTGTTGATCAGAAGATTGGCGAGCGCAAAATGATTCAACTGGGCAAATGGCTGGAAATCGTATAACGCGCATCCCGTCTGATTGCTGATGAGGAATTAATAGGAAAAGCGATTGGAAGGAATCGAAAATCACAATGGAACAAAGGATTGAACGATCTATAAAAGGAGGCAGCCATCCAATGTTTCAATCCTCGGTCTAAAGTCGGTCATCGGTTAATTGTTGTTGAGTGTGTGTGTTTTAATTTGGATCATCAGAGACAAATTGTGAAGTCTGAATTTGGATTATTGTGAAGTTGCTCCAGAGACACCTGGATGGGGTCTCTGGAGCAACTTCCCAACCAACTATTGGAGGGTACCACCACCACCATCTCCACTGGAAAACCGAAATACCAATAGCGAAACACCTCAACGGTAAAATTAAGACTTTATTTGTAACTCCTAATAACAATACGTGTATCCAAAATCTGTGCAAAAATATATTTTGTCAATTTCAAAGCAAAATCGATCTAGTTCAATAATCGATATCCAGAAAACTTCTCCATTACCCGAACCATGACCGATGCATGCAGGTAGGTTCAAAATCGCGTTCTATCCTCAAATATAATTATTAATATCTAAAAAAGTCCACATCGGAGGTGACAACATAATGAATACTTACCGATGAGAGTGTTTAACCCCTTGGCTACCTTGGGCGCCTATAGGCGCTTAGACATTTTGCGTTTGTGATACTGAGAGCGCCCATAGGCGCTCGACATAGATTGGCTTTGTGACACTGAGAGCGCCTATGAATAGGCGCCGCGAAAATTATATCGATATTTATTCCCATAAGTTCTCGGTGCACATCGTAACTCAATTCCTGCCGTATGGTACGACCGGTGCGTATTAAAGTTTGCCATAGTCAAGGGGTTAATAAACTCAGGCTTCGCCATCTATTGCCGACGGTTATGATCGAAAGTTTAAGAAAACGACAGTGTCAGCAGTTTGTCTAACGTCGGAAATTTTCATTTCGCGGCCGAGTGGGTTCTCGCGCATGAAGATCTTAACAACCGGCAGATTTGGCAAGGATCGCCTGAACGAATCCGAGGGAAAATCCGGGATTTACGATCCCACGAGCTTGAAACTGTCCACGGCCGTCGCGGTACGCTCGTGCGGAATGGAACGGCGATCAGACTTTGCTTAATTAGAACGGGAAACATCGCCGATGCATATTCAATTCCTTCTCGGGGACGTAATTAGAACCCGGGGGGCCGAGGTCTGATGAACTTAAAACGAACTCGTTACCCCACGTAGACTCCCCCTCCCCTCCTCTTCCCGACCGTTCTGAATATAACTCGTAAGTATGCACCGGCTACGAGCAATTATATTCCGGCCAAGTTACCATTCAACTTTTTCCACCTTTCCGTCGCTTCGCCATCGCTGTGCGCGCGCGCGCGTCCGATTCAAATAGCCCGGTCAATTAATTCCGGCAAGTTCATTAACCACCGTTCGAGGAATAATTAAATTCAACCTCGAAATTCCCTTTGTCCTTAGAGGGAACGCATCGGGTGCCGAGATGGTTTTCATCCCGGCGCTAAAGTAAACTGTTGTATACCGGGGACAAACGAGACCGGGTCTCGATGGCGCGCGGCTATTTTGGTCAAGTACACATTGTACTGACCTGATCGTGATCGTGGCAATTGAGAAATGGGACACGGGACAGCCAAAAGGAAGATTAACCCGGAAAATCACGAATCAGTTATGTCAAACGCAATCTAGTAAATGTGAATATTGAAAAATATGTACCTTGGAAAGGGAATTCCTCACCGATTTCAGTGGGCTTGAAATATGCTATCTAGGACATGATACTGAACAATTTTTACCTATAAATGTTACCACCGCTCGGCCAGTGTTTTTTAGATATTTGTGAAATATTGTTAGGGCTATTATAACCCAGATAGCACACGACGTGTTAAAGACGACCATTTTACGTTCATTTTACGTCTAAAAGTTTTATGTCCTAACAAAATCCCCCTTCCCTGAGGGGGGTGGGGGGGGGGCTTGCCCCCTCCCCTCGGTTAGCTCTGCGCCGTAAGGTTAATGAACTTGATCCAGAATCCCCATATACTTCCTACTCAAGACGTTGTTTTAACCTAAACAGACATCTTTTCGAGACGAAGTTTTAACGTCTGAAATAAAATGTTTTCAAGATGTCTTCTTCGGGACGATTTAAAGACGTCTTATTTCAGATGTCTTGAAGACGTCTTTTCTCGAGACGTTTTAAAGACGTCTATAGCGGATGCTGTGCGTGGGAACGAGGGAATTTTCGGACGCGAAAATTCTGTCCTCCAAGTGCGTGCAGTAGGTGGTCGGATCCAAGAGTTTGGTCATTAAGTTGACATTTGGCAGAACCTCGCCCGACCGTTGCAGTTCCTCAACGACGTCACCCATATGTAGCGTTTTCGGGGAGGTAACTTTCTCCTTGCATCTTCAAGGATGGAAAGTTCCTCCGCTTATTTTAACGGTTTTTGGGACGTCATTGTAGGGATATATAAGGCACTCCTTGGCTCAACAGAGTTAGAAAGCTAACTACGTTCGTCGTGTGTATTTCGTATTGCGCTATATTATCGTGATGCTTTTGCTTTCTCGTTGATATTCGGTATTAAATAATTTTTCATACATAACGCGTGATTCATATTTATTTATTCTACCCGATACCCTAAACGTCTTATTTCAGACGTCTTGAAGACGTCATTTTGAGACGCCGGTCGGACATCTCCAATAAGACGCCTTAAAGATGCAGATTTCACATGGAAGTTCTAGAATGACAATCTCTAGATTCTTACAGTACCGATATTTTGTTATTAACACACTGCGGATCTTTATACAAAACGAACACATTTTGCATCGATTGTGAAAAGAAGGTGTTCGAAAAGAAATTGATTTCATCCCTTAATAATTTTGGTCATTGGTAGAAGGGAGATGTTGTTTAGAAGAATGACCTTGACAGCATATTTCAAGGTCATCGAAATCTGTGAGGAGTCTCCGTTTCTCAAAATTTAAAAAAATATATTGTTTTAAATATGAAGAATGGTTGGAAAGTATCATTTTCATCTAGAACCGAAATTTCTTTGGCGATTCCTCATCAAATTTATATTCTCCCTGTTGGCAAAAGACCAGCAGGTGCCCCCGTCGATAACAGGATTGGCTAGCAAGATCGGCAATCGTTATAAATAACTTAGGGAGGGAACGAGGCAGAGGGAGAATGAGCGACGTCGCGTCGCTACGGCACAATGGGATTTTGCTCGCGAGGGGAAACGGTGCCGATAAATAACCGGGCAATAATAAAAAGGGAAGGGCTCTTTCGCGGATCGAGCCGTTCGACAGAGGAGCGTTTATTTCTCCGTGAACGGAACGAATCTTGCGGTACCCGGGGGCCACCGACAATGCGTTTAGGGGAAATCGGGACCCCGTGGATCCGAGACGGAGCCAACTCGCTCGGAAAATTGTCGATGGAAACAGTGACTCACGAGCAATCGCGTTTGAAACGGCAGGCCTGGTTGCGGGCAGGGTATAGTTGCAGATTGCGGATAAATTTTCGCGAATTTAGTGAATTTTGTATAAAAAATGTAACAAGACATTTAAAAAATAAGACAGAAGGACGATAATAATTATAAAAATTTTCTGGTCGGTCCTATTCTATTTTTCAAGCTTCCGGAACATTTATGTTTAATTTCAGTGCACTATGCAACTGGTGATACACCGGTGCGGCGCAGCGGTCGGACGCTGCTTATGCAATAGATGCTAGAATTGCGCAATATCGATGGTATCTGCGATAAAATTGAAATTCATGGGTATCTCAGATAATGAGACCGTTCCTATCTCACCGAATGAAAAGGCTTTCGCAACATACTGAATTGAATTGGACGTATTGCTTCTTAGCGGTTGCATAAGAAACGCAACGGAGCTTCCGCGGTTTGTACCTCGATAGGAAATTCCCCCCTTTGCAAGCAAAATCGGTATTCCCGATACAAGGAAACGGACGTGTTCGAGAACGCCTTACGTGGTTTGTCAATAAGTATCGTCATGAAATATCGTTTCTCTGTTGCGTAACCAATTTCATCTTCGGTGCTCATCAAATTCGAGGATGCTGGAATCTATCTAAAGCTTCCGTTACGTAGAGGCTACGATCCACCTGCTTATACAAATGTATAAATGAATTTTCTTCCGTCTGACAGAATCAAAAAACATAATTTGAGGTGAACTATCTCAGAACTCAATTATAGTATATAATTATAAAATTATAAAATAAATGTCCTTGTTAAATTAATATGATTAAAAGCATAATTTAATAAAAAAGTAACAACGATACAATTACCGCATATTGATATTCTAAATATTTTCCCACAATCTATGTCCTACATAAATTCTATTAAATCGGCGTGTTACTCAATCGCTCTCCCTTTTAAGCGACTATAATCGCTCGCATTTATCACAAATGATCACGTTAATCACGCAACGGGAAAGACGAAGAAGAATGCGCTTCGATATTCAGGTTTCGGGGTAGTGTACACTGTACACGATAGTACAAGCTTCTTCTCGTCCAAGAAGACGCGAACATCGTGTAGCTGACACTCTCGTGAATTAGCATGCATAATTCGTTTCAATTATTCGGCCCGTACAATCTGAAAGGCTCCGGCGCGATTGTTGCAGCAGAAACGGTGGTTTGCATATTAGTCGCGGGGTCTAAATTAATATTCGATGTCGGAAGAATCAGCCGTCTCGGTGGATGCTGCCATCGGCTTCGTTATGCAAATTTCCGGCTGAGACCCCGCCGCTAATAAATCCACAAAACAACAATGCAACACACCGGTTACCGCCGCCTTGTTTTACTAGATCGATCCAGTGGCTGGAGACGCGAATTTGCACTTCTTCGCTTTGGAGGTGTAATAAAAAAATCGGACTCGGTCTTTAATGGCAAATAAAATTTAAAGATACAGTATGTTTTTTGAGAGTAACACTTTATTATACGAAGTATCACAATTTAGAAGCGTGAGGCGAAAAGAATCTAAAAAGAAAAATGTTTTTCCCCTACAGCTAAAGACTACCCTAACGTAAACTTCAAAGTGAAAAATCCGGAACCAATCCGATGCGGATAAACATAAACAGGCGATTTGCGATCGCGGCAATTTGCGACTTCTACGGGGGGCCGGTCGACAACGGAATACCCATTAACGCGGAACAGCCTCTCGACTCGACGCGACGCCGATCCCGTATTAAGGGGGGGCAAGTCCAATTAAAGATCCAAGGTGATATACCGAGTTCTGCGGAGGTATTCCCGGTTCATTAGGGTGGACGCTCGATCCCTCCAGTCCGGACGAATGAAATTCGTTGGTCTCGTTGTGCATCGTTGAATCGGTAAATGAGGAAACTGCTACAGAAATCTGTCTCTCGTGCGGCGGCGAACGTTCAGGAAAATATTTCTAGCTCGCCCCGTGGTCCCGGGAACTAGACCGAGGAACTATGCGTCGCGATTTAATGAAGTTTCCCGTGGTTTCAGTGAAGTATATTTTTTGAAGATCTCTCCACGCTCCGAATGCGTCCCGAATCTCTGAAAAGATTTTCTGGTAATTTTCCATTCGAGTAAAAATCCCGAAAAAACGCGTGATAGAATTCCGGGACTTTGTTCGCGTGCTTTGCGTTGGTAATGATCGAAATTCTTTTGGAGGAGCGCGCGCGCAACCCGCAAATTAAAGGTAAAAAACAAGGAACAATTGGAAACCTTTAGTCGCCAGTTTTTAAGCAGAAATTAGTTGCAAGTTTCGGCAGAGTCCTGGAAAAAAAAATGTGGAATTCGTTGAATCCGTTCGCGAGAACGTAGCCGGCGATTTGGACCAGCAAAGAAAGACGCGGTGCACCGAAGAAAGATTATTAACAACGCCCGGCTACCGTCATTGCTTCCGGCCCCGGACCATTTGCGTGATCACAATTATATGTATTTACGCGGCCGGCAGCAGCTGCAGCGCATAATTTCACCGCCGCGCCGAATTAGGAACGATGAGTATTATTTTTACCCCCGAGATTCAATTTAATGGTTCATCAGTGCCGAACCGGAAGCCGTCCGTGATCGTTTAATACGTTGCCGTGGTCTGCTGCAATTTACTCGCGGCTGCACTTTTTAGTACGTCCAAGAAGACATTCATACTTCATACCTCCGATGTATCTGCTCTTTCGTGGCCATTTTCTTTTGTGATTTCCGTGGATATGTACTTGGGATTGGCAGCGAGGTGATAGAGAGTAATGACACGATTCTGAATCTTCATTGATGGACAGGCGTTTGCTGGACGATCGTTTTACGCCTACTGTGACCCAGAGTTGCCAGATGACAGAGTAATTGTTTTCCTTCTTATGCGATTAGTGGTCACAGCATCGATGTTGTATTCCTCGTCCACAAGAAGATGGCACGACTTTTGGGTATCTACGCCCCACTACCTGATATCCCTACCACGCTTCACGAAGAAAACAAACAAACGTATCGAGTGTGATTGGAATAGAGCGACGCGGTCACGACCTCCCACTGTCTCTGCGGAACCCTGCGTCACAACTACGCTAATTAATAGGAGTGGGATCTCGGAGATCCACTGTTCTCCCTCAACCGAAAGTGTCATCTTCTCGTAGACGAAGAATACAGACAATAGGTGTACAAAGTATTCGTACACCTTTTAAAAACGAATAACGTTTTCAAAATTCGACTCAACAGCTTGAGTTTTTTTTGAGACGTTAGGTCACGATTTTTAAACTTTTTATCTGTGCCTGTAATGAAAATTTATTTATAAGGCGCCTTTGGTAGATATAAGTAAGTTATGTACAAAGTTTTATCGAAATCGATCAAGGTTATTATGAAATATAAATGATTGAAAATATTAAAAATTGTAAGAATCCGCGATTTATATGATTTGCAAACCATAAATTCAAAGATTTTTACCTGTTACAATACCCATACCTTTTTTATGCGTCAACCGATTTCGATAATACTTACTTCTATATATAAATAACTTAATTCGATTTGCAAAGTACATGTTTGAAACTTTTATTACAGGCATACATAAAAAATTTAAAAATCGCGACTTTTACTTTTTGCTTTGCAAATGGGACCAATAATAATTTTTATAAACAATTATACACATTAGCTAGGAAACTAATCCTTCTAACGTCTCAAAAAAATTCAAGCTGTTGGGTCGAATTTTAAAAAAGTTATCCGGTTTTAGAAGGAGTACGAATACTTTGTACACCCACTGTACATATGTCATTATGATTTCTAAATGCTCAAATTTATTTTCCTTTTTCTTTTGAATTGAATGTCGTATGGATACTATCCTCATTAGCGATGGTTCCAACTTGGATATTCTCAAAAAATATGAACGGTACAATTTTGAACATGCTATATTCCGTGTATCTCTACGAATGAAATATATACATAAATGCAGATCGTTTTTTGTGGACAAAAGTAAATTTTCAAGTTTCATCTTTTGAAACAATTTTTTTTTCTGTGAACTGACAACCCTTTAAAACTCTCAAATGCAAAATATTATTCATTTAATTTGATTCTGTGATGAGATACAGCGTTCTAAAGACAAAATCATAAAATTCAAAGTAAAATTGAGCGTGTTCCACAATAATTTAGAATATCACTTCAAGTATATGTATAATTCAGTTTTTAGCATGTTTTAATTCATATACAAATAGTGCAAACTTTTAGCAATTTATAATGCATATTATTTATAATAAGCATTATAGTAAGCAATTTATAATAAGCAATTTATAATACACTAATATGCTTCACACGAGGATGTTTAATATGAAAATTTAGTGATTAAAGAAAGGGTATATAGACGTTCTAGCTGCTAAAGCCTGCACGTTCCATTTTTATACAGATTTTAAAAACTAGACGCACGAGACATTCGAGCGTTCTCGACGTTGAAATAGTTTTAGACAACATACTAGTACTATATCCAGTATAATATTATTTCTTGTGATATTTTAGCTATACTAAATGAATTTTAATTCAACATGAACGTATTTTTAATATTGGTCAGAAAAAGCATATTTTCGAACCATTGGGAGCATTGTTAACACAATTTCTCAAATATTTTTAATGATCTGACAAGAAAATGTTTCCAACAATCGTTGACCAGTACTCACTTTTCTACAAATGTCAATACAAAAAATTTAAAGAAAAAATTTTTTTTATAAAAACTGAAGATCCACTCAATTTTTTTAAATATTAACATATATATTTTTACTTCATAATATTCTAACTGGTATCGATACGAATTCAACGACCTATAACAAGATAACATTATACCTTGAAATAACGTTACAATAGTTTTAGCCACAAAAAGCGGTCTCCTGGCCCGCTGCGCAGTGGTGCAAGCACTATAATTCTACGTACGCGTCGAATAATGGGTAATCTAATTTCGACATAATCGTCGAAACTGGATGTTCCGATGATCATACGTAAAACTAACTCGATGTCCATCCGATCGCATTATCGAGAACGAACAAATCTCCGTTCCGAGCCGCAAATAGGTCGGAAGGTGGAGCGTCGATGAATTCTACCTGGTCCACGAGCATTCGTAATCCGACGCGGTCAATATTCTCGTTCGCAATTATTCTTCGATAAAGCGGATTTAATCGACGAAAGTGTTGCGCTCGAGGAGGGTAGAATGCATCGAATCTCCATTTCGGATCGTTCCTATGCACCGTCGCTCGACAGAAAAATGGTGCACGGTATGCATGCATACGTACGAAATGTACATACATACGAAACGCGACTGCAACATTTTTCGTCTTTTCCTTCGGCACCAATTCGCGACTTTGCACCGGCCAATCGATCCGCCGGCAAACACGCGTCGATTAATTATACATAGTAAACGTTTTCGTTGTCCGGCGGGCTCTGTCGATGACGTAATTCGAGCTAAATACGCCGGACCGTATGCAATTTCGGTGTTTGAAAATGTTACCGAGATTTTCTAGCTGCCAATTTCTGTCTGGCCGACGCGATGCGCCAATATTATCTGCGCGCTGAAATACCCGGAACCTCCAGCTATCGCAATCATTTTCATTTTCACGTCGTCCTATCGCCTTCTATTTCATTCGTAATCCTCTCATTCTATTTTCAATCACATTTTATCTTATCCCGAGTCAGGTCTGAACGGGCATCGTACCATTCCACGACTGCATTTTAATTAATCTAATTGACAAGTTTCTAAATAAAACTCTGAATCAAGTCTGGATAAGTAACATACCATTCCACGACTGCATTTTAATTGATCTAATTGACTAGATTTGAAATAAATGTCTGAGTCAGGCCTGGATTCGGGTAGGTTCTCCGGTTTCCTCATACACTTACTTTATGTGTGCATTATTTTTATTTTTACTGTAGGCAACAGCTCCAAAAAAGGTGGATAGTATCTCATGTAACACGTATTTCTACTTTCTGCGGTAGTGCAACGGTTATTATTTTGAACATAAAAACACAAACGTGCAGTGAAGCCGAATCAGCGTAGAATGCAGGGTCGGTAATAAATATCGTTATTTTTACTGCATTTATTCTGAAGCTCACAGAATGATCACGAGAGCCTACATAGACTTTTATTACTACCACTAACATTTGTTCTGCAGATTAAAAAATGCAGAAATAGAATTCATTTCGGCGATGTTCCGCCCGCGTTCCGTTGCGTCTCGTGCAGAGAACTCGTTAGAGCGTGAACAAATAATTGCATAATTCAATTATCGTAGAATGCAACCAGATATCCGGCTCCCGATGTACAGGGTGGGGCGCCACATTTTGCCATCTAGATTTACGTCATTATTATTACGCATAGCAAACAATGTTTAAGATGAAGTTGAATGGTTTTGAGAGAGGCACATTTTGATGGTACATTTTTTTTTGTCTATTTATTTATCTTTTACATCTATTTGTGTAAAAAGTCATTAGTTTAGGAGATATTTTAATTATAATTTGTTAGGAAATCTCGACTCTCTGGTCAATAATATGAATTCAATGTGATAATGTAGTAGGAGAGCAAGAATTCTCAATGTAAATATTTACACTGTCCTACTTATTGTGAAAAGTCTCTGTTACGTCTCTGATACGGTGAATACGGCAATACGGTGAGTTATCACTTCATAATGAAGTATTCTAAAGAAGAAAAGATGGACATGTTATCAATTTATTTTGAAACTGGGAAAAGTGCTACACATGCAGAAAGATTATACGCCAATAGATTTCCTCAACGAAATCATCCATCACGTCGTACCTTTGATTATGTTTTTAAAAACATTCTCCAGGCGGGGCAATTATTACGCAAAAAGGCAATTCGTAATAAAACAATAACAAATGAAGCAAACGAAATTGTAGTGTTAGCCGCAATTACGTTAAATCCATCTGTTAGCTCTCGCGAAATCGAAAGACAAGCTGAAATTAGCCGCAGAAGCATTTTACCATTCATATCATGTTTCAAAGGTTCAAGAACTGACCGCAAATGACTATTATCAACGTTTAGAATTTTGTAATTGGGCTCTCTCTCAAAGAGACTACTTTTTCAACAGTGTTATGTTCACGGACGAAGCAACGTTTACGAAAAATGGATCAATGAATTCAAGAAATATGCATTATTGGTCAACGGAAAATCCTCATTGGTTTAGACAAATGGATAATCAACATCGACGGAGTGTAAATGTTTGGATGGGCATACTCGGCGATAGACTTATTGGTCCATACTTTATCGAAGGATCACTAACCGGACCAAAATATGCACATTTTTTTATCAAACACTCTATGGACATTTTTACATGATTTACCATTGCATATACGACAAATAATGTGGATTCAACAGGATGGTTGCCCTGGTCATTATTCAAGAATAGCAAGGGATACATTAAATCGAATGTTCCCAAATCGTTGGATAGGACGAGGTGGCCCCATTCATTTTCCGGTAAGATCACCAGATCTAACGACCCTCGACTTTTTCTTGTGGGGTTACTTAAAAAATAAAGTGTACGCTGAGCCTCCGACGACAATGGCCAATATGAGGGATCGTATCATCAATGAGTGTAACAAAATAACATCAGATACACTACGCAATGTTAGTGAGTCATTAACTTCTCGATTCAGAAAGTGTTCTGATGCAAATGGTCGCCACATTGAACCTTTTCTGTAAATAGACTGTAAATAACTAATAGACTGTAAATAAAATATCTCCTAAACTAATGATTTTTTTACACAAATAGATTAATACTTTTTTGTAAAGAATATGAAGGAGCATCAGCTGATGCAATGAAAAATATATGATTCCATTTAAAAAAACATTAATGACCTACATATGTCCTTTACACGTCCACCTACAAAAAAAATGTGCCATCAGAATGTGCCCCTCTCAAAACCATTCAACTTCATCTTAAACATTGTTTGCTATGCGTAATAATAATGACGTAAATCTAGATGGCAAAATGTGGCGCCCCACCCTGTAGAAACTTTAAAAGTGTGGCGTGTAACGAAATTTGAGTATCTTCAGCGAGTTAAAACCGGAATGGAGAAAAGCATTCTCTTGTTTCCGTTATTACTTCCCCGCGGCTACAGCGGCCAAGCTACTACGTGTATATTATGTTGTGCAATAACTCCGCGATCACCATGAGAGATCCGTGGCAAAAATAAAAGTAAATAAATCCGGGACGAGTTTATGAAGCAAGACGGGTCTCCCGGCACGTGAAATTTTCAAAATGAAAACCGCGAACAGATAACGTCGTTCGCGATTTCAACGGGACGAGACATAGATGGAATATTTTTCACGTGTTTGTATTTACTCTCGATTCCGGACGAAAATTCGGACAAAGGTCTGGCCTGTTTGCTTTCAATTTGCAGCGGCGAATGAAATTTTTGTTCGTCGAACGAGCCGCCTAATTGGCTAATGGAGATTCTAAAAAACAATGGCGGTCGTCGAACGAAGCGAACGAGCGAATCTGCTGGTTCCGGGACGCGATCTATGACCCGACGTTATCGGTAATGGTGTTTCGCAGTGAATTGGCAGTGTGTCTCTTCTGTCGAGGGTAAGGGGCAAGCCTCGAATTTTCGTTCGTTCGTTCGTTCACTCTGTCCCGGTTAAGTTAGCGCAAGAGGAAACCGATACCTTTAGCCCCGGACGAGCCAAAGTACCCTCGCTTTATCACGATGGCCCCGATAACGCTCCGTGCTCCGTTAGGACGCGAACAAACGACAGCTTGTTATGTTAATCGACTCTTCATCGACCGGCTGTACCTATTCACCTATGAATGGGAAAACGCGGTTATGTAACGAGATCGTTGTCTCCGCCGTGGTTATTAGGAACACCTACGAAGAGGATTACCCGGTGCTTAAGCGATATTTTATCGGTTGGTTGTGGCCCTCCTTGTTCCAGCAATTTAACCCCTCGCCTTAAAATGACACCTGAGAGGCGTCGTTAATTTTCAGACGACGAACTTATGTCTATAACCAAAAAGTTCACTACAGTCGTCAATAACCGGCATACTCGGGTATACAGCTCCTGTTTTTTTTTTTTTTTTAATAAACACTTTGCATCGAGTGATTTTGGTTTTTTACGTTTGTAGTCGACTGTTACTATCTAGAAGTTTTTAAGATCTCGGCTAGCCAGAAAAACCCTGCCAAATAGTATAAATGGGTCTTTAATGGTACACCGTACGTAGCCTTGCGGCATTATTTTATACATATAAAGTAAATGATATCGACGCAAGGTTCGATCATTTTTAAAAACAACAAATGTGCAATTATTTAAACATGTTTCTAAGGTTTCGATCCCTATGTGGATCTTTTTCAAAGAATCATTTTTGCGTCTGAAATTATGCAAAAGAAAAATTAACAACAATTCAATTTAAAAAAACAGCTATGTAGTTTCTACTGAAAATACCGGAAACAAAATAAAATACATACTTGCTGTATCAAAAACATGAAGTGGACAAATTTTACAAAAATTATTGAGTTACACTGAATACACTTAGGTCACATGTTGGCAGATGTGTAATTGAACCCATTTGCGTTCAAAGGCAAAGCAGAAACTATGACATATATATGGTTGACGTTCTATGATTGGTTGATCGATATCGATCAATGGACAAACAGGTAAGAATTGGCGGCAAATTTGAAAACGCAATATACCTTAATTACTACTATATTTTAAACCAAGCGTAAACTAGGTCCTTGCAACAACCAAGCTTACATATGTGTATATAATGTAAATACTTGATATAAAAAATATATTTTGTGAAAATTCAAAAACAAAAAGACTTTTCTTTAATAAATTGGGTAGAATCTATAATGTATTGGAAAACACCGATATCATTTACTTTATATACTTCAATTTCGATCGAGAAGAATCTATCTATTATCATTTTATATCTCCAGCCTCCGTCTTGCTACATATATAGTTTATTATGCAAACAATCAAATATTGCCAAAGAGAATCGGTGTGGACTATTTTTGCGACAATTGGCTACAAAACTCGCTGCACCCGTTATTGAACGTCGGTTTCAAAACGTGGAAAGTATTGAAAGTATGAGATTTTGTAAGCCATAGTCACTTCGGGAAGAAAGGTTATAACAGGCTCATGCCATTTATGCTATAGAGCAGCAGTAAAAAAAATGCAGGAGAACTAGAAAATGTTGCACCGTGTGCAACAAACCAGTCTGCGTTGAGCATTCGGTAACTGTAACGAAATGTAAAAAATGCGTCTAAAAATAAATTAACGTTTTTTACATATAAATATTTGTTATTATCTATTAAATTATCGCTGTAATGATATTAGTCTTATGTTTCTATAGGTGGATACCCGTGGATCCTGGTTATCGAGATAGGAACATGTGAACTTTGACGGAATAATTCTCCGAATCCAATACAAAAAAAAAGAAGTCTAAAAGTATAATTCCTCTTTAAAAATTTTCAATTAGAGATGATCCAAGCGTCTATGACGAAATTTTCACGGAAACATAAAAAATTTTATGAAACATACCCAGGTGGATACCTGGATGGCCGGTTAATTGTTTCTAACTTACCAGCATAAACTAACAGGTGTGTATGAAACCTACCAAACGAAATATATAATATAAATAATTTTTATTTGGTAAGCATCCCAGAACGCAATTCTAACAGTATTTCGTGGTTATAGTTTGTATAATTAAACATCAATTCCTATATGAATGAACAGAGATGATGGATAATAATTCTAATGAAGAAGACCATTTAATATCTAACGATTAAAACAGAATATCGACTCTTTTAAGAGCACCGCAATGAAAACGCAGCCGTATTCGCGCATAATCAATTAATTGCGCGCCGGGGAGGTGATATTAAATTAATGTTGGTCTTAAAAATAGCATGAAGGCCCGACGTTCGAGAAGATGAATCCGAAAGCTAATACAGTGCGCTCAAATATTTATGCGACGTAGTACCTCACGGCAATGTTAACGTGGATATCTTATTTGCAACTCTGTCGTAATTACCCACTATACACGTTACTTAGGCAACATTGCACAACTTGCCGGCGGTGATGCTGATTCCGAAGTCTCCGTAATCGCGATCATAAAGACGCTTAATTCGCCATGAAACTCAAGTACCCGCCACTAAATATAAATGACGATACCTACGGACGGTAAAATATTTTGACGACCATTTCATAATGGAAAGCTAGCTGGTTTCATTACAATGTAAACTAACAGTAAAATATGTTCGGCTCTGTCCTCCCATTTCAATGCGACCGTCCAGAGACAAGATATGCATAAAATGGACGTTCGCAGACGGTAAATTGAACGGAGGATAAAAATGCTGATTTTCGAAAGCCGCGAGGGAAAGGTTTCTCATTTTTTGCGACGCGAGTGGACCGTGCTTGTTTCTTGAAAAATAGATGAGCGCCCCAGCGTTCTGTGAAATGGAAATGGAGAAGACACGGGCGAAAGGAGGAACGGTTTTCTCCCTAATTTGCACGTTTGCCCCGACTGGCAAACACGTCGAAACTACTCTATCGATTCCGCGACGACACTGTTCTCCGAGAACACCCGCGTCCCGATCAGGGTGCGGAAACTCTTCATTGGAATGCCGAAGAAAGTTCAACGCTTTCGGAGCCGGTCTCTTTTATTTCCAGGGCTTTCAGCGGCCGCAGCTGCGCAACAACAGTCGAGCTGCTCACGTGTTTCCGCTTCGTAAAAAATTTATAAACACGGGCTTCTCCTGCCAGAATTAATTCTTCCTCCTCCTTTTCAATCGCGGTACAGACGCGAAATCTTGCCGGACTTCCCGCTCGGAGTACAGCACTATACACATTGCGTCGGACACAATAATTTACGAGAAATTCAGACCGAAACCTTTATTCTGGATGTACGAAAGAGTTCTGAAAATATCCTAGGCTTCATAAAATAGTATTAAAGCCCGCAATAATATCCGACAAATGTTTTATGGACACAATGAAAATGAGAGATCTGTCGGAATATCGCAGGGCGAACGAACAATTGTAAAGTTTACGAAATATTTGTAAACTTCATTAAAATTGGGACCAAAAGCTTTATTCCGGGTCTAGGAAAGAGTTCCGAGATCTATGAAATATTCGCCTAGTCCACAAAAATATCCTGAGCTTCACGAAACAGTTTTAAATCCTGCGATAATATCCAAAGAATTGCTTTAATGAAAATGAGAGATCTGTAGTACATAACATGCAGAGCGAACAAAAAATTGTAAAGTTTACGAAATGTTTGTAGAGTGTACAAGAAAATGTAAGATTTTCCTAATGGTTTTCTAGGCCCGTAGAAAAATTGTAGGTTCCATAATGTAGTCGTGGAATTTAGAGCCCGTGATTTTGACGGGTCCCGTGAATCCAGTGTTAAGACCGTCTGGGTCCGCGGTAAGCTGTCCACGAGCTTCGAGCCCCTCGATACCAAATTGCGTGTAACGAGCAAAACGCGGCCGCGTCGGATTTCACGGAAACCTCACGAGTCTCCCTCGTATCCCGGGATCCGGTTTAAAAACCCGTACAATAGGCTTCGAGGTCGGTACACGTTCGCGATAAAGTTACTCCGGGTCTCCCCTTTATTTTTTCAGCGTCGTCATTCGTACGTTTCATCGGGGTTGGCGTCCCCCGCGCGAAGGAAGGGTATATCGTTGGCTTTTATCAGCCGGGCGCGACCATGTAAATCGACTGTTCCCGGTAGGAAACCGAGCCGGAAAGATCGGGACACGTTGATTAACGAAAATAAAGCCCGGTTCGCTGACAGGTGATAGTATCTGGGGACGTACACGGGTGTCTTAATTCCGTTTGTGCGGTTATCAAGCAGGGACGTCCAGCAACGGACGTCCGTGTTTGCTCGTCGTTCTTCCGGGTTTCCATCGGTTCAGCATAAATTCGGCGTGGACGTGACCGCAAAGAATTTTCGCGAGCTGCCCGTCGTGTCGCATCGGTCGAGTTGTTTTTCGGGGGACGGAGGGACGCGATAAGACGAACGGCATACGTGCAGCGCACGAATGGCAGCAGCTGCGCGTGCCCTGAATATTTAACCCGCTTAAGGCCCCCGCACAATAAGCGACCCCCCGAGCTCAATGGGGATGCCGCTACCGGTTCGCTCGGCGAACCAATTGCGAGGCGAACCGGCCTCCATATTTAATCAACAATCGTTTCCCCACGTTCATTCGCCAACTCTTTAACTCTCTTGTTTTTCACCCGCTGCTGCCAGCCTGCCCCTGAGTGCAACGACAGCCAACCATTACCCGGACAATGATGTTTGTTTCTCGGTGTGAACCGGTATTCAACGCTGCTCCGGGGACCCCCGGTTTTCTTGATGAGTCCTGGACCGCAGTAAATTGATTCACGTCCTTAGATCAAGGACTCTTTTCGAATGGGGTTGTCGTCGGACACCTAGGGGCGACGTGTTACGCAATTTTCGGGGGTTCGAGTGCGTAATAAGCCACTTGGAGGGTAAACACCTTGGTGCTTTTGAATGATCTAGGGAGGAGCTAGACTGTTTGTTTCAGGATCGGGCTCGATCCCCTAAAATTAACCCTCCTGTTGCGATCATTAGAGCAGGTTTTGAATTCGTAATGAAATTGGATTGGTGAAATACAAAACGGTAAAATTGGTAGAACAATTTTGTTACCAGAATTATTCTATATTTACGTGTAAGTATTGAGGATCTTTTACGTGGAAAAAGATTGGACTCAATCGATCTCGCAGAAAAAAAAGAAAATGTTTAATGATTCAAAAGAATAAAGTACAAGGCGCGGAGGCGAAAAAAAACAAGGAACGACCTTAGCCAAGGAACGTTGCTCTGTTCACGGTTTTCGCACGACTGACTGAAAAACGGTAAAACGCCTTAGCATACGGGGGTGCCAAAACGGTCAGCGGACCCCATGGGTTTTACGACATGACCTGATCCTGCATCAAGAAGAGAACCTCGCAATGGAAGAGTACATCAAAATACATTATTTCTAATAGTAAGATGTCGCTCACGAACAGTGGCACACGCGGTTCAGTTCCCAGAGCTCAAGGTAAAAAGGCATAAAAATACACAATGAAACTATGAAGTGTACTGACAACTATATTATAATATTACACGTCGCGGGAAATTTTTCGTACCGACAAGAGGCCGCTGAACAACGTGTAACATGTCGGTCACGAACAGTAGCACGGGCACTTCATTTTTTCAGAGATCATGCGAAAGGTAGGAAGGCGGGATAACATGGAAGACGTCTTCCAGGTTGTTCCTAAAAATTTTTATTCCTCGTCGCGGGGCCGACGCACAATTTTCTTCCGGAATAGTTTCCATTCTCAACACGAAAGCCGAAACGACAACGTGGGCGGAGCCGATGATAGCATACAAAGAGGTCCTAGGCGGCGCGGTGTCTCGCTTCAGAAAAATGCGAGCGGTGCGCCTCGAATTACGCCCAATCCTATCCCTGGCGAAAAGCGGGAAATTGAAAAATGATAGACGCGCGGCCGCCGTCAGGATGTCGGGGGCTGCAGGAATTTAATATCCTCGTGAATCTGCGGCCCCCTTCAACCCCCTGCCTACCAGCTGAACACAGCTTCCGGTACACGTTGCCCGCGGATCACGAAAGTAGCGTGGTCGTGTGTCGTCATCAAATTTATATTCCGCCGTTTGGCAAAGGACCAAGAGGTACCCCGTCCTCGACAACGGTATAACTGTAGTTTAACGCATCGGGCGTTAAAGCAGAAAAACAACATCGATTTCCGGGGCCACATTTTATTCTCCGAGAATGCATTAGAGTCGGCGCGGCATCGAGAGTAGGTTCCACGAAAATCGAAGGCGGCAATTCGACTACTGGTACACGAGTTGAGGGAGGCTCGCATTTCATATGGGACAACCGGATGCAAAGTTGTCGGGGCGGGTGGGCGCCTAAACAGAATGGACTCGGTAAGGGTAATTTACTGTTCAGAACTCGGCGATAGTAATTGCGTGTAACTTCTGATTAAAGTTTTCCTCGCGAAACGACATCCACTTGTCAAGAAGCTGTTTCGAGTTTTCCGAGCGTGTGTGCGCGTCGAATGAAAGTCGTGGCCAGGGGCTAAAAGCAAAGTTCCCGAACCAGCGCGGCGCAGCGGCGCGGCGCGGCCAAGGAGTTAGTCTAATGTTGTCGAGCGGCGAAGAAGTGGCTGGAACTCGCCAAAAATCCGCTCAACGAAAATCCCATCTACGTGACTTCGTTTGATCATTGGGGACATCGATATCACCCTGATGAAACTACCCCGGTGGATCCTCTGCGAGCAAAACGCGGCTTCTACCCGAGGGAAAAGCAGTGTCATCGTGTGTTGACGAGCTCCGGTTCGGAAAGAAGAGGCCGGAAGAAGGGAGGATAATCGCGTTGCGACTTGCAACTCCTAACGGACTCAGCCAGGCTTACCTGGCAGATTTTCCTGCCAGGAACGTGTTGGTATAGATCAGTGAATTCAAGAGCTTTCGTGCTTCCTGTATGTCTTTGTCGTTATTTGTTTTAGCTTCGTTTAACGTCCAGGACAGTGTATTGAAGTTAGCGGTCGCTGTTTTCAACATTTGATAAAATAAATGTTCTTTGTCGGTTTTACTATTGATTTTTCTCTATTGAACAAATTGCGAACGTGTTAGATCAATAATTCACAACCATTTATACTTTACCATCGTTTCACGTAATTTATTTTAGCACCGTTCGTTTGTCGTATTTATCAATGTATCGAAGTTAATGGACGTCGTTTTGAGAATTTGCTGAAATAAATTTTCTTCATCGAGTCTACTACCGTATTTTATTCCATTCGAAAACGTGTTGGGGTAGATAAATAGTTCACGATCATTTATACTTCACACGTTGCTTAATGTATACAATAATTTATTTGAACACCGTTCGTTTATCATCTACCGCGACGTGTTGAAGTTAATGGACATCAGAATTTGCCAAAATTCAGTTAAATAATTAATGCGACCATTATAAATGGACTGGGGATCTTATACATTTACGACAAAAATGTTGTACATTTCATATTGTTAGATAACACCAGCATATACACGAACAACACAATCTTCTGTTCGTTAATATTATGCTGTTGGTTTTCTTAAAAACCACTCTGAATTTGCATCGAGCACATTAATCGAAAACGAAACGAACTTTTGGAACAACCTAATATTATTCCCAGTTTATTAAAGTCGTTGAAGAAAGAAAACAATTTTGACTTGGTCCCTGTTTCTTGTAATTGAAAATTTTTATTTTCCATGAAGATCTGCAGTTTAAATATAAATAAAGTTAAGTTAAAGTCCATTTCCCACACGCAATTGGAAGAAAGAATTCTTTCGGTGAGATCGGGGGTTAAAATGATCGATGTATGATAAAGCGTTCGGACGTGCGCAGAATCCGCGATAACCTTCGGATGCTTCCGCGCAATAGTAATCGGCGATGGTGTAACGATAGCCGGGGTGAATTAGTGAATGCCGAGGACTATACCATTACGGGGGCAAACGCGTTTGGGGTGTATTTACGCAACGGAATCAAAGACTTGGTCAACCAGCTCCCATAGTACTCGCAGAGAGGTCGGTTCACGTTATCGCGTGTAAACCAAGCCTACACAGTGGGACACGTTTGTGTAACCGCGATCGAAACTCCGATGGCAGAATCAAGATGTTACTACAGAGGAAATTCGTGAATTCGGCCCGCGTACCGTGGCGCAATCGATGCAGGGCTGGTCTGCCGGACTGACATTACCTATTGAAACGCTACTCCTCGAACGCCCCGCTCTCAGGAAATTTCCTCCTGGCAGAAAGTGCTCACCTGTAACAGAAAAGGAAACCGTCTACGTCAGCTATTGTTCGAATACGTTCTTACTTTTTTCTATACACAATTTTAATACTAGAGAAAATCCTGAGGAAACGAAATTCTATCCTAAACGCCTGATCAAATTCCCTAACGCTAGGTTCACGGAATACTAAAAGTCACTACTTTACATTGATGAAAATAACAAGAATATGTTTATTAAATTTTTAACAAGAAACATCCCAACAGAACCATTAAAAAATATACTATGTACTTCTTTTAATCTTCCTGTTCTTTGAAATTAGTCTAATTATGTTCCCATTAGAGAAATATTAAATATTTACAAACTCTGGCTTACAATATTTAATGTAGATAATACTACAATGATCCTGCTCCTTGCCAAAAAATGTAATCAATAAGCCGCAAATTTTCTGCGTTTAAAACAAAAATGAACGGATATAATTTAAAACTGTTCCGGAATAGCGCGTAAAATGAACGGATATAATTTAAAACTGTTCCGGAATAGCGCGTACAAATTCGCACGGCGCGCTAACCGGCGATCTAACGATCGATGATCAAGCAGTCATCGCCTAACTGCGGCCGCGAGTACACCGTCTCAGAACGTCTCCACGCGCTTACAATAAACGGTTCTCCCTCTGTTATCTTTTATTATTTTCTGTTGTTTCCTATGTTGTTATCTCTTTTGTTAAGTTTTGAGTTTTGTTATCTGTAATAAATCAGTTGTTAAAGTGCAGTGAGACGAATCCGTTTACCTCCACGCTGGAATCCTACATAATCGCTACAAAAACAGTAAAAGCATTCAGGCAATTTAAGAACATGCATATATTAGTCTGAATTTATAAAAATTGCCAAAGAAACTTTTTAGTTTGCTTAAAAATCCACAGTCTAGTAAACGTGTGCGCATGAAGAATTTCGAACTGTTTTCCACACTAATTATATTTCATTTTTGCATAATTCCTGATATTACAATCTGTACATTTTAAACGTAAGACAGTTCCAACAACGACGATACTAACATTACCTACAACACTGGGACATCTCACTGCAGCAGCCATAATCGTTTCGAACAAGGAAACGCGCTAGACTTGCATGATCTAATTCGCTGGAAACCAGCGCGAACGTGAGAATGAATTTCCCGTGAATACACTAAGTATTAAAATGTAAAGGATCTTGTTGCAGCCACGCGTATTCTGAATAGATTGGCGAGCGCGTCGCGCGACTTGGCTCCGCCTCATTGTTCCCGAGGACGAGTCACTTTCACGCGGAAAACGTGTGCCGCGTGCCGGCGCAACCGGAATTGTTTATCGCGAGTTCCTTTGTCCATGGCCGGCACAATGCACGCAAGTTTCTCTCGACGCGCCGTGTCGATACGCTCGTCTTCCTCCCTCGATGTCGTCCATTTTCTACATTGCATCGCCACGTTACGAAGAACAATCGCAGCCGAGAAAATGAAGCGACACGGGCCTTTTCAGTCGCTCGTTCGCATCCTCTGCCTTATAATATCAATACTGTTTCTACCAAAGATATCACAAGACACGTTTTAGAATATTTGTTGGAAATGCGTTTATACTCTATACACACTTTATACTCTATATACTTTATTACTAATACATGTAAATATATTAGTGTAAATAACGTCACAGTGTTGCGATGTGCTCAGGCTAGCTGCTTTTACCGGACTGACGACGGTCCCGACTTTATTGCCCTCGCCTGGGCCCTTCCATCCCTGAGTAAAACCGCCTCTTACGCCGTATACCTAAGATATACCCTTATAATTATAAGACTCTACACTCTACGGTATCGTTGTATTCCAACAATATTAAATAAAAATTGATTGAACGATAAAAACTGCCGAATCAGAGTGTACCTAAAAATATTCACTTTTTATATTTTGCATAAATGATAAACGATGTAGTTGTTATTAGCAGATAATGTCCTCGTTTATTGGATAAACATGAAATTTCGCTAACTACACGGGGATTTGCGCGCATCATCCGCAGTCACGTTATCAAGATAAAATCTAATTATTCCGGTAACTGCGCTAATCTACGTTCGTATTCCAATATCATTAAAAATCAACTAGCTACGAAATTTCTCCTAATTGGCAAAATTGCCACAGGCTGGATTGCAGTAATGATTTTATTCCCCTCCACTGAAATTACGAGTATAGCTTGTTACAAATTTTATATGCGACATAGTGGACAAATAACAGCGTTAACCGGTGCCTTATAATTCGGAGAAAACATTATAAACATCATTGACGGTAAACAAATCGCCGTGGGAGAGATAAATGGCATCGAATTCGTGGGACAAAGGGCCGGAACGATTTCCAGCAGTTCCGTGGATGCGCATTGTTCGGCGACTTGAAGGAAACTTTGATTCCGCGTGCTCGCATTGAACGACGATGCAAATCGCGACTTTCCCGAGTCGCGCAGCCCCCAGCATCCATTCACGGGCTCGCTTAAAACAAAATCGTCCCCGTTTCCCCCGTGTCACTGTTGAATATACATCTTTGTCCCGACGGTGTACAAAGCGCGCGGCGCATTTATTGTCCGCGGCTCAATTCATCGGGTACGCGGCGGCGTTTATACTAATCCGCAGCGAGTTACCGGCTGTGACGTAAGCCGCGGGAACGGCGTGCATTTCACGGTTGCAGTTCGAGAGCCGCCGAGCCGCGCCGCGTGGCTCGTCGTCTGCGATACGACGACGCGTTTTGTTCCGGGGTGACGTGCGTGCTACACCGGGTCGGGCTGCATTCATGCCTGTACACGCGGCACTCTCGCGAGATGCAAGACCAGACTGCACCGCGACGCGTTGGATCCTCTGAAACGGCTCCGCTTTAGAAAGTCGGAATTTATCGCGCGCAAAATGTCGCTCCGCGAAAAGAAATTATTCAAGACCATAAATCGTCAAACCCGGCCATCGTCTACCGTTCCCTTTCGTTCCTGAAGTGCACGGTTTTTCGAGAATTAACCCCCGATGTCGTCGTCGAACGGCGATCGTCTTTGACTGTTACAAAGGCCGGGGAAATGTCGAATCAACTTTTCGGAATTAAAAAATAAATGGGACGCTGAAGGTTGACGTATACTTATGCGAGACACTCGTGATTGTCCGGTGCAAGACGGTTTTCTAAATTTTTACTTACCCAAGGTCTACATAACGGATTAAATTCTTTGGTGCTTTTCATTGGTAACGGATTGGAAAGATCAATTTACAAAATCTCGCCTTGACATTATTGTGGGTTTTCCTGAAATCCGACGATTTTGCGTTGATCAATCGGATTAAAAGGTGCTGCTGTTGACACACTTTTAGGTGATCATTGAATTTCTACGTAACAGTGCTTAGAATCTATGTGAAACAGGTGATCAATCGTTTGATTCGATTCGAAATAATCCGATGAGAAAATTAACCTTAGAAAGAGTAAGAATGGAGCTTCTCGAGGCCACCGAATGCAAAATACATACATACTAGGTTCAGGTACAAAACTTGTCTAATATTGTTTGTGTCATCTTTTTATTAAAGGTGCTTCTAAATCATTTTATAGAGTTGAAAACAATACAACAGCATTTCTAAATTCTTTGAATGTTTCTAGTCTTGTGTTTTTGATCAGTCATTTTTCACGTAGATTTCACTTAACTTCTGTTTCCCATCATTGACCAGAGTTGGTCAGTAATTAATTCTTCTGTAATCAATTATCTAATGTAAACATAGCAACCGTAAACATTAATCAGTCAATCACCGTTGAAATATATCAGTAATCATGATTACCCTCTGTAATGTGTAATCATTATATAATCAATAATTTTTAATTCATTTAATGATTAATTATATTTTATACAGATCTGTAATGTATATCTGTATGTTGAAAGTTGTATTAAAACCAAATTACACTAAAAATAAACAAGTGACTTGTTCTAAAAATTTTCTATGAAAAACTGTAAAAAATATATATATATTTCTAAAAAAATGTTCACAGTAAAGATTAAATCATGATGAAAAATGTAATCATTTCATGATTAATAATTGATAAAGCGATCACGTACATTGATTAGAACAACTTCTAATTTCCTTTTTATTCATTAATCAATGATTGCTGATTGTTTAGTAATCGGTAGCCACGATTAATAATTGCATTTCATATTAACCATAATTTTCAATCATTAATGGGATTACGTTTTGTCGAATCCTGTCATTGACTTGGAAAGTTTTCATTTTGCGAGTTGATTGCTGAGAACGCGAAGGAATGGAATTGATCGACATACAGGAGTAGGTGTCGCGTCAGTGTCCCCATTAGGCGGGGACGAGCGCGAAATACCGAGGACGCGAGTGGGCGTAACGATTAATTGTCTGGTCGTTGAAAGGAGGCGTCGATCGTTTGTGCATTGCGTGTATCGCTATGATGTTCTCGACGCTCGACGTCGACAACGACGACGCGACGAGCCCGCGAGATCGCGACTTGTCTTCTCGGACGTGAAACGACACCTCGAAGTCGGTGTCGTGTCTAAGGACGAAAAGGCAACGCGATGCAACCAGATGCGCGGAAACCGTGCCGCATTCATATTTGCTGTCGCGTCGACAAAGCTTGCCGCGGTCCCTGACTGCATTCGGTGATCAATGGATACGCCTCGACAATGCTCGTCCTTGCGGTGTCGCGTTATGTATTACGCTATGCAGAAACTCGGCGAGCTCCCGTCCTAGAGAATAGAACTTTCGGTCTACCGCCGCTGAATACGCTTAGGCGTGTTTCGACCGCATCGTTGCACTGCCGGAATTAATAGGAACGCTACTTAAAAATTAACTCCTTGCCGTATCCCCTTTCTCGTTGCTACAGTCGTTAGTAGACTGCGGATCTTTATGCATTTATAGTATGTATTCGCACATCTTTTAAAATAAAAGAAGCATCTATGTTAACGAACATTAACCAATTCTCTACGCTATGCTTACCACAAGGAATTTTCTAATTAACAAATCGAACCTAATCCATATTTATCAAATTTAGAAATTTAAAATTTGAATAAAGATTCGCAGTTCATATTGTAACATAATCATATATTGTATAATTTCTAATGTATATGCTATATAACCTTATATGGTTTAAGGCAATAAATAAATAATAATAATAATAATATAAGACTGAATGATTAAACAATGTAGAAATTGATTGTATCAAGTCAACTTGTACAATCGTTCTACAAGAATTAATTTCTCATTATTAAATACGTATTCTTTTTACATCATCTTTTCTGATGTGTACAATAAAGAAATTTTTTTACGATCGCCGTAAATACAATGGAAAAATAAAAAATTAAGGATAAAAGAGAAGACCCTTCATAAAAATCAGTTCATAAAAAGTTGGAAATAATTTTCCAGTTGCAACTAATTGAAGCGCAGTATAAAAATTCTGCGAAGTCTCGCGTTTATTACAATTTGTGGAGTTAAATGTGGTATGAAACGGCGTACTATTTTTATTAGGATCGAGTACGCGGAAATGAACATAAAAATAATTGCATTGGGACGCGGAAACAATTGTTTGTAATTGGGTTCGCGTCAGGAAAATTTTTCACTGATTATTTTCACGTGCCGCGGCTAACACTTCCGTTCGCGCCGCAACCGTTCGATGTTAAAATTATTCACTGGCAAGGCGAATACCTAACTCCCGTTGAAAGTTAATTTCTTCGAAACGGGATGCTCGGCCCGAGAGTTTTATATGATACGTATTAACCGGGTCGTGCGCGATAGCGTTTCGAAAACGTGATCGCGCGGGAGCTCGCGGTCCAAAACAACGCGTAACCGCGGTTTGCGGCTAATAAACTATCGCGCGCCCGGATCGTAAATAATTTAACGAGCCCCCGTTATGCCGGACGCGTCGACGCACGTTTTCATTTTTTAACTGTTGTTTTCGAGCCGACTCGGTGAGTCCTGTAGTTTACATTCCGGCGAACGATTCAATTTCGTGTTTGCGCGGGATAGCGTTCGACGAGAGCGTTGTAACACGAGAACTACCTGTTACAAGCCTGTAAAATCCACGGGCCGAACATACCCGAATGCGCACTTGAATCTCGCTGTTTAAATTTACTTTTGAACCCGGCCGATGTAATTGGAATTTCAAACCCGCCACGCTATGATCAGAATTCGAAATTGATTGCCGGAACCACCATACAAACTCGAATTTAAACACCGCGATCTTTATACTTATTTTCAACCATCGACTGTTCCGGAATTCTAACCGCGAGATCTGAATTTTTATTTTAGTTTTCCATACAAACGTTAGTAGCAGACGTATCTGGTGTGCAAAAGTTATCTACTCTACATTTCCTAGTTCTTTGTGTCAGACTCGCGACGAAGGTTCTGGGTTAGGTCGATTAAATATGTATGTTATTAATTTTCTTTAAACCGAAATGGAGAAATGATAAATGTAAATTCTGAACGATATAAAATTTCTAAAAAATATTTTACATTTCAAGAAAGAATCAAAAAGTAGAATAACTTTCCTCGCGGATTTCACGGGTTCGGTCGATCCGCCAGCGGATTAATAATCAAAGTCGCAGTGTGGATACGCAGAAACGGGAATATGTAGCGATACAACTGTGCACTGTATATGAAGATTTCCCCCGGAGCCCTAAAAACTCTGTCAACCGGAAGCGCGGAGAGAACTCGACTCGAAGGAATACGACGAGCGGAACACGGAGTTTATCCAGCTCCCAACTTTCATTCCCGACGTGCATACTCATATTCCAGCACGTTCGGGCAAAGAAAGCTTAAGCAAAATATCGAAACTTCGTAGAGGACGCGAGAATCTCGGCGTTCCACGGCAACCAGTCGGGGGAGTCGTTTTCGCAAATCCGTGCGTCGGGATGCATTCGTTGTCGAACCTATTGCCGCGTTTCGCCGAGCGTTTTCTCGCTCTTGCAAACCCTTTTTTTATTGACAGGCATTTACACGGTATAACCACGGAAAACGAGCTTTCGGATATACCGCGACACGGAACGACCAATCCCGCGACCAAGGATGAACTCCGATGGAATTGGACAACGTCGCCGGATCAGGGGAATTGATTCGGATTGGGGAGAATACAATTACTCCCTCTTCCACATGTCTTAATTTGACGACACTGACACTACCTCTGGCAAAAATTATTCGATCAAACAACCCGAGTGAAGAAGATGACCCTCGTGTCTCGATAAAAAATAATAAAAAACAGATTACAACACTGCATGTCCCCCTGGCAACCGTGCAACATTTGTTAGAAAAAGTTGTTCGTATAAAATATAATTGATCAGTTATTCGAAGTCATGAGACTCACCCTATACATTTCAGTTATGATACACAGTGACTCTCATTAATATTCGGACGTTCTTCAAAAAATTTTTAATATTGGACCATACGATTTCAACTTTTTCGAGAAGTTAGACCAATCAGTTTACTATGTGATGTGAAAAGAAATTTTTTCAAAAACTGCAATTGGTTTGAATTGTAGGGAAAATACTGAAAGTAGCATTTCACAATATTTTTATGTGAGTCTATATTGAAAATTTGGTACTTTTCCGTTAGCCGGGCGCAACCTAACCCAGACCAATAATTATAAGCATATATAATTATAACCTAAGCAATTATAATCTAACCCAGACCAATAATTATAAGCATTCATTTTGGGTAAAACTATTTTGTTTACAATTCATTAATATTTGTAATTATATATGCTTATAATTATTGGTCTGGGTTAGGTTGCGCCCGGCTAACGGAAAAGTACCGAAAATATAAAAAATTCGTTTTATAGATCTGTATCAATTATATGCATTGTAAAAGTTTCATCGAAATCGGCCGATGCGGGATAAAACAAAAAGCACTGAAAGATTTAAAAGATTTATTGCAGTTAGAGGCCGAAAAACGTGAAAAACTGCAATTTTTACCATCTTTAAACGTTTATAATTCATTGCAACGTTGACCGATTTTTATGAAATTTTCAGTATATGTTTAATTGGTACAGATCGACGAAACGTGTTTTCTAAATTTTCAATATAAGCCCACATAAAAGAATTGCAAAATAGAACTTGTAGTATTTTCTCTGCAATACCGACCAATTGCAATTTTTTAAAAAATTCTTTTCACGTTGCGTAACAAACCAATTGTTCTAACTTCTTAAAAAATTCAAGTGATATGGTCAAATATCAAAAAAGTTATCGTCTTTTTTAGAGTGTAGAGAATATATTTAAAAGAAAATCTCAACAAAGTAATAAAAAATATCCGAAATCCTACCTTCCCGTAAATAATTAGCCGTTATTCGATAAAATAAAAACCGTTCATATTTCAAGAGTCGTGGCCTATAATGGTTGTCCGAGCGGCCGTGTATCGATACCGCGACGTTCTCGTTCAATCGAATCCGGAAACTAATTCGAAGGGTCGATTCGCGTAGCCGGCTTCCGTGAAAAACCGTGCTCGGGGGTGTTCTGCATTATTCGAGCTATCTCGGCGATAAATATCGGCAGCCCGTGGCGAAGTGCATGTACCTGGCCACTACCGGGCCTGCCACGGGAATATTTACACGGCGATTCGATTTATCGCGTGCGCCCGGTTTCCTCCCACACACCCCTCCCGACCAACCCCCGCCACCCCAGGACCTCCCGCGAAAATTGAAATATATTTCCCGCAAAGCCGCCCCCGATTTTATTGTCCAATTCCATCGAACTTCATCCTTCGTCGCCGGGATTGCTCGTTCTGTGTCGCGGCGCATCCGAGAGCTCGTTCCGCGGTTACCGTGTAAACGCGGCGATAAAAAAGGGATTGCGAAAGCTCGATAAACCGGCCGCGAACGCAACGATAGTCTACACGACGGATGTTTACTCTCGGAGATTCGTGAAAACGGTTCTTGACTGGAGTAATCCTCGTAGTTCTGTACAGAGAATGATGATTAATAGTGGTGTGCGAGAACCCGAAAATGTCGGGACGAGACGAGACGAGAATTTTTTCGAGATCGAGACGAGTACTCGAAATTTTTGAAATTCTCGATGATGTCGAGATTCTCGAAATTATCGGGATTATCGAAAATTTCAGGGTTTTCAGTATTCGATTACCGTTATAAAACTCGCTTTAAAGGTGGAGCCCTGTGTAAATGGCCTGTTTTTCAAGAATTTTTTTTTTAATGTAATGCGTAGATTGATTTCAAATTTCAGGTATCATTTATTGTTGTTATAGTGAAACAAAAAATATTTCTTTTTAATTTTAATTCTTAATAATAATGGTGGAATAACGGCTTGAAAATGGCATTCTGTAAATGCGCCGTGCAGCGTACACTGCACTTTGGTTTGAAACAAAAAAATCCAAATGGAATCTTTAGGTTATGCAAAAACGCTCAACATGACGTTTTTCTTTTTTAAAATTTGCAAAATTGCAAAAATGGCGACGTTTTGAAGAAAAAACGGATTTTCTGATATAAATAATTATTAATAAAAATAGTTTAACTAAAAAATAAAAAAATTGGAGCTCGTCATGCTGAGGCTAATTATTTATAAAATATATATATCAAGTTTCATGAAGATCGTGTAATTAATTTATGAGCTACGTTGCACGGCGTGCGAAATTTTGCGTTTCGAGAAAAATGCGTTTAAAGTTTGTGTAACAGGGAGCGGCTTAGCGGAGTTCGAGCAAAGCGCTCAATACACCTCTTCAGTTTATTTTGAAAATAACTAATAAAAAAAAACTAACTTTTTTTATCGTATTCCTGAGGAAATTTTCTATCGATTTAACAAAAAAAAATGCTAAAAAATTTCATTTTACACAGGGCTCCCCCTTTAAAACCAATCATGGTATGAACTTATCGATATTTGAGTCGTTTCCGAAAAGTACATTACACCCAATTCTGTTTTTACACAAACTTCTTTTACACGATTTTGATTTAACACGAATTAGAAAAAAATTTAATTCTCTTTTTACACAACTTATTCTGATTTAACAGTAGCGACCCAAATTCTAAGAAGAAAATTTTGTTTTATTTTTATTGTTACAACTGCGACATTGGAATATTGCGTAAAAGTCAATAAATAGTAAGTTATAGTTTTAAAACCTTTGTTTTATTAATCCATTTAACCTACAATATCGTCTCAGAGACGTTGTAAGTCGGCTGGAGGTTTTGCCTAATTTTTGTGTTATGAATTCGTGACATGTTTTTTTCCTTTTTAAATGATAATTTACTTTGTATGATACATGTGCAATCTTTATGAAATAAAATTTTAAGATCCTAACACGAAAACTCATGGTTTATTGTATTATTTTTGCTGATTTGTTAGGACTGGAACCAATCTTCTATTTTTTCATAGATGCAATATATTTTTTTACATGTATTCATCGGAAACGTATCTATCGTGTAAAAACATAATTAGGTGTATAAAATTGATTAATTGAATCTTCTTATTTCTTACTTAATCCATTAGTATAGAACAGTGGTTGGCAAACTCATTGGTCAAAAGTGCCAAATATCAACAGTAGAATGATTTAGATTTCTTTTAAGAGCCAAATTTCTTTATAAAAATGAATCTGCATGTTATACTTTATAATAATCTTAAATTACTCTTAATTTGAATTTAGATATAACGCACTGACTGATTGAAAATTGTATTAAACACTATTAAATTAAAATAAAATTAATTTATTCCCGAAACTTTCGAGAATCTTGAACCTTTTTGGGGAATCTCGACATAATCGAGAATTCCGAAATTTTCTAGAACCCGACCCGTCTCGATCATCGGGATCACATTTTTGGGTTCTCGCACACCCCTGATGAATTAGACCAGTTTCAGACTCTCGACCAGACTAGTCTTTTCTCACACCGAGCTCCAGAAAGTTCGTGAACCGTTTGAAAATTTTTATCGGTTCAAGTTCCACGTAAACTGTATTTACAGTAAGCTAATAAGATTGTCCCCGTCTCAAGCCATCTTCGCCACAGTGACTCATCGTCCAGATGATTGATAGCAGGTCAAAAGCAAGGACTCGATAAGCAACCTGCCGTTCGAATTACAATCGTGCACACTTGTGAAATAATGAAATCTAAAATCGATCTACAAAGACCAATATTAAATAGCTGCAGGTTTAAACAATGCAAAGATTGAAAGAATTGAACAGTAGCGATATATTACGTAGGAACATTAAAAGATAAAAATGTTTCAGCTTATAAGTATGACAAGGCTCCATTTATTTAGATTTTGTTGCAATTTTTATTTCAGTATGTGCTTGGATAAAAAAAATGTATCGAATCAATTTCCAAGTAAGTAACTTATAAAATATATAAAACCGGTCATTTGACCGGCAGTGGTAGGTTTAGTGTTAAAATAATTAAAGAAACAAGACAATTTCAACGTTACACTTGTTTCTTGCAGACTATTATTTCATCGTCTATAAAATTTATTTTATAATACAAAAAAGGTGAAGTAAAGAATCATATGGAACACACTAGGTGATTCCTCGAAGGAACAAAAACTGAAATTGTTTTTATTCGAAGCTGGTTTTCGAGAAAATCGAGTTTAAAAATTGATCAGCCATGCATAGCATCAAACAGGAATCGACTAGCATGTACGTGCATGATTTACCGTTTCCCCTTCTCATAAATAATAGAGCATGCTTTGTAGACTGAATTTCGATCGTTTTGAAATCAAAGCCCCACAGGGGAAAATCGTATTCAACATTTCTTTGTCACTTCTCATAAATAGATTGCAGATTTTTATGCAAAATAAAAACATTATGCATCGATTATAAGAAGCAGAGAATAAATAGAAATTGATTTCCACCCTTGACAGTCATGATACTACCTGACATCGTATGTAAGTACTACCTTCAACTCATCAGAATTGTCAAGAACAGAAATAAGTGTCCACGTAGCTCCTGTATCTTGAAATTAATGCAGACAATTTTTATTTTGCATAAAAATCTACAGTCTAGTCATAATAGTTTATTCGAATAATTTACCGCAAGTATAACAATATTATCTTCAGGGGTGAACTACAATATCCCAACACCCCGCGACGCGAGGATGTATATAAAAGAGTTTGCGGAGCTACTAATAGTTAAATATGTCATAATTTCTTCAAGTTTTGCAGACATTGCTACTGCTTTATTTTTATTTTTCACTTTGCCAGTTACCGTAGCAACAACGGAAAGATCTTTTTCGAAATTAAAAATAGTAAAAATCTATTTAAGAAATTCTACTACAGAAGAACTTACCTCCATACTTTATCTCTTTTAGCAATAGAAGCTAAAATTTCTAATGAAATGGATAAGCAAGATTTAATTACATAGAGATTTTGCAAATTTAAAATATCGACAAAATTTTACATTTTAGAAAATGAAGTACCAATATCTTTTTTTTGTACATAATATAATATAATTTGTTTTTTATGTAATATATTTTTTTTATATAATATGAGTTGTTCTTTTTATATAGTAAAAGTTTTGTATCTTTATACAATATAAATTAAGTTTTCTTTCCTGATATAAGTCGTTTTTTTAGGTAATATAAGCTTTTTTCCTTCATATAATTTAAATTGTTTTTTTTTTCTGAGTGCCTAAAATTATATTTTGCAGGAGGAGCAAAAATTTCTAACTCCGTTACTGATGGATAGGAGCTATGAATTCGATAAATTGGGCATTCTAAAGATTCTGTTCGGGAAAAATTAACTATGTTTGCATGGGGAGCCACGCGTCTCTAATAATCTAGGACAATCTAGGACGATGGGCGTACGTATACGAATCGCCGTGTCACTAATCGGTAAGATTCACGGGATCGATTAAAACTGTTTCTTCATCAGTGCTTCGCAGATTTCCCTGGTAATTTATGAAAGTCGTTCGACGTTAAAAGCCCCACGGCTAGGGTGGTTTTTACGGTTGGAAGGTTAGCAGGAATCTCCGTTCCGCTCGTCAGATGCTCTACGTCTTACGTCGACGTTTCTTCGTGCCTCGTGGAAAATCCCATCTCTCCGTCTGCGAGGTTAAACGGAGAGAGAAACGTCAAAACGGAGAACGAGACGAAGGCTGATAGTCGGAACGAAGTCGACTACCGGGAGCGTTTTTCGGTGCTTTGATCAAAAGTCCCAATCAAGATTGATTGCTCGAGATGAAACGGAATCTATTTCGCGTCCGACGAGATTACGGGGTAACGCACGCCGGGCTGAATGCTAAATCGGCCCCGGTTGACGTTCCGGAAAGGTCGAGAAATGCTAACGAGCTTCGCCAGTAGTCGGCAGCTGCTTTCAAAGCTCGAAATCCGCGATTCCGAGCGGCTGGCTGCTCGGCCACGCTGTTCTTTTCCTTGCCGATTCCGGCGCGACCCAACCGGTCTCCCGCTTGAAATTCGTTGCCGCCGTCATCCCCCTGGCCCAACAGTCGCTAAGCCGGTTACCAGCCTGAGATCCCGACACGATCAATCCACTATCGACTGAATTGGAACAAAGGATCAAGGCCTCGCCGCCGATCCCCGCTTCCTTCCCAGCCTGGAAATGGGATGCGAAGATATCGACGGAACCTTGGCCAAGAGAGTGGTCTGCCGACCCCTTAGTTCGATGTCCTGATGCCAGGGAATTCAAATTTCATTGCACCATCATTGGTAGATGTGTTACAGAGTTTACGATATTGAACGAGCACGGCAGAGACACGCGTACGCGGAATGCGTGAGTTGTGTGTGTATTTGCGATCCATAAAAACCTTTCTACATCGCGGGACTTATTGCTGGTAAACACCTAATTCCCCGTTTTTCAGCGATCGTAGTTTCGAACAGCTTACCAGGAATCTCTCGCGGATGTCCAGGGGCGAAGGACAGCGATCCTGGAAGTTCTTCCAGGACTGAAGAAGTCGCAGTTCCGGAAGCGGCTCTTAAATAATCCGTAATCCCGGTGCGGGGTTCATAGTTTACGATCCGAAACGCTGCAACCCTGTTTCCGGAGCTGATCGGATCGACGGGGAGTCGCGCGCTCCGTTCTCTATCTGCATCGATCGTTTCTAATCTCGGCACGACTCGCGCCGTAATCTTAGCGAAAGCTCCGCGAAGATTAGCGATCTGGAGTTCGCCGGATCCTTTTAACGTCGCGCGCGACTGAAAGGCGAAAATCCGGCCGCCTATGGCATCGAGGTCGCGAGACGTACCGTTGAGGTGTCATTTTGGTCGGGAATATCCGCGATAAGGGGAGGCTTACGGAGTGTAACCGGATAGGGTGGTCAAATGTGCGCCGAAATCAAATTGCGATCTTTTTTCATGCTATTCGGTAGGACCACTAAAGGAGACTCTCTGTGGCAAGGTTCAAGTCCGAAGGTTTCTTTGATTTTTTATTTTATTAACTACGATGCATTTTATAAAATAATCAGAAAAAAATTCACACTAATAATCATAATAAGACGGAACAACCGTAATGATACTGTAACGGTTAGTGGTTACTAAAGAAAGAGACCTTTTAATTTCCGAAAAGACAAACTTTATTTAACTGTACTCGGTATCGTGACTTATACTATATCGACTCGCGAAGAGAAAGGCTCGGTAACTATTCGACTGAGTACTGCGGGATGAAGAAGAACGCACCGCGGATTTCCTGCCTATTTATGTGCTCTTCGAAAAGGCGTGACCTTTCGCAGACACGAAGGAGGAGTTTGTTTGTTTCCTCGTTACCGCCTTATTTGGGCGGGGGTGGAAATCCCGGTTGTCTACTTAATATACCTATCGGCAAGGTGGTCGCCATGTGCGGGAATAAAGACTTTTTGGGACCGAGCTTGCCGCTCGGTCGAACAGACCCTACTAGGACACGACTGGCAGCGTTTATGACGGGGGTAGCTAAATTTCTACGCTCCTACAATCAATCAGTAAAATTATTTACCATCCTGCAGATGGACCAGGGTAGGTTTTACCACTCTAAACCCTAACATCTGCAGGCGGTTATTTTTATTGCCTAACGCTGCGAATCGTGTACCGCTACAATACAAACGTGGTCCTCTGATAACTTCATAAGTTTCTGGAATGTTTTGAACATCGATTTTGCCAATCAAAAATTTGAAAAAAAATTCACAGTCGTGTAAGTTAATAAGTGGAATGTTCATACATTTTTTCGTAATTTTTTATTAAGTATAACACAGAAGAAATAGAATACAATTCATTAAACCGTGCCCACCCTACAGCTACCCTTGCGATAGGGGTAACGACTTGAAACTTGTCACGAAAAGATCAAGTCACAAGAAAGATCAATTTGGTTTGGGAGCACATTTGACCAGCTTATCCGGCTGTAGCCTTTCGGATCAATCGCGAGAGGCTCGGATTCACGAGGTGCGAGAGGGATCTCAGCGAGAAGACACGGCAATAAGACATCGGGGCCCAGGACCTTTGAACGGCTCGAAAGGCCAGCCAAATGGGAGGAAGAGCAGCGAATCTCCCGGTGCACAAATCAACGAGAAGTTCTGCACACCGTCGACTCGCGGCGCAACCTTGGTCACGAGGTGAAAGGGCTCGCGGAGCAAGATCTCCAGAGATCCGGGACGCGTAAACCGTTTTGATATACGATCTGGTTACTCTCAATGCGCCTATTGACGCCGGGACGCCATGCCGCGCGTCGTTCCGCCTTGCCAACCGGGCACACCGACACCACACACCTGGACAATCGGCTACACCTGCGTTACCTGCACGCCACGGGCATTGTCGATCGGCCAGGAACGCAAGCGCTAGGTCTTGGGCACCGGCATTTTTCGTCACGGTAACATCGTTTGTCTACGTGAGACAGTGACACGAAATTGCGGCCGGCAATGCGCACCGGTGGAATTTCATTGCTGCGGGCACAGCGTGGCAGCGCACGGTGGGCTGGAAACCAGTTTTTCGTGGCCAGAACTGGATTTTTTAAGTTTCATATTGTCAAACCATTTTTATATCAATCGACAACTCTTCGAAGCTTCAAAATCCAAAATATTAGCCAGTCCAGATAAATTATCTGCGTAGGGACGTCACTCTGAAGTCGAAATTAACATTCAACCTACCACCACCGATCGTCATAGAAAAAGCAGGCTTAAATTAAAGGTATAAATTACTTCGCACACTACCATAATCGAAAATCAACACCGTGGTACAGTAACAAAAATCTCCAACGTGAAATTATATCAACGATAAACAGATGCAGATCAGGACACTATAATCTTCCCAGCTCTCTCGCTCGGATTGGCATAATAAACGATCCGCGATGTCAATGCGGCTATGAAACCCAGGATATTGACTATGTACAATACTATGGCAATGTCCCACATTTGATGAACAGAGATCAAAATTTATCAAACACTTGCAAAAACTACATCTTTTTCTTCCGCTCTCATGTAATGTCCTACTCTCCAGACCTACGTCGGAGATATGTAAAGTAACATACTCGTTTCTGAATGATTGTAAGTTAAAGATTTAAAAAAAAAAAAGGAAAGAAAGAAATACATCTTTATACTACCTATTTAGCAGACACACGGATGTTTATAATTCTTATTGTATTATCTAAAGTATTATAATGTATTAAAACGTCTGTACTGCATTGCAAAATAATTTCTTCTTTGAGATTCAAATTGCATTAATAAAAAAAAATGCCTGTTCCAGATTTTTTTTCATAATTATTGAAATTATAAAAATGCGTTTGTAGTAAATGATTAAATAAATATATTTAGTAGAGCAGACATTCTAATATGAACCGTACAAACTTCAAATAAATTTAATCTTGTTATTGTTATAAGACAAAATCTACCGTCTACTTGTAAAGTTCGGTAGATTTAGTGTTAGAAAATTCAATTATGTATGATCTCAATCACCGCAGACGCTCAACAGTTTCTTTCCTGACCTGCTTTTAAAATAGCTTGATCGACACATTCGCACTCAAAATCATTAAAGGAGGAAACATATTTCTACTTGCCACACCTGTTTTTTACAACTTTTATTTTTCATAAAAAAAACCGCAGTCTATTATTTATTTCTCCGACGTATTAATTTTCTACTATTTGTCTATTTTATTAAAACTCGTGGGAAGAATGAGAGTCGAATTTCAATTAAAAACGTGAGAATTTCGGGTTTAATGTTCCCCCAAAATAGAAAAAAGAATTCCGCCGAACACAAATTAAAATTTGATTCTCTATCTTCTATATTTACAAAACTCCAACCTCCACTCGAATGTGTGGCAGCTATTTAAGAACGAGGATAATAACCTGCGTGACAAGGCGACTGTGCCTTAAGTGAAATAATCGGAATTCTTTTTAAGTAGCAGCACTTAAAATTCCATTCCCCGGTCTGCGGGTCCCCCGAATAAAACATTCCTCGAATTTCCGAAGCTGAAAATCATCGGTAAACCGTTAAGATGCTATCGATGCTGGATAGACACAGTGTCCTCGGACAGCTCGCATTGCCTATGAACCTCCTAATAGTTATTTTTAGAGCGGGGAACAATACACACGTTGCTTCGGTCTTTCCGAGTTGGATCCAAGAAGGTCGCGTGCTGGGATAGATTATAGAGCACGTTCCGCGAATCGCAAAGCATTCCGAAGGCCTATAGCTCCATTGGCCTTGCCTTTCAATCGTAAACTACATTCTGAGTGCGCTCCCCGGCTGACATGTATCATTATAATAAAACCGGCGTCTATATTCGGAATTAGATCGTACCACGCATGCGAAACCCTTCGCCGATATCTAAGTTTTAAGAAATGGGCAACGCGACTTACTGCATTAAGCGGTGCAACATTACTTTATTGGAATTTTTGTGGTAACAAAGAATTTTCGCAGGTGCAAAATTCGTGGACAACGAACTCAAACCCGTCGGTAAAATGGAACCACAACTGGGATAGACGGGATCCAAAGAGCTTAGTGAAGCCAATGAAAATAAACAGCGAGAGTGATGAAAATGTCTATAATAAGGAGTTATCGTTGAAGAAAGCAAAAGCCAATCGTCACATAATTTTGATACGTCATGGACAATATAATCTTTCAGGCAAGACAGATCTGGAAAGAAAGCTTACAGAGCTTGGTAGGAAACAAGCTGAAACAACGGGGAAAAGATTACAAGAATTGGGGTTCCCTTATAGTTTGATTGTACGATCAACAATGACCAGAGCTCAAGAAACTTCCAAAATTATTGAAGGAAGTCTTTGCAACATAGCTGTGCAAGATGATCCATTCCTTACTGAAGGTGCGCCTATACCACCTGAACCACCAATTGGTCATTGGAAGTCTGAAATACGGTTCCATGAAGATGGACCTAGAATAGAGACAATAAAATAAACGGTCGGGTATGCGAAGCAAATCCGGACAGTGTGTATCATTATTCCATTTGCGAATCATCCTGTCGTTTAGGAAGAAGATTCATGCAATTCTATTAATTTTAATTCATCTTCGTCGCCCTGCACTCTTACGCTGACTTCTTAACTTAATTTTTTCATTTTTCGTTGGAACGAGCATGTTGCACTTTCTTTTCGCTATAATTAGACTGCGGATTTTATGCAATTTATAACAAAAATGAGTAGTTGCAATTTGGAACAGTAGTGCTGTAAACACTAGCTATAGATATAAATTGAATGATATCGGTGCTGATCAATGTGACCATGAAAAATAACCTATTTGCAAAAAATTATTATCCATTGATTGATTGACGTTTCGATCTAAATGTAGATGTGTTTGCGCCTGTGGAAAACAAGTTTAAATATATTGGAAAAGTCAAAAACTTTATGTATTGAAAAATGGTTTAAAAGTAGCTAGTTTAACTAGCTATAGATGTAAAGGTATAAATGATTGGTGTGAAGATCTATAGCAAAACTAAATATACTTAACGAAACAAGATACAAAATCGGTATGAACAGAATGATTGATTAAATGAACGGAAATGAACGATGAAACGACAGAGATGTGATATGTGTTCAAGGGCCAGCGGAGGAGTACGATTATTTGGAAATTCGGGAGGACAAACGAGACCACGTGATCGTTAGCATACGTTGACGACGTCCTAACGATCGGTGCCGCTATGGAAAGAAAGACACGAACACAAGTAACGGGTTTCGCATGAATGCAGTATGTTCCGCTCGGCAAACGCGACGCTTGAAATCAGAGTTCGACGGCAACGGTGTTGATGTTGTGGCGCCAAGCTCGACAGCTGATTTTCGGTGATAGGCGCAAAAACTCTAACCACGACGCGTTCTTATGGCAAGGTATTACATATTACTTCGACGAGGCCTAGCAAGCAATAACCCAGCTTCGAGCACGAGATCTAATTATACACAACTTTTGAATTTACCGTAATCCGATTTACGTATAATAGAGATTATTAGGCAGTTTTTAAACAAGTACATATATTGGGATGGAACGAAAGTTGATAGCATGGCTTTAAACTATAATTCTAATATTTTGAACGTATTAACGTAGTATACATATAATATCTTAATACGCCACTTAACTTAGACTAGATTGGAGCTTCTGCTTGTTTACATTAATTTTATGAAATTAAATTTTTATTGCACATCGCTTGATAAAATCAAAGATGATTAGTAGGCCTTTAATATCTGGGCCGCATAAGAAGAACTTTATACATGTCGGGAGCCAGTACTTGTGACGTAAAAGAGTTGCTATGAGTTTATCGCGTTCATCTATAATTCTAATATAAAATTAAAATATTTGTTCATAGATTTATTTAATAACACATTTTCCATTCTGTTCTATTACTTTCTGCCATTTTTAAGATAACTTATCATGTTTTTGAATAAATCTATGTATAAGTATTTTAATTTTGTCTGTGCATTTTAATATAAAAACGCTACGAACTTTCGTCCCAATCCAATATTACATTTGACCTACTAAAATTATCACTTCTGTTTCTTGCAACAAACGCAGAAAATTTTGATTTTGCATGAAGATTCGCAGTCTAGTTATAATGTATGATTGTGAATTGCCGATCTTTATGCATATATCTGGAACACAAGAAGGTGTTTATATTCGTACAAATCAATGAAATTTTTATTTTCACTATAATTAATCAATGGAAGAAACTTTTCCTCGATCGGACTGAAACAGTTTCCCACCGCTACGCGTCTGCAGTACACGTAATATTCTAAAAACCGCATTTTCAGTAAATGATGCAATGCCATAAGTTGCTATTGTACAGGTGAGCCGAACCGACATAGCATCATCCTTTATTTTCTCCTCGAGCGCAGGCATGCGTACCTATTCAAGAGTCAAAGCGGCCGCGTTCAACACGGCGACCGTTTCCCCACAATGGAGGCTTATTAGAAGCCAAGCCCGCGGATTAATTAACAACGTTAGCCTTTATCGCGAAGAGCGGAGCCTTTTCTCGAGATGCAGCCGTCGACGACTGCAGGTGACTTCGGTTGCGCAACGGCACGGAACGCTACGCGGTGGAAAAAGTTGGATGGTATCGTGTCGGATCTCTTCCCGACGATGCCAACGTTGAAATATTATCGCACCCCTGGAACGAAGTCACGACTGTTCGTTGCGCAATCGATGAAATCAATACTCTCGACGCCTCTCGTGCACTGAAATGTCAATTGATCTTTTTCCGCTGGTGGTTCCCTGGCAAATGCCACGTTACTCTTAGCTTACTCCCCTTTTCCTTCGGTCCTCCTCCGTATAGTATAGGGTGATCGACTCTGTGCATTAATAATTTAATCTTCGCAACGTACTTCTGATGATTACAGTATTTCATACAGAGTGATCGATTCCATTTTTTAATAAACCCTTCTACAGTGCTTCTGATCGCGAAGATACTTTTGATAATATGGCAGTCACGGCTGGAAATCCTTGCACATCAATCTTTTTTACATATTGTTTAACCTATTTCTTTGGTATCAACGTTGATTTTCGTATTGGATCTAATAGCAATAATTCATGAATTGAACAAATATTTAAACCGAACTTTGCAATTCTAGGTCAGAACGGACCCAAGTCCCGTGATTCGAGGATTAAGGAGTGAATCCATAATCCGAAGCTCAAAATAGTCATCAACAACAGCCGACAGTCAATCAACAGTCAGATTATTAACAATTCAAGCCCTCAAATATTGATACTTGAATTTGCTCTGTCTATCGCGTGCTACGCCAGTGTCCGTATTAATGATAAATCGAATATTCGATCACTGTTGTTCATGTATTATACATGTTTTCCATGTTTTCCTTATATCTTTGGTCCTTACTTTCAGTTCAATCATAGATTTCAACGTAATTTTAGCATGTTCGTTTAAGGGGATATTGTACTTTCTCGATTGAAAGTTTTAATCATTTTTATGGGACTGATAAATTAATGAACAAACATTTTTTGAGTCCGTAATTTTTTTAACATATATCTTAAGTCTTCAAATACGAGAAAAAATTTGTATATAATTTTGTAAATGATTTTCATGGAAGTCATTTTAAAAATTTTGATTTGCTGGTGTGAACGATTGCGCCTCACTGGAACGTCTGATAAAAAAAGAATTATCCTTAGAAAAAGTATGACTATGGCTCCAGTATACACTACGATTATTTTGTTCGAGCAAAAATTCACAAAATGGTGGACCTCCAAAGTTGGTGGTCTCAGAAATAGCATTTTCTTTGTAAAAAACAAACGTTAAGAATTGAGGAGAAAATTAACCAATGTTATTTATTCTAGTATATGCTGGGGCTATTGTTGTGTAGAAGAGCATATTAAAATTTCGGACCGATCGGTTAAATGGGTTTTAAGTTATCATGCACGCCGATTACGAAAACGTTGTTTTGAGAAAAACACGTTTAAAGTTTTGATAAATGAACATTCGCATATCAAATCTACAATGAGTGTAAAAAATATTTGTACACTTTTCAAAACTGCGTAACTTTTTAAAAATTGGACCATACGATTTGAGTTTTTTGGTGATGTTAGGAGGATTAATTTACTAGTTAATGTGTAAATAATTGTTTTTAAAAATTATTATTGGTCACATTTGCAAAGCAAAATGTAAAGGTCGCGATTTTTAACTTGTTTATCTGTGCCCGTAACAAAAATTTAAAACATTTATTTTGTATATATCTAAGTAAGTTGTATACACGTATGTACAAAGTTTCATTGAAACATGTAAAAATCTTTGAATTTAGGGCTTGCGATTCGTTCAAATCGCAGATTCTCTACAAATTTTAGCTATTTTCAATGAACTATATTCATAACAATTGTGATCGATTTCGATGAAACTTTGTGCATGTATATAACTTACTTAGATCTACTAAATACACCTTCTAAATTTTCATTACATACACAGATAGAGAATTTAAAAGTCGAGCCCTTTACTTTTTCCTACGCAAATGCGACTAATAACAATTTTTAAAAACAATTATTTACACATTAGCTGGTAAACTAATCCTTTTAACATCTCCAAAAAACTCAAATCGTATGGTCCAATTTTAAAAAAGTCATACGGTTTTGAAGAGTGTACGAATACTTTTTGCACTCACTGTGCTTACGTTCAATCAGATATGCTTGCTATAATCGTCTATAACTTCGAAAGTATTTTGAATTTTCCTCTGAAATGTTCAGAGAATGTTATTGACCTGTGATACTTTCCAATAGGATACTTTCTAAAAAGTCGGTTTTTCCGACCCGAGAAAGTGTAATGTCCGCTTAAAAGCAAGTAGAAAAACAAGAAATTAATGCAAGATACTACAGATAAGTACAAAGTAATGCAGTTACCGAAACCAAAAAACAGACCAGCGGTTTTTCAGAGAAATTTGAGTTAGAAGATGCATTAAAAGGAAACTGAATGGAGAACGAAAGGGACAATGAAGATGGACGAAGCAGCACCACCGTGTCGTCAGCGTGTGATCGACGTGCGAGCTAGCACGCGCGGCGTTTCACCAAAATTGGAAGAAGAAGCATCGTAACTTTGTCAGTCTCGATTTTCGCGTTCCTTTGTCCCGGCGTAATTGTCTCCTGAAATATCGAGTTTGCACCTAGTCGAACACCCAGTATATAGAGCCCGACAGCACGGCATCGTACGTACGATGAATTATTGCGTATCCCATTAGGGCAGACAATAGACCCGTCGCGTAGACGTGCCGGCGTTACAGCAAAGAAAAACGATTAAACGCGTCCTGTCGCGAGAGAGACTGACGAGCAAAAACGCATCGCTCGTAGCTGCCTACTGATATCATCCGCGTGCTTGAATCTTGTTCGACCGAACGGTTCTTCGAGGACGCACAGTTAGACGGGACGACCTGACGGTGATCAAAAATCGATTTTCGTTAGACTGTAAATTCAAATTCATGTTACTCGAGAGAGAATTAATTATATTATAACTAGACTAATACACGTTGAAAAATCAACTTAATCTCGTATTAGCAACCGTTGAGCAGAGGCTAACCCAGAACCGGATTCGACACGTGACCGGGCTGTGGGGGAATAGCGTCGTAGAAGGGGAAGCTAGAGTTGGGGGGGGGGACTCTGATTACGTCTTAACGAAAGCTTCAACTTCTTAGCAACTTTTAAAGATTTGCGACCATTTACGATGAATGTAATAGTTTTTCACGCAGAATTTAACGGTTTATCCGAATTCGAAAAAGAATATGTAGCATTCCGTTTAAAAATATAATCGTTTGATGCCACCGGGTTGTTTGATATCGCATATCGGTCCTAGACACCAGATTTCATTTCGCCGTGCGAACTTCGAATTCAAACATCCGGAATGGGAACTCGCACTCGGTGAAGAACGAAGTTGACAGTAGACTGCGGGGTATAGTCGAGTTACAACCGCGCCGCTTCGAATTTCAACGAGGACCATCGGTATTTGTACTTGAATTCATCCGTTGTGATTCGAGTGCGCATCGGCGCGCTGAAATTTCCTGTTTGATCGTTCGTTTTAATCGGCGAACGTATGTATGCATGTACGTACTAGATGTCCCAGGGGCAGATGCCACGGTACAAATCGAACCGAAGTCAAGAGCCGCAGAATTGCTCTGTAATTATTTTACTGCATCTCCTGATTGAACACGGTTAGAATGACGACGAGCGCTCGGAGGTTTCTGAGAGGAGACAGAGGGTGTGTTCTGCAATACCGGTTATCGGTGCGAATATGCTTACGCAAATGTTGGTTTTCGACGTCACTTTTCGTGCAACCTGGAACTAAATGGAAACTGGGTTACGGTATTTAGCGTTGTATTAAGTTCTGAGTATGATAGGTGACGCATTAATACTCGGAAGCTGCACGACCTTCGTTATTGTGCAGATGGTTACATAGTTATTCACCAGTTTGTTTATAACTGAACTCCGGCACATTCAGACAGAGTAGCCAAACGATACCTTTGACATGCAGGGTAAAAATGGACTCCAAAAGTGTTAAATTTCGATCATATTCAGAATGTTATGTTCTGCCGGAACAGAGGTGTGAACAAAAAGCGTTCAGACCGAGCATCTAAGTTTATGGCGTAAACAAAGGCTGGGTGGTATAGTCGACCGGCACCAAAATCAATCTTAGTGACTCAGCTTATTTTCTTACCGGGTTTTGCTACATTACTCATCCATAGTATCAAAACAACTGAACTTTACCGTGCCACCCTCAATCACTAACCCCTACCCACTATTCACCACCTTGGGCGATAAGTTGTATATGGCAGCAGTTTCGAAGCAATCAGTATTGCGCTGAAGTCTGCGATGCTTCGCGGATCTACAAAACGCAATGATAAAAGTTTCATTACAGGTTGAAGTAACAAAGTTGAAAACACTGATTTTTTCCGACCAATAGGAACTTTTTCACATTTCCTAGTAGACTAATCCTTCTAACATGCCAAAAAATCTCAACTCGTTTGGTTTAACTTTAAGAACATTGTTGGAGTATACACCGTAATGCACGGAAAAGGTCTTTTTGATCTGCCATTTATTGCTTTTTGCAGCGTCGCCATTTTTACGGGCTAAAGGGCCTAAGAAGGAAGGCGAGTCAGCCCGCCCAAGCTAGCCTACCGAGCAAATCGCAACTCCCATACATATTTTATCTGTTTTGTTAATCGTTTAAATAAAGTACAATATTGTGTTATGTGCTAACAACATTAATTCACAACGTGACTACAGTTATTCCATGCGCGGGGGAGTTTAAATAAATCACTTAAATATCAAGTTCCATTTAATCTCCCAACCTCGTCATCCCAACAAACATTATGCGATTTTTAAATCGATCACTTTTCGCCAGGGGTAGTATAAAGACTTGCCGATATTACTTTTCTGCACTTAAGATCACATATACTCTTCGCAGCCACTATCAATATCGCGACAGCGGATTTACATGCACAAGAACTGGGCCACGGATCGAAGAAACGCCCAAAGACTCTGAAATCTGTTATCTGTGCTCGCTAGATCGCGCTCGAAAACATTTTGTTCCCGTGGTCGCGTCGTAATTGCCGAGCATAACTCGGTCGAAGGAGGGTTCGCCGCAAAATTATCGCTTGACCCGAAGCGCATCGGGCACGAACGAAACGCGGAGAGATAGCCGGTGGAGATGCAGGTGAAAACCGATTGATTCTCGGAAGGCGGCGTGTTGTTACGGCACGCTCTCGGGTCGGTGGGCCCGAAATTAAAATCTTTCGTAGAAAGCGGCGAACACGAGACGCCGGGAAAGAAGGGATCCGAGAAAGAAAGAAGGGCGGCGCGAACTTTCGGCTTATCCGCGGTAATCGCGACCACGTTTTCGGGCCCCATAAATCTCATTATCGCGACAGTTTTTTGCCCGCGGCGCTACGTTACTGTTGCTTTTCCACTCTTCCTTTTCTCCCCGCTTGTTCCGCAGCCTCGTTCCACCGTTTCTCGAGGCCGATGGTCACGGGCACGCCGCTCTCCCCCGCCCTCTCCCTGCGTTTCTCCCTCCCCGAGCGAAAAACACGATCCTCTACGGCGTGTCCGCAGGAAACCGCTCGGAGATTCGTCTTCCTCCGCGTCGCGCTCTTGCTATCACATTATCTTCCCTGTCCTTCGGAACTCGACGCTTCTCGCGAATTCTTTGCCGGCGGCGAGAGCCACAAAGGCGTCTCGTTTCGCAGCTGGTAATTACCAGTCGGACCCCGAATATCTTTCTTTTTGGACCGGGCCCCGGTGAACACGCGCGCCCGCTAGTAATCGCGCGGCTACCAGAAACCCGCTCGTGTGCCCGCTCGGTCGAGCCCTTGTGAAAAAACAGCCAGCTTTTAAATCTCGCCCCGCGACGTACTCGTAAAAACCTTTAAGCATAACGGTGATACCGCTGTCAATGGGCCCCGCGGTAAAAAGGAATTGGAGTTCGCCGAGCTGTATCCGAGTCGGGACTCGCTTTTTGCGCCCGACGAAACCGTTCCCTTCGTTGCCGGACACCGTGCCTCGGATCCAGCAGAATCTTTGCCCTTTTCTTCTTCTTCCTCTTTTCGCGACGATGATAATCGTCGTGCACGCGATTCGCGGGATGGACGGTCACCTGTCGCCACGAGAAATCACGACAATCGGGAGGGGAACATGATTCTTGGAAAGAATCTTGATTATTTCACTGATTGTCCACTACCTGACAGTGGAAGCAAGTGATACGGTAACCGACGGGTTCGGATAATAGAGACTCCCCAACTACTCCCACTACCGGCTCTTATTTGTTGCGATCACAGACGTCGACGTTCGGTTAATAGAAGATTGTTGGTTTCGTACATTTGTCGGAATCGGTTCACGATGATCATAAGGCAACAAAAATTGTCTGCATTCATTGCACGGTGCAGGAGGCAGACGTTCATTTTTTTTTTTAATAATTTTGTACAGAAGGAAGAAATGCAACAGTATTTTTAAGTTCTTTAACACGTTGACTGCCATGTCACCCATATGTGGGTGACGGAACTATTTGTCCAAGTTTTAAAATCAATTTTTACGCTAATATATTAATCGTACCAAATTTTATTAGGATCTGTAAAATGCCAGAAAGTTGGAGGACTACTCCATGTCATACATATAATTTTTTTCAATTTTTATTTCATTAAATAACCTACATTGATTTGATGGAATTTTTTAGGTTTCTAGTTTGGCAGTCAAAGTGTTAAACGTTTTGACTATTTCGCATTTGATCTACACATGTTTGGCATTAACGCACAAAATCCGCAGTTTAATAATCTCTACCATAAGTTCAATGAACAATTAATCAAAATACAATTTATTTTTATTTAGAAAATCTCATAAGAAACTTATTACAACATGAAGTACGCAGATCGAGAAACTTATACAAACTCTTAAACACGCAGGATACGTTGTTTTAAAAATTAAAGCAAAAAAAATACAATTATTCATGCCCCAAAATCAACGATTCATGTACAAAAGATTTGAAATGTTAGACTCCATCATCCTTAGATATCACGCTGCAAATCTCTGAATGTATCATTGTTGGAACTCTGCGAGATCACGCACGAAAGCTGACGCGAGAGATGTCTAGATGTTATGTATGTATTTTTTATGCGGTTGCATGGGTAGGGTGAGAGATAAAAACAGCGTGTTTGCGTGTTATTTGATATGAATATTTATTGGAATGTACGTACAGCTTTTCATTTTCCGTATGAACACTCCGTGCGAGATCAACGACCGCTCTATTGACTTTTCTACCTTTGGAACCTTTTAGCAAATATATTTTCGTATTTGCACACTTCCACGTGAAACATGGCGAACGACCGAGAATTTTTAAACAAACTTTTTCAGTATGAGAACATAAAGAACAATTAACTAAACAGAATTTTAAATTCTCTATTGTCATTTTCGTATATTTGTTATATTGACTTTGCAGGATTTCCAATTTTTTAAACGATTCGTCTGTACTTTTCATTCCCAGAATAGAAAGTTCCGACTAAAAAGTGCTGTGATTCGAGGTTTTTAAGTTTCATATTTGCCACTGAAGTTTGGACACATTTTTTGTAAATGAACAGTGAGCGGCGAGAACTTTACAGAGAGTTCCTCAATCTTTCAAAACTTTCTCCATTTGAACTAGCTCCGTCGAGACGTTAACGCTAAAACTGCTGCGCAATCAAAGTGACATCTTTGTCACATTTTCTAGAAAGTACAAGAGCGTATTTGCCGAGACTTGACTCGCCCTTATAATGGATAATAAAAGCGAATAAAATGATTCACTAAAGATTCACGAACGCGAGTTACAGTTTTAATGATCTCAATGATCGACTGCGGATTTTTATGCAAAATAAAAATTGTCTGTATTTATTACTGTGTACACAAGCTACTCATTCATTTCTTTCTTAACCCTTAAGTGGGCGCGCAATAGCACTGAGTGCTCCGTTTGTAGTTTAATGTAGTATAATTTTTATTTCTGCTAGTTACGATTGATAGACACGATTGGTAGTGTCATCCCACTAGAGCCGATATGGTTTTCAGTTATCCTTAGGTACTTTAAAGTTATGGACGTGTTCATAATTTCATAAGAAACTGATAATGAACAGTGATATACGTAGTTTTAAAGGATGGTGCACAAAGTGCTCCGCGCGCCCAGTTATGTAACAAAAATAGGCGCGCCCACTTAAGGGTTAATCATTTTAATGAGTCCAAATTTAGAATATGTCAAAGAATTCAATACCTTTAGCAGGAAGGTGGTAATATCATTCATTATTTTACGGTTCTCATCGAACCCAATTTGTGTGCCGTAATTGTTCAGATATACAACGCCAGATTACGTGTTTCTACATTGCGTCGGACAGAAGGTGGAATTTAGTACCCGAGTCTCTAAGATACGGCGGTAGTTGCACAATCGCGAGTTAGACCGAAACAACCGTGATAAATAAATTCGCGGTAATATCTTACGACGCTAGTTTGCAGCCTGCGCAGGACTCGACGAGTTGGACAAAAATAAATTAAATTTCAGTTCCATGAGCGCATTCGAGTTGCGCAAAGACGAGCCATACGTTTGATGTCTCACCGCCCACTGGGGATCTCACTTTTATGAAATAATTGAAGCATGAAAAGATCGAAAAAAAATTCAATAAAATGTAGTCTCACAAAATAAGGAAATCGAAAACATTGAAACGAGCCTTTAAAAACTCTCCAAAAAGTTATAAATAAAAATGAGTAGATCAAATGCAAAATAGAAAAAGTATTTAGAGACTTTGAAAATGTATTACTTGCTTCTATTTACAATTATTAAGGAAAGGAATACATTTCTATACACTTTGTGTGCGTTGTAATTAATGTTTATTTTACATAAAAATCCGCAGTCATTTTTGATAAGTAGAGCCGGACAACCTTCTTTCATTGAAGACATCGTAAAAAAAAAGTATTAATATTTACAAAAACATAATATTTACAAAGACAGTATCTCTGTATTGTTATTGCTGGATTTTACATAGGTTTACGAGGAAAACGGTATTTTCGACCTCGGCCAACACTGTAACCTTCCCCGATCTTGCATAGCGCATTGTGCGGTGCGGTGAACGAGCTTCTTGGATAAAAGGAGAACGAAGGTAAGCTGGAAAATAAATTAGAGAGTTGTTAAAGCGGACGAACGAAGCGGTCGTCGTTCCTTAACCCGACGACTTTTCATTCGGTCGTTTGGCCTCCGCAGCAAATTTTCATTGCAGCGAGAACGAGGGGCCGCATCAGACGCGCGCGCGGATTGCAGTCACGTCATAACAAATGGAGAACAATGCAGAGTGCGCCGTGTACGCGGATGGATAATCTTTCACAGTTTTGCGTACAATAGCGTCGCGTCCCGGCGCGACGTATCCCTCGGCCTTTTTTGTAGGCCGGGGAGAGAGAGAGAGATAGAGAGAGAGAAAGAGAGAACCGAGCCGTGGCAGAAGTGATGTACGATCGCGAAAAGTCAACGTACCCCGGACCGATGCCACTTTTGCTAGACCCGAGCCAGCGCAAGTGCTGTTTGCGCCGACCGAACCCCACTGCGAAAAAAAAAAGTAAATATTCAAAAGTTCGTTCTATACCCTGTCTTTCTCCCTCTCTGTCCCGCTGCGTGCATTTCAATTACTGGAAACACCGCGCGCCCCGCAGTCTCGGTTTTTCATTCACTGGAAACATTCCGCCGTTGTTCCGCCGCGCCGGTTGAGATTATTTTTTTTCGGCAGTCTCGTTGATTTTGCGGTTGGGTCTGCGAGGTTCAAGTTGGGCGAATCTGGTCACTATTGAAGAATTCAATACATTTGTCGCGTTCAAGTGCGCTATCGCCTCTACAAACACTTCATGTTCTTAACAGTACTTCTATCGTGCGTATCGAACAGCACCATTTAAAATTTTAAATAAAAATTGATCGAACTTAAATAAACTACATTTGCACAAAGATGAAATAAACCACGTTCCCCTAACCAGTTTTGACTAATAATTGCGAACCGATTAAATCCGCGTCGGGACCTGTTGCTGTGCGAATGAATCGTCGCGTCGCGTCGCGCGTCGGTCGAATCGAACGGAAGCAAACACGCGCCACAAAGATTACCTAATCACGGAAGTAAATTCATATTTCTCGAACCCGACGCGACGCGACCTGTTCTCCCCGTCTCTCTCGGATCGTTCGTACGCGCGACACGTTCGCCGCGGTTTCACGGATCGGCTGAATTTCGGAACAGACCGTGCACACCGGTGTGCGAACGAGCGGTTCGCGTTTATCGATTGAAAGAGTTGCAAACTCGCGTGGGAGAGCAAGGGTGGCAGAGGTTCTCCGCGCGACACAAATCCGGCTACATTATCGACTTTGGGTTGCGAGGCGACGACGCAACCGATCCAAGAGAATTCTTCGGGGTCGTTCGGAGTCGCGGGAATTTGTCAGAGGGGAGAGAGAAAGAGAGAGTGACTGTCGATCTTAGTACCCGAAACGATCGGATCCGCAAATAGATATATGTATACGATCGGCGCGCGAACATCCTCCTCTCTGCTCTCTCCTTCCCTCTCTGATTCGATGAGAACGCGTTCTCTGTGATCGACGCTAAGAGCAGACGCTACTTCGGTGCTCCTGACGTGTAAACGGAACCGAACTGTCGAGGACCCTCCTAGAAACGTCACTCGCTTGCGATCATCTTCATCTACCATGTTGCGAAGCATGTACACACAGTAGTGATCACGTAAATTTGTGAAATCTGTTACGTTTAAATTTGCCACACCCATTCGCACTCTTCCCCCACCTCTTAACACTAAACCTACCGAGCACCAAAAATGGCTACTAATCGTTACTGTACAAAATTAATACAATCAGATTTATTTAGATTTTGTGCCATTTTTATTATAATGTGTGCTTAAATATAGAATCTTGTATAATAATTTCCAGTGGAAGCATGTTTAGAAATTCAATAATTTTAAAGTACAAAATCTGAAAACGGTCATGTGATCGGTAATGGTAGGGTTGGTGTTAATGCCTCAAACTCGGAGGAGCCGTATGTTAGTAAACAAGGAAAGTGCAGATTTCTAGGGTATACATCGATATCTAGATTATTTATATAGATATTACATAATATCTCCGCTATTTTTACGCGAACGTCAAAAGAACAAATTATTCGGTTCGTAGGGACACATGTTATTGTGGGCATAATTTTTCCTTCAAGGTCATTGTTTCGAAATAAATAACCATAAGACACCCTGTATATCTAGGTATATGCCTCGGTTGTGTAAATCCAGAAGAAGTTCTCTATCTCTCATCGATATCATTAAATACCATTGAATTCTAACTATAAATGGACAAGGTTTGGACAAGGGGACCTAACCCAGTCTACTAACCAAACAATACTACAAAGGAATCCAAGCAATGTTGTGAATAGTACTTTGATGCTGTTTCCGCACGATGCGTCGAAAATCCTGGCAAAAGTGAAACTTCAGCGAATTCTACAATCGGTAACGGTAACTGATTCAGGATTGCCAGACTCGAATTTCAATTTTACAGCAACTGCACGTTCGATTCGGATTTATTTGCATGAATAATTCCGAATAACGAATGTCATAGGTTGTTTCGGTAGCAGCTAAGATGTGACACGTTTCACGCGACCACGAGATCGAAACGCTGTTCGACCCGGTGCAACATAAACTGCGTCGAAGTCGCGGTTGACGTCGAGGTCCGATGACTTCGCAAATCTATCGACTGGACACGGTCGGCGGAGCCGGTTTTACGGTGTTGTGTGGGTGTCGCCGCTATGCAGAGAGAAAGTAGTGTGCCGTTAATTTATGTAATGCTGATTTATGCCCATCCAGGATGATCTTTTTTAATCGAACGGTCGGTGACGCGTGCAGGCAAGGCTTTGTGCCGAGGCCATCGTCGCGCTCGAATTACGTTCATCGCCGTCTCCGTCGCTCCCAACGAACCCCTTAAAACCTAAATCAAAGATTTGTCGGCCAGTGTCCTGTTATCGGGGACGGGCCGATGCTTTTTGCGTCAGCGAGAGATCGCCAGAGGGCCGCTTTTAATTGGATCGCCGAGCGAATGCCCTCATCCTCGAATGAATTTGCAATCGTTCCTGCATCTTTCCTGTCGCTCCAGATTGGATAACAACTTTGCTACGAGGGAATTGTGCTAAACCAGGCCCGAGAGCTGGCTGCTCAGTGTATTTGTCACTTTTATCCTCCTCTAGCCAGAGTTCAGAGTCGAATTGAAAGGATCATAGGAGAGGAATATGTGACGCCAAGGTTCTCACCAATATACAGTAGTCACGCTTTTAAGAACAAATCACATATCATACAGATTAAAACGGTTTTCCATATTTCTCTATTTGTCTGGAAAGCACGATTCAATACAATTCCAATGAAAGACGTAGAAGACTATCAGGTTATTTTAGCGTCAGCTAACCTAATTTTCATTATTTCAGATATCGACGAAGACAGTGTCCCACAAGGCAAGGTGTGTGCTCATGCCTGATTCAGAGCCATCGCCGCAGCTCCGGGACTCGAGTATGCTACGGTTAACGTTCACAAAGGCAGCGACAGCGATCGTCAGCGGCGTGGCGGGTCCTCCGTGTAAAAGTAGGTTGAATCGGTTAATTAGATACGGCTCGGAATGAAACTTCGTCGGGTTCGATGTGTCTGATAGAACCGTACAAGATCGGGTTCAATTTCCACCGGGATAATTAAGACCCGGTGGTGGATGAGCGTAAACGGCGAGAGGGGGCATCGAGGCCAACGAAGTTTCTGTTTACGAGCGTTGCGTAGCGATTCCTCTGGATCCCCGGGTCCCGCAAAAATTGCTTCCGACTCGACGGAGTGCACGGCGGGCAACGATTGTTGGGGGCATTCGGCCAATCAGCGCTTGCCGGCGCTTAACGATCGAAAAAGACCGTTCCGACAAATAAAGGATCCCTCGGCCGAGCGACGCCGCGTCGAGGTAAACTGCACGAAAGATTTAACCATCGGCTGCCAACACGATTCAGCCTTCGGTCTGCTATGCTGTGCCGTGCTGTGCTGTGCTGTGCTGTGCTGTGGCTGGATGCGAGGTTGCAAAGACCGCGCGCGCGCGCGCGCGCAATTCAGAGAAGCAATTTTCGGGCAGCCGGGGAAAAAACGTAGATAGAAAATCCATTCTTCTCCGGCGAGGATCGAAATCCCGGGCTGTAAGTCGATGATCCAGCCGCCGCAATTATGGGAATCCGCATCCTCATAACGTTGCATCCCCTCGCGGTTTGCCTGTTGCACCTGCCGCTCCGGCCAGGCTGGTTCCTACCTCTCTCCTTCGCCAGCCAGCCAGCCAGCCAACCACTCCGCCATTCTTCTTCTTCTTCTTCTTCTTGTTTATCTCCGCTCTCTCGTCCCGGTGCTCTCTCGCTCTTCGTTTTTGCCTATCGTCTTCTCGTTCCGCGTCTTCCTTTCGCTGCCCTTGGTACACCGGCTCTCGTCTCGGGTCTCTCCTCTCGCGGAATCGTGCGCTCGCTCTCTTCCTCTCTCGCACTCCCCTTGCCCCCGAGGCAATGCACCGCTGAAGAACGTTGACCTCGTCTCTACCGGCGTAGTTCGTGCGCTTCCCTGCCGAGTAGGCCCTTCTTCCTCTACTACTGCTCGATTCTGCCCCTTCTTCCTGCCCTCCTCTACTTCTATTTCTTCCTATTCGTCTCCTCAACGGCGCACACCGTCCCTGCTGCCCGCCAGGAATAAACCAACCTCCGGTAACACAGAAAGAAAGAGAGAGAGAGGGAGATGGTGCTATCCGTTCGTCTTGCTCGCTCCAGGCCATCGTCGAAGAATCTCGATAAGACCGCGCGGAGAAATTAATTGGCCGGCCTCGAAAGCGAGCGCGTACCTTCTTCCCCCGAAAGACGGACAACCGCTGCACGCCCTGCGAGTCCGCTCGGAATCGCGATACCCATAGGGATCCCTATGGGGATCATCGCCGGGACCCATTGCGCACGCCCTCCCGCGTCGACCGGTGTCCGAGGGACGCAAATTAAATTGCACCAAGCTGATGGAGCTTCGATGTCAAATTGGATGCCATTGTTTGCTTTTATCGCGGCGAATGATGAAGCACCGCTCGCTTTTGCCCGCTCCGATAGTACGTACGGGTGTCGTTATTCGACCGACTCCACGGTGAAAGTATCTTGTAATGCTCGCGGTGGCCTGTCATCCTTCGCGGATCGCCGGCTGCTGCTCCCTTTTTCCATCAGCCACGCCGTAACGCACGGTTGTAATTTTTGTTCTACCATCTTTGGAGCACCAGCTTCAACTTTGATCCTGTTCATCCTCTTTTCGTTAATAGCGCGGACATCTGGCAGTAACTGAAACTATCGATCACGTCCTCCGATGCTCGTCTTCGGGGATATGTTGTTTTATTTGTTTTCGGTTTGCAGAGCTGTGGGTAACGTAGAAACGTTGTGATCGTTAGACTGCGGATTTTTATGCAAAATCACATGGGCTGGATTAACACTAAACCTAGCACTGCCGGTCAAATGACCGGTTTGAAATTTTTCATTTTACAATTATTGAAATTATGAAGCTGCTTATATGGAAATTGATTCGATAGATTTTTTTATCCAAGCACATATTGAAATAAAAATTTCACAAAATCTAAATAAATAGGGCCTTGTCCTTTTTGTAAGATAAAACATCTTAATTAGTTTAAGTGTTCGATAGGTTTAGTGTTAATTGCAGGATACTAGATATCCGAAGATATTCGTTTCTTTTCTTAGTAATTTTAACTAGTCAAGAATAGTACAACAGCATCGTCAAATTCTTTAAATGTTCTTTTCATTTTCGTCGTGTATGTATAAAATTCGCAGTCCAGTGACTATTCGCAAATTTTTTACGTTGGTGGAGATGTACTCTTTTTTTCTGTATTTTTGTATAGATTTTTCTTACGGTTTGCTTTTATTTGAAATTCCTTTATATACACACATAGTCGTCATAACTGTCCGTTCCAGTCCTGAAATCCAAGCATGAAGAGCCAGCAGTTGTTTTAGTGAAGTGGACAGCTGTTTCGACTAGACCGTGGATGTTTTTCATACTTGACTATGTGTGATGCATTCATTGCATACCTGACTGAACATTAGAACGAGCGTGGAAGTTCAACTGCATACACTTTTTACACCACTTCGAATAGATTGGAAGTTCTTTCAAAGAAAATGAACTTGTAGTTTTACCGAACGTTTATTTATTTAAAGAAGCGACGCTTCGATTATACCTTGTTAAGGGGCTGCAACCGTAGCATGGTGTGCACACACACCACTGCGTCAACCGTATACGTAAAAATTGGGCCATTTGGCGAAGATTGCGCCCTAGATTTATCTTTTATCTAGCGATTGTGACTACTAAGAAGTCTTGACTTTGCATTAGTGAGGCAGGATTTGCGGCCTCCCGGATCCTTGCAATCCCCATGTACGTATACGGTTGACGTAGTGGTGTGTGTGCACACCATGCTACGGTTCCAGCCCCTTAATAGTATCGATAAACCGACCGTCAAAAACTTTGAAGGGAAATGTTGTTCAGAATGGTGACCTTGACAATATGTATTCAAGGTCATTGAAATCGGGAGAACTCTTTTCTACAACTCCACCAATAATTTTGTTCACAGAACACGCAGGAACATGAAGCTCGCGTACTTAATGTAGGTATTTTCATTTGGAAAACGAAAGGGTAAGTTAATTTCTTTTTCGAAAAACATTTAAACTGTTCATTTGCAGTATTAATGAATTATTGGTTATAATAGCCGATCATTTATTACCCGTAATGGCTGGTCTACCGGCGGCAGTCATCGATTAGTCAGCGCACTCAATTCGAACACTCCCAAAGCGTGAACGAAGGTAGTACATATATCGTTACCGGAGGCAGTAACAAACACTGATATTTGTTCGGTTAGAAACACGCTACTGTGTCGCAAACTGCGCGCTCTATTGTAATCCTATTATTGTTGAATGAGCCATAGCAAAGCCTCTATTATAAGCCATGATTATTAGGCAAAACCGTCCACATATGAACCTTCCAGTACATGAATCGCATGCTCTCAAGCCTTTAAACTTTCTCGTAATAGCCTAAATAAATTCTTATTGTACTATATTCGTTGGAATTCACTTGCTGTGTAATATCGAGTCAGGTTCCTAACTAAAATATCAAACGTTATATCTCTGGTGAACAAAAGAGTATTACAAGATTAATTCTGGTTAAAATAATATGAATCATTTCCAGAAAAGGAAGATGGTATCTAAATCGAATACCATGTATATTTTGTAAGTTTAATCATCAAGTATCATTCACATCTGCCCATTCATTAGAATCTGATGTTCATTCATTGGTCATTTAGTCCATTTTTCATTTAATGGCAGATTTTAAATACAATTTATAACCATGAAATACTGATAGAATTATGTTCTGGAATATATGATGATTAACACAATCTACTAATAGAAATAGTACTCGGGAAATTAAGTAATCATTTCCAAATACAGTAGAGACTCCCGTATCCGTACCTCCATTATCCGAATACTCGATTATACGGACGTTCTATTATCCGTATGTTCTGTTACCTGCATACGTTTATCACGTATCACGTATTTAGTACAATGTATTAATCAATTCAGTCTGAAGCAGAGAACGGTATCACAATGGCAAGTAAACGAAAACGTGTAGTTTTAACTATTGAAGAGAAATACAAAATAATTAATGATCTTGAAAGTGGTAAAAGTGCAACGAACTTAGCAAGAATACATGGCGTTGGGAAACCTACAATCACAGATCTACGCAGCTGCTTATAATAAAAAATATATGTGACTTTAGCGGCTAAAAAGATATGGGACCCTTAGATGTTGAAAGAAACTGTCAATTTTGGTCATTTCTACTTGGATAAATGAAGTTTTAAGCAATAAAAAATAATTGTTCTATTATCCGAAAATTCCACTATCCGGCCACTTTTGTCTCCCTATTAGTTCGGATACGGGAGTCTCTACTGTAATAATTAGACAGCGCATGTTTATGCATTTATGGCAAAAATTAGTAGGTATAATTTAAAACAGTAAAAATATTGGAGAAATTTAAAGATACTGTTATATTATTTTTGACATATTAAATATATTAAGAAAGGAAATAAATTTCTATGTCACCCCAATTTGTTGTAATTGACATGAAAAAATTTCATTTTGCGTAAAGATCCGCTGTCTAGTAATAATTTTAGCCGACACGCAGCTTAAGCGTTCATTCTATGGTAGGTAATCTGTATTACGATTGCTTCTGGAGGATTAACAAGTAATTAGAGGCGTGGAATCGATCACTTGGCGCAGTCAGCAAGGTGTTCAGGTGCGCGATCAGCTTTTCGCGAACCTTTTACCGTGAAACTAACGGGAGGGACAATTTTCCGCTCGAAAGAGCCGCAGAAAGGACGTGCGGAACCGGCCTGCAAAAACCCCTGGTACAGCGTATCGCAATTACTACGATTCTAACAAGCGTGTGCGTTACTTTTGGGCGTCGGCGCGGCGTCGAGAGAGAAAAGCTGGAGGGGGGGGGGTGTGATGCACTCGAAGCTCTGCACGCTTTGCCTTTGAAATTTGAGCCGGGGCCGTGCGCGCGCGCGCGCGCGCCCATCTCTGGCATAGGTGGGCTAATTGCAATTAAGAGCATCCCCTCCCCACGGACCGGAGGAAGTACAACCAGAAGGTGGAGACCAAAGACAATCCGTAATTGTCATTCGCGCGCTCATTATCCTGGAATCCGCGAACCTAGGGGTAGATAAGAGGGGCGAGGAACGAGAATTATCCGAACGGCGCACCGGGCCAGGCTCGAGCCGGGCCAGGCCGGGCCAGATATGACGTTAAAGTCTCCATTGTTCTCTCTGTGTCTCGCGTTAAGGCACGAGGATAAAATTGGGTCAAATACCGATTAACCTCGGGCCGAGTACGTGAGCAGCTGAACGAGCGAACTTATTGAAAAGACACCCGGGGACTCGTCCTCAAGACGAGAACGGCTACGCGCCGAAATAGGGAGCCGATGATCGCGCCGAGGGCGCTCGCGAATCCGGAATGAGGATCTTGCGAAACACGCCATGCTTCCTTTGTCTGGTCCATTGCAATGTGTGCACAATACCGAACCTACCACCGCGGGTCGGGCGACCGGTTCCAGATCTTTTATTTTTCTCGTAAGCGCAAGTTCAACTTTCTCGGAACAATTTGTTGGAACCGCAATAGTCTAGTTTTATTGCATGCGCTTTTAAACCTTTGTTAAGATTACTAAAAGGCAACATATCAATTTTTCTGTACTCTAAATTAAACATTTCGCTAAAATATTACTTGCACGTTAAATTAGACACTACCCCGGCGTTTTTCAAAATTCTTCAAAAAATCAGTATTAATGTTGTCGGCGATCGGGTTAGATCAATTGTTACTATTTAATAGCATCGGTCTAAAATAAGACCGAAACGTCGTTATGTATATTGTAAACATGCTATTAAATAGTAACAATTGATCGAACCCGAGCGCCGACAACATTAATACTAATTTTAACAATTTACGATCGCTATAAATTGAATATCCTTAAAAATTTATTGGAATTATTAATTTGAATTATTATATTTGCCCCTCGATCATTTTCGAGCGGGTTTATTAAAGTCGACGATGATGTTACAGAAGCACATTTTAACCAATACCCATCCTCGTGTTTAAAAACTGTTAATCGTGATTCGATGAATAATTTCGAAGCCCATCTGGAAGCACCTGCAATGTACTTTTCAATCGGAACACTTCGTCGGACCCAATAACTGCGTGCTTTTCGCTGTTGAACGCTTTTATAGCGATAAATCGAGTGGCCACTAATGCTGTTGATTATGCGGATGCAGAAGCAATAAAAGAATCGCAGGATTGGCGAGCACGTGGTGCTCGTAAAATTGGAACGAATGTCCCGGTAGCAAACGGCCGCGTTAAGTGCGCTCAATCAAGCCTCGATGATCGTTGAAATTCAAATTTCAATCTGGCCGGTGAGATCGGAATTTAAATTCCGTGATTAAAACTCGAATTTGAACGGGTTCGCTGAATTTTGGTTATAAATCCGATCCGGTATGGTTGTATACCGTATAATGCCGGGCGTGTATGGTGAACAGCGACGAATATAGATCGCGTGCGAACCGAACGACGTTCGTAATTCCCCTAGCAGGACCCCTCATTTCGTTGTACATTCAATAAACGCGCGGCTATAACAAAACCCTTTCGGTTTACTACGAGAATAGCACGGGTTCGTTAATTTCCTCTCTAACAACAGTTCTTATTCCTGTCCGATGTTTGCTCCGCATAGATTTTCGGTTTAAACGAGGGTATGTATTCCGGAGCGAGATTTTACCCATTCAAATTATCGTTGCACATATTTTCTCACGTGTTGGTTCGACTGCGCAAATATTATTTTTTTCAAATGTAGTTTAATTATAGTTTACTACTTATAGTTTAATTCTGCTGCATTGCTGGAGTCCTTTCCGAAACGATCACAGTTGATCGACAACTACCGTGATCTCCAACGTAGCTGCGTCATTTACTCTGGGATGATTTTATATTTGGGACGATCTTATAACATTTTTATTTTGTACAAGATCCAAAGTCTACCCATTAACATTTCAACTGCCAACTCAACAACCTCGTAAATATCTATGAAACCAAGTTAATTTATTGAACGAAATGAAAATTCAAAAAAGGATAAATAATTCCACTATATAATAATTAGACAGCGGATTTTATGCATTTATGACAATAATGGGCAATTTAATTGTTATATTATTTTCAACCGTTTAAACATATTAAGGAAGAAAATTAATTTCTATTTCACTCCGGTTCGTTGTAATTTAGGTAGAAAATTTTCATTTTACATAAATGCACTGTATTTAATAAGGCCAGTAGAAATTTTTCGGTTGCTTAAACCAAGCGAAATGTCTAAGTGGATTAAAGCCGATAGAATTGTTCGGATGATTTTTATTAAAAGAGGATCAGAGCTGAGAGGCGTTTATTGTCACTGAAACAATCAACACAACAAAGAAATTTCTATTTTCTTTTTCCAATTAATGAAATCAATTTTTATCCGACATAAAGACCATTGTCTAGCGATAATCCTACGAAGTGCATTTAATAAGACTAAAGCAAAGAAATTCCCAAGTTGATTAAATCGAGCGAGACGTTCCGGTGGATTAAACCGAAAGAAATTGTTCGATTGATTTCCATAAAGTGAGGATCGTTGCCGAGAGGCGGCCATCGATCCACCCTCTTAATCCCTCGATCACGACCGGCTCGCGATCTACGAAACAGCTGGATCGACTGTTGGAAACGAGTCGGATCGATTCTCCGTTGGCTCCCTCGGCCGCCCACAGTCCTATTGATTTACCGTCCGCGATCGAATCGATCGGCCGATAAAATTAATCATAATTGCGCTTGGCACATGGAATGCCGGGGTTGTGCAACGCGTTCGAGTTCGAGTTCGAGTTCGCGTTCTCGGTTCGCGCGACCGAACCGCTTCGCTCCGCGCCAGGCCGCGCCACGCCGTGCCCGACAGCGATAGGTAGCGATATTAATTAATCGGCTAATAACACGGTTGCCGCGGTCGGACGCGTTTCCCCGGAACGGTTTCCTAGAATCGCGATCCACTTTCCCAAAGGCCGGTCGCGAAAGAATCTCGACAAACACGCCCCGGGAGAACCGGCAATCCTGTTACCAGTTCTGTGCGAAAACTCGAAAATGTCGACCCGGGACGGGTTTTCGGAAATTTCGGGATTCTCGAATACAGCGGTGCAAACTTAATTCTACTTCACCGGCCAGGAACCTATTAATCGGCTTTTTCACGCCTAAGCTAAACATAGAAGAAAATCATTTTCTTGTAAATAATCATTTCAGAAGAAATTGTTACATTATATAAATTCCAAAAATTCGTCGAGAACAATTTATTGAGACATTCTCAACCGTTGATCTTCGATTCAAGAAAGACTTGCAAAATTGCTGGTGGGTACAGTATTAAAAAATTGTGTTTTCTTTTTTGTATAGTTTGAGAATATAGGTTCTCGCACAGCTCTGGCTATCAGGCGAAAACACGGCAACGGGTCGCCCCGAGTTGGCAAATTTATCGCAGCCAGATTAACGCGACGACGTAATTGAGAAACGATCCAAGTTTCGTCGGCACCCCCGACGATTATTTAATTGAACCGGCCGAGGAATTGCCGGATGCACGGTGCCCGTGACGAAACGCGCCCAAGATAAATCCTTCCTGCGAACCAGTTCCCTAACGTAATTATATTTCGGGACGAGCACTCGCAAAGACTTCTTTGAACAAGATCGTGGTAAATACCAATGGTACTAATTTTATCGCGTTAGTGATTTTCTGCTTTTCCTGAGAGCTTCGACAGACTCGAAATTGCTTGAGAGGACAAAGTCTGCGCGAAGTGAGAGAACATTCGAATTGATTTCAATATTTGCCATTGACAGAATCGAGAGATGTTTACTACCGTGGACATTTGTTCAATTTTATGCTTATAAAGTTATTTTTTATTAACTGTGTTCTTTCTGGTGTGTGTTTCACCTATTCAATTTTGCCAAAAGTGTATACAATCCACAGTCTAGCATAGGAATTCGATGCATAACATTATACCACGATTTTACCGCTGTACGAACGATTCCACCGGTAGCGAAACTACAAATTTTCGACCCTCCCTCCACAAAATACAGATAATTCTAGACCCCTTTTTCTCTTTCGATATTTTTATAGGATTGAGATTTTTGAATGCTTTTTAGGAAGGAGACTCGTAAAAATTCAATAAACGCAAAAAGTATGTTTTTTTTGTCAGTGTACTTTTACTTTAACTCAAATTAGGAATAATTTTAGTAGAATTACACATTAATAAATAAAAAAATTTTGGGCGTCCCCCGCGTTGCGGGTACTTGCAGTATTGTAGTTCCGCCACTGGATTGCCCCTTGCACCAGCGAACCTCTCTTAATTGCTCGCGTCTTTCTAGATCCGCTGCAGCCAGAAGAGGCGATGAATTTATCGCAATCGAGGCAGCCATTATCGCGGCCGCTAAACGAATACGTTTCACCTAGCCCGTTATCGCCTCGACAAACTTCTCCAGCAAGACGTTCTCTGCCTAGACCCGGCCTTTATCTCCAATTCAGGAAGATAAACCTTGGAACGGGGTATACACGGTCCGACCTAATCAAACAGTGAAAAAGAAAGGTGGACGGAGGACGTGGAAGGTGTGAATCACGCTCCGCCCGAGGAAATTGATACGCGAAAGGCACGAACACCAGCAACAATGTTACTCGGATCGCTTTCGAGAACGTGGTCCCTCGGACTTTCCACGGCTTTCGGGACAAAAAAATGAAGTTTGCTATCCGCGACAACGACAAGACAACGCTGCCTGTCGACAAAGAACGAATTTCGGAGCGGCAACCGTTGATTTATCCCGAGGATTCCGCGCGAAACGAGATTCGCGCGACGAAAGTCTCCTCTCCCTCTCGTCGTGGAAGGGCGTCGCGACGAAAGAAACAAGGGGCCGTCAAAGAAACGCGCCGGATGCACCCGCGAAGTATAAAAATGAATTTCCGGAGTTTCGCAGCACTTTGCACCGACGCGACCGTACAGGGGACGCGTCGCGAATAAAGGTCCCTCGAAACAGAAACGTGACAAACGATCCGCGTAAAAAAAGCTCTCGCGTTGAATGTTGCTCTCCTCGAGAACCTGGTTTATCGAGGGGGATGTACGCGCGTCGGATTTTCGGGCGTCGCGACGACGACGACGACGACGTCGACGTCCAGGCGGAACCGTCATCGGTAAAAATAACGCGAACATCGGCAAAAACGATGCTCGGTGTACATCGCCGTCGATGTTCGACGCACCAGACCTCGCGGAACGACGAAAAACGCGGCGACATGACAGCTGCGCACGGCACGGCCCGATGCATTTTTCTGCAGGCCGCTGCGACACGCAGAATACGCTCGAATTACATGCCCGACGATCGTGTTCGGGTAATTTGGCTGATGCGAGAAGCTCTCGGATTTTTCTTCACAACTGCTTTCCAGCGGAGACCGAGGTCGCGGACGTCTATTTTTAACGCGACTCGCACTTGAACTTCAGGTTGGCTCGGCTAATACGAGACGTCTCCCAAGATGAAACCTCGGCTTGACATCGCTACAGACTTCTTGAACATTAGCGTATTAGCTGTTTCTAATGACTCCCATTAATATTCGCAGGCTCTTAAAAAACGATAATTTTTTTCATATTCGAAAATGCGATTTGAACTTTTTCGAGAAGTTAGAGCATTTAGTTTACTACATGACGTGAATAGGAATTTTTGAAAAAATTGCAATTGGTCGGAAGTGTAGAGAAAATATTAAAAGTTGCATTTTACAACTTTTTTATGTGGGTCCATATTGAAAATTTAAAAAATATGTTTTGTAGATCTGTGTCAATTATATGCATTGTGAAATTTTGATCGAAATCGGTTGATGTGGGAAAAACGACAGGCATTGGAAGATGTAACGATCCTTAATTTTAACACAGTTAGAGGTCGAAAATCGTGAAAAACTATAATTTGTACCATCTTTAAACGTTTGTAGCTCATTGCAACGTTGACCAATTTCGATTAAATTTTCAGAATATGTTTAATTGATACAGATCGACGAAACGTGTTTTCTAAATTTTCAATATAAGCCCACATAAAAAAGTTGCAAAATACAACTTGTAGTATTTTCACTGCAATTTCGACCAGTTGTAATTTTTTCAAAAATTTTTTCACGTTACGTAATAAACCAATTGTTTTAATTTCTCAAAAAAATGCAAGTCGTATAGTCCAATATTAAAGAAGTTATCGTCTTTTTTATAGTATCCGCATATTAGTGGGAGTCACTGTACCTTCGTCCTGTACACTTGTTCCTTCTTATATTTTCTAATAAATTGTGATTTGATCGTTCTTCGACTATTGTAATTTGTTTCGATTTAAAGAATTTTAATTGCTTTATAGTCGAGTAAATAAATTTTGTAATTCTTTACAAAAGCTTTGTTATAGTCCGAACAAGCATCGAATAAAATGTTTGATATCGTTATTCTTTCATGCCCAGTAATTCTAGCGTTAAATTCTTTCTTTCTTTGAAGTCGAATATTTTTCTGTACTAAAATGTAATTATATTTTGTAATCTGGGTTCAATGGCGCTTTTGTGTAATTAATATCATGGGACACGTTTACATCAATTTATTTGCTGGCGCGCGGCCTGCGAATTTGCAATTAAAAAGTTGAAATGCAAAATATTACTTCGTAATTTATTTTGCGGTAATCATATTTATAGTCGGTAATTTTTTATACTATATGATTAATTTTACGAGAAACGTTGAAATAAGTTTATTCATACCCACATGCGTTTCGATAAAACTCATTTAAAAAAAGTTGGAAATAAGTCATCTGATTACTTGATACTTCTAGCGTTATGGAAAATAATAATAATAATACAGAGACCTTAACCAAATATAAATTTACTTCCTCCATCAATTACTATCAATTATATCAATAAATACGGTAACTAACTGCAATGTGCGGTAATATTTGATACAACAACAATGGTGTAATTATAACATCATTTTCAATATAGTCCCCTCGTTTTTTTTACCCATTTGGTCCATCGTAGTGTAAACTTTGTCACACCCTCGGAAAAAAATGCATCGATGCAAATTAGGTGGGTAACAAGAGGGTGGTAAAATATGATTATTTTTAGCTTCACAATTAAACGAAAACTTTATGCACCTCCGTTTAGATTCTAAAAAACATAATATTATATGCATATATTCCAAACAGGATAGATTCAAAAAGAAAAAGAATCGAGGAGAATACAGTTACCCCCTCTTTGTCATTACCGGATTAGTCACGTGACACGCACCACAGAGACGAAACGCATCACGTGACTGATCCGTGGGAGACGCGTGGGGATGCTCACCGCCGGAGTTTGGGGGAATGGCGTCGTAGAAGGGGTATGGTAGAGTTGGAGAAAAATCTTGATGTGGTGACACCTGCCTGTGCCGTCGCAGCTGACTTCTTTTCTTCGTTTTTATTATATTTATTATACGCAAATAACCAACGCGAAATCTTTCGCCTAAAGCAGGTAAAACGAGTCCCTAAGCCGAACCAAATGTTACGAACTGTAAGGCCCAATAAACCACCATCCGAACCATAGATCTCTCGCGAACGTACCCAGCGAACGAGAAACCCCCGGCTTCACTATAACTTGCAACTACCACCAAAGCGACAATTGTGATTGATGCGTTACCTAAAGTCAAGAAGCATATAAATATAAGCAATTTTCACTGACGATCAGTGACGACGAACCATTGCCTGAGACCACTACCATATCAAATTCTGCCCACTGTCCGAGAGCAGACAATTCTCGTCATTCGTATTTCATATATGTAGTTCGTAACATAGAATCTATTATACATTAAATATGGGTGGTATGTACCTTGGGGGACCTCTTTTTTCGATTAAAACTTCACTAATTCTGTTCATTTCTTCGAGAAAACTAAAGATATCGAAATTTCGAGGCAAGAGGTTCACTGTTTCAAAAGTTATAAGCTCTAAAACTCATTGTTTAACCCAGTCCTAAAACAGACCTAACGCCATTCTGTGTTCACCATTGTGCTTACCACTACGCAGTCAAGTACGCACGTAGCTGACGCAACAAACATGGCGGTATCATGGTTTGTCAAAATCAGTGTTAAAGCTCAGAAAAAATATTAAATAGTAAATTGTAGCGCTTATAACTGTTAAACCAGTGAACTTCTTGCCTCGAAATTTCGATATCTACAGTTTTCTCAAAGGAATGAACAGAATTAGTGAAGTTTTAGTGGAAAAAAAGAGGTCTCCAAGTTACAGAGCAGCTTTAAATATAGTTATTTGTTGAATTTGAACAGCATATTTATTTAAACATATAAATAAATAAATAGTAACTTGTATAAATAGTAGCATTGCAATCAATTCTAATCGTCTTGGGTAATCCGCGGCAAACTGTTAGCGGACTGGACGCAACAGAAGTATAGAGAAGATTTTTGAGCATGATAAGACGTCGCTCCAGAATAAATCTGATCTGAAAGGAGTTGCAGCTGGCGAGATAATTGCGTGCAAAACCTGAAACGGTCCATGCTGTACATTTCACGAGAAACAAAGGGACAGAAATGTCCACACATGCTTGCAACATAGTACGCTCGAGCAATAACATTCGAAAAGGAAAGATCTCTGGTTGCTCGGAGCAGAATGCGCGAATCCTCGCGGATGGCGTAGGTGATCGCGCCCGGTTGCGTTTCGTGTAACATTCGCGGTGGGCGTAATAACATTCATGGCGGTGTGTTGACGGTGCCGTGGCATCGTCGCGCGGCAAATTCAATCGTGCCGGCGGCGCCGGTAATAAAGCGATATGTAAATTCGGACCCGTGACTCGCGGGGCGCGAGCGTTGAATTCGACATTGTTCCCGGTCGCGGGAAATTCGCTTCTCCGTCGCGTCGCGTCGCGCCGCCTCGCATTCTCAGCGACCTACCCCTAAAGAGCTTTAATTGGAACCCTGTCGCTTCAAATTACTGTCACTGGAGATGCTCCAGTTCCTCCTTTCGACGTCGTTCCACGTCCATCCGCGCAGCTCGGCGCGTTCCACGCCCGGCGTAACGCCGTTTTACCCGGAAGTAGGTTTGTGGGTCGTCCTTGTCTCTCGGGGACGACTTCGCCCTTCTCTTTTCCCGTGCCGCAGCCCGCTCGTCGAAAGCTCTCGTTTCGAATTCCGTTTGCGCCGCCCGTTATTTTCCTCGTTTTTCCTTGGCCTTGGCGGCTCGGGTCTCGTCGCGTCGGGAAAACGCTTTAATTCGACGCCCGACGACCTCGAACCTACATGTCCTTTCCTACAGAGCTGGGTGAAATACTATTTCGAATAGTGGAATGTAAACAGTGTATTTTATTGGAAATCATACGTGCAGTTTTACAATTATTTTACATATTATTATTAAAATATTTCATTTGTTAGAAAAAGTGTTTGAAATAATAATTTATTCGGGGGATTCCCAAAATAGAATTTTGTTTGAAATTCTTTTATTCGTACAGATCAATTATTAAAATATTTCATTTGTTAGAAAAAGTGTTTAAAATAACATTTCATTCGAGGGATTCTCAAAATAGAATTTTGTTTGAAATTCTCTTATTCGTACAGATCAATTATTAAAATATTTCATTTGTTAGAAAAAGTGTTTAAAATAACATTTTATTCGAGGGATTCTCAAAATAGAATTTTGTTTGAAATTCTCTTATTCGTACAGATCAAATATTATTTCTGAAAATTTTAATGTACAAGATTTATAGAAAGTAAAGTCCTTGATTTTCAAGGTCAACAGTTTTTTTCTTTGCATTGTATAGTAGTCGTCACGCAAAGCCTATAAAGTCAGAATTAACATCTCCAGGAATTCATTAAAGTATATAAAGCAGTAGGAAAGTTACAGATTTTTGATCGTCACCAAGTCGTTTCACTGCGAACGTTCAAATTTGCATGCATTTCCTCCGTATTAATTTAAGAGAACGGAGACTCCGGAGACCCGCTAACGAGCTCGATAATTGGAGTCGCGACGCTCGTATTGGTTTACCCAGCTTTTTCTGGAACCACGATGAACGAGAAGCATGGGTCAAGGTTTTTGAATCTCGTTGGAACAGCGATGTGCTCAAGTATTGTTCGGATTTTAAACGTTTCTAAATTTACGACGCAGATGCGTTGTATTATCACTAAACAGCGGATTTTATGCATTTGTGACAATAAATGAGTAGATGTAACTTAAAACGGTAAGAACGTTAGAAGAATTTATAAATACTATTATATTATTTCCAATCTATTCAACATATTAAGAAAAAAAATAAATTTCTATTTCACATCAATTTGTTGCAATTCAGATAGACACTTTTGATTTTGCATAAATATCCGTTGTCTAATTATCACGTTCAGTCGTAAATGTTGAAAATTTTGTTCGTTTCACGAAAAGGCTACTTCGCGGTCTAAATCGAGAAATAGGGGTTCGCGAGCGAAGGTTGAAAGGTTGGAAAGAGAATATCTCGAAGGTACGATCGTCTTAGCGAAACTTAATTTCAAGTGAACATACAAATTAGTCGCAGAGATTATTTCCGGAGTAATCTATCGCAGTAGAGACTGCCGAGCTCGGTTGACGATGCTGTATAAACGCCGAAATACACTTTCTGTGGCCACGTGACCAATATTTTATGGGGGCATTTAATTAACCTCGATCGGATTACGGCTTACAGCACAGTGGAACTTATCGTGTCTTAGAAATGGTAACATAAAAAGCGGTTTATCGGATTAACGTCTAGTTTCTAGATCAGTTTGATGCCGTCCAACATCGTCGACTGTAAGAAAGTGACGCGCCTTGAAAGGGAGGACAGAGTTCAGAGATAATAGCTAAATCAAACATTGACAGTGGCATGAGCCGCGTGGAGTTGTTCGGACGAATTGTCGAGAGCACACACGGAAGATTACAGGTACAACGCGCCCTGTCGTCGACGGAACAACGGATAATAATTTCGTCTAAATTCGCGCGTAAGTACGGGTTACCCGGTGAAATTTCCGAAAACACGCGAACACGACTGATCATTGTAATTTTACGCCGGCGGCGGTTACGGACACGCGAAACTCCCGATGGAATAATCGTTGACTTATTGGCTGGATCTCCTGCGAAACCGTTTGCGGATGGCGTGAAAGGCTCGTTAAGTTAAATTAGCGGCGGAACGAGCGACTCTTAAGCTAATAAGCAACGGCACCGACAGTGTCGAAGTGGCGAGCAAGAAATCCATCGTTATAATGGATGATTTATCTCCAGGGCTTCGTTTTCTCCGGACTCGCTCGCGCTTGCGTTCGCGGTCGCTCGCGTCCAGTATAATAACCGCCGGCATTCTCGAACAAATTGGGAAAATCAGAACGAATTTCCAACTGGTTTCTAAAATTGACCAACTGCGAACGGCGGGTTCAACGCATTCGTACAGGAACTTAAAGGAACTGAAATTAAATCATTTGTTTCATCATTGCTTTCCGTGTTCTCGATATTCTGCGGAATGTTCTGGTAAAGTAAGTATAGGAGAGAAAGAGAGAAACAATGGCCAACGGTTTCTTTAGCAGCTCAGGTAAAAAACAAATGGGCAACTGCAGTTATTGAAAAAGAAGCGACGATATCAAACGTGACGTGAAGAGTGTCACATCGAACGAACAGCTGACATCATTGTACAGGCAATAGTTTTCGTCAAGTAAAGATCTTCTAAATCTACCAACTGACCATTCCTCTCAGTTATTTTTCCTCGCCCTAACATAAGCATTATTGTAATCAACATACTCTGCGAGGGGATTACAAGTTTGCTTATTGTACTACTGCTGAAATTGAATTGTTTTTGTCGTTTACGTTCTTCATTTGCAAGACTGACTTCTCTATTTTTGAGTTTTCTCTAACGCCGGATCAAAACAATTTGAATAAAGTGTTTGGACAAGAACGAACTTCTGTGGCAATTAAGCCGCAGTATTAGCAGACGAGAGTGCTTCTAAATCGATCGGTGAAAAGACGGTTTCGGCGAGTGTATAAATCGCGGATCGATAAATCGGGAAGGGATTAAACGGCATACTTAAAAGGATATCCAGGGTTCCGGTTAAAAGGCTCGTTTTACCGAACAATTTCAATGAATTACAGGGGACCTTTTCTATTCAGCAGTGGCGGGGCATTCCGTCGACGAGCAGAGGAAAGAGAACGGAGCCCGTAAATTCTTGATCCCGATCCGGGGCGCGCGAGTTATCTTGGTCGCTATTAACGGCGGCCGTCCGCGAATTTATTGAAGGCCCGATAGCCGGACGATTTTTCTCCTTCGAACGAGCTTTCCTCCGCGACACACGCGACTCGAACCGATTTTCTTCCGTTTCCACCGCGCGCAACCGGAAGTCCCGGGCCCCCGACTCTCCTTCGAAAACTATTCGGCGGTCAAACTCTGTCAGCCGTTAATCTGCGATCGTAGCCGGCCGCGGCTCTTATCAAAGGAAAACTCTCTCTGGCGCCCCGTTACCAGCGAACCGTGCTGGCCCCACGTTTCTATCTGTCCGGCTATTAATCTAGGTGAATTGCCCCGGCCAGCTTTACCGTGTGCTCCAACGAGTATAATAACTTCTTTTATCTGCGGCCGTATCGCGTGTCCCCCGTGTATCGATGCTTTTTCGCCGGAAATAAAATATCTCGCCCGCGCGCCGAACGGCACCCGCGACCGGAGCAGTCGCGATCGACGCTGATCTAGCGAGTCATTAGCACTCTCGAAAACCGCGTCGACGATCGTACTGCCGGCATTTTTCAGTCTACTCGCTCCCGTTTGACTTTGAATGCAGGTGTCCGTCGCGTTCTGCGTGCCCCTCGGCGTTCCGATCGCCTGTTGCAATTCTACCGCGCGAACCTGAGCCAGTTTTATCTACTTTATACGTATTTTAGATGACAATAAATGTGCAGGGGCTATAGAAATTATATACCGCGACTGTCGCAGCGAGATTCTACACTCTCGGTTTGGTGGAAATTGATGCAAGAAGGAACGAATTTCAAGGTCAAAAGGTCAACAATATTTTTTTTGCTTGCATCGCATTCTATTGGCCGCAAGAATTCAAGACTACAGTGTAATATTTTTCACCAATTAAAACTATCAAAGGAAGCAATAAATGTTCCGTCTTGAAGCAATTAGTGCCTTTCGAAGGGTAGCTTAAAAACCGACGTACCTGACCGTACCAGGGTTGTCGCAATAAAATCGCGGCAATTGCTAGTCGCCATAAAAAAGGGACTAGGCGACCGACCGAAGCTGCGAAACACATGTTTCCGTTCTTTAGCATAAGTCCGTTATAGCAATTTAGCCTCGTAGGCATCTTTCCCCACCAATTCCGATTTCCGCCAATTGCCAACAATTACAACCTCCTACACCAATAGTATATTCACAACCCCCACTAAGCTCAACCCCTACCATTCTGTACAGTTTTCCTTAAGCGTTGTAGACGAAAAATAAACCAGATTGTTCTAAGCACCCGAGGTGTCCTAGCGATTTCTTTAAGACATCCATCCTCTTAGGATCCGAGATCCTCAAATCCGAGTCGACTCCAAGTCTCGAAAATTCGTAGACCGAGCGACACCACAATAAATTCAAAAGCAGCTTCTGTATTTTGGAACGGATACAGGAAGTTTATCTTTCGCATAAAGACCCGTAGTCTAATTATAACAATGAACGTAGAAGGCATTAGACGCGTGTACTCGAAACTGCTGGGACGGGGTTAAAAACGATGGTTATTGACGCAGGGGTTAACGACGGGGAACAACGAGAGGCTACGTTGGGGGCTAAATCCCTTTTTAAACGGACCTGTATAATTGAGGAGATTCTAATTTACTCCCTGCATCGCGAGTTACTGCCGTACGGTATATATACGCGTAAGCACCCCCAAGTGATGCGTCAATATTTAAATGAGCTTTCGCGCGGTAATAGGGTTTGAAATACTGCGCGGCCAGTGATATATGACTTTGTGTACGGATGATTAATAGGCGAGGAGATATTTGATGTTATATTTCAGGAAAGCCTGCTCCCTCCTCGTCGTCGTCGTTGTCGTCGTCAGCGTGCGCGCGAAATCGTTGGCACTCGTTACATCGAATTCGTCTAGTTGTCAGTGATGCGCCGCTCCGTTGCATGGCTCCGTTGCATAATCGTCGCCCGGATGCAAGGCCTACGCGCACAGGCTATTTTTTGGTCGGAGTGAATCGCGCTGCGGCCCCGACAACTTACCTACCCGGGAAGTTTACGTTTTAATTAGAAAGTTAAACTGTTTTCGGGGTCAAAGAGGCGAAGTTTCGCGAACTTCCACCGCCTCAGCCTCGTACGCTATTTATACAAGCTGCCCCCCGGTAAGAGGGTTCAATTTATTACGCGAGTGTTTGATCAGCTCGGAACGGAACAACTGTGGATGCACATAAATTAGCCACGAAAGCGCACTCCTCCTTTAACCGCAGTTAACCAAACTAATTTTCACTCTAAACAGTCCGATATTATTCTTTAAATTTATATTTATTCGTTCGAGAAACACCGCAAGGATAGCTTTCAAAGGCCGCCTCCAAAAATATTATTTTACAATTATTGAAATTTTAATGATGTATTCACTGCAACATTTTTGCATCCAAGCACATGTTATAATAAAAATCACAGAAAATGTATGTATATAAACTTTACGATGTCATTTTCATAAGGCGACACACGCCAACCATTTTCAGAGCTCGGTAAGTTTAGTGTTAATATTTTTAATTAATATTAAATAACTTACTTATAATTCATTTGAACATCTCACGCAGATCTGGGTAATGATACTTCGACAAAGTAAAAATGTTCCCATGTATTTCGACTTCTCGCAATGCTTCGGGGAAAGGATTGCAGCAGTTCCGTGACCACAAAAACCAAAAATATCGGGGACGCAGCTGTGTGGATGTTTATCTGGCTGGACCGTTTCGACGAACGTCAAAGAGGAAGATTTATACCGTCGCGTCGCGCGGAGAAACGATAGCACCGAATGTTTGATCCTTGACGCTGTCATCAATTAGAAAACTCGAACAATAGGTCCACTTCGGGGTCCTTGTAACCATCCCTTGGCCAACAGTGCGGGCACTTCCTGCACATAAATCTCGTGCCGTTGCACGGTTCCCGCGGCAACGTTGCGCCACCTACAGCGAGGTGCATTCAATGAAATGTCAGTCTTTCGGTCAATAGATATATTCCTGGTGGCGCGGCGGCGGGCCGGGCCGGACCCCACTGTTCTTCCATTGAATGAGCGGGGGCCGGGGCTTTAAAAATAAATCTTAAGCAACCCGAGAACATCGTGTTACCGTTCCTATACACGCGTGTTCGCAGTTCGGTGTTCCTTGTTCCGCGAGATCTGAATACATACACACACGGGTGTTGCAAGTGCAGCGCACAATAGATCGTTCCGTGCGATAACATTCCACGGCGACCGCGGTTACGGGCTACGTAAACGCGAACTGTATCGCTCTCATTAATCTTCGGGTAGGTAGACAGAAGTTATATTATCGTGTCTAGCCGATCATTATATAAGCGGGAAGTGGAGAATGATGTGTGCTTTATTTACACTTATTTAAACGATTAAGTCGCCCGCGATTACCAGACTGCTGTCGATAGTTAACGGCCGTGTGTGGGTCCATAAATGTTCCCCGTTTGATCTCCGCAGTTGCTGCTTGCTCCGAGTCTATAATTTCTTTCCTGGTAATCTCGAACCAATCATCGGACTGCTTGTGCCTCGGAAAAGGACCATATGCTTCGATATCTATTCTTAGGCGGTCGACTTTTTTTACGCATTAATGCTCGAGCAATAATATATTCATTTATTCGATTGGCCTTTTCGCATGTGTCATGGTTACGGATAAGTTCCACTTGGTTCAATTGAAATTGGTAAATAGAATGTGAATTTTATGCAGTTATGATAAAAATGAGTATGTGCCATTTACAGTGGTAGACATGTATCAGTGCCAGCTTATTCAAATTATTAACACTAAACCTATCGAGCATTAAAATACTTATAAAAATGACGAAGCTTTATTTAGATTTTGAGCAACTTTTATCTCATTAGGTGCTTTGATAAAAAAATTTGTCGAATTAATTTCCATGTAAGCACGTTCATAATTTTAATAATTGTAAAATGAAAAATATAAAACCGGTCAAGTGAGCGGCACTGTCAAACTGAATGTTTATTTGGATCCTATTAATTGGACGCGAACAATTTTTTTCGTCTCGAAGAACAATTCTATTCGAACACTATTTATTTCTCGGCCTCGGATAATCTTGAACCAATGATCGAACTGTTTATGCTTCACAAAAGAAAGATAAGTTTCGATCTATTCTTGGGTACGAGACTTTTTGTTTCACATGTAACGTGGGTCCAGAAATAAGTAAAAAAGTACAGATTTGAATGCACCTATCTAAAACCTGAAACTGTAATGTCCCCTAAATCTTCTCAGCGCCCGCATCGAGGACCGATGTTCTAGATAGAGTTGTCGTCCATTCTTATAATTCTTATACTATTTCAGGTCCCCGAAGATCCCTCCGTGGGAACGCTCCGTATGCATACAAATATTGTGGAATCCCAAGAAAAGGGACCGTACCTGCTTGCTTGACTTTTCTAGTCGCCCAACATAAGGGTCCTGATCAGACAATATTTTGGGTGGGCAACGTTAGAACCTGGAAAAGATCCAGTTACAAAAATGAATAAAAACTAGAATTCTATAGACTACTTAAACGGTCTCGGTTTCTTATGGTCGTAAAAAAAAATTCAACCTTGAAATCACGTAAAGAACTCGGAGCTTCGAAACAGTTTTTTTTCTTGTCACTTCATGAGGCACTTACTTAAGATGCTTTCAACAAGAGTTCCCATTTCTAATTCGTTTTCAACGGTGTACAAGTCTGGTGTTGCCCGCAGCAATTGTTCCGAAGAAAGTAAAGAACGCCTTGAATGGACGTCTCCTTGACGCTTCTAGTCGATTCGTTACACACAGGTTCTTCGGAAAAGTACGAAACCTTAAAATGTCGCACGTGTGAGTACCAGTTTGTTAATATACACTGAATAGCCGTTAAAGAAACGTATCTTAGGAATGTTACGAAACTTTGTTTATAGTTTAATCAGTCCTAAAATGCCAAGAAATGAATGTAGCCAGCCTGACGTTTAAACATTGATTGATCCGAGTTATATACAAATTAATTCGTGGAACAATTAATGAATTGTTTATTTCAAATTTTCATAATTTATTCCTTGTGTTGGAGATTTATTTGTTGTGAGATGGAGCATAGAAATGGAGAGTAAAATGTGTTTTGTTTGTTTGAAAATGCTCAATAAATTCACGACTACGAACTAATTTGTACACCTAATAGAAAATGTCTGTTGATGATTTCAGCAACTCCAACCACGAAATCCTAATTCCGCGAGATTGGCGAGTTGTAGAAATATAGCCCGAGCCAATTAAAATAGAAAACGTGCAATTTATTCGCCTGTAAACGGAATCGTTTCTGCCTCGGTCCACGGGGAAACGGAGCGAGAGAGAGAGAGAGAGAGAGAGAGAGAAGTTTGCTGAAAGGCTTTCGGTAGCATAAAGTCGGCCGGACAAATTGTAACGACGCGGACAACGCACATCTCGTAACTTTTATCCTCGGCTTTAGACATCTTCTTTGTGCCTCGAAACGTACTGGCGGTCGTATCGTGTGCGCGCCGATCCCGAGAGTTTCACGCAATATTACGCGTCCCCGAACCTGTTTTCAACAACAGCCAGTCGTCGCGTCAAACGAGCCTTTCCCGTCGCGTCGTGTCGCCGCAGACGTCTCCGTCTTGTTCTATCCCCGGGACCCCGCGGAATGCACAATTGCTGAAGAAGTCGCCGACTCGAGAATCCCCGGATGTCTGCGCGATGACTCATTGTTGGCGAAGAACAGATCCAGACCGGTTTCGCGGGTTTGTTTCAGAGCCGTGTCGGGGCTATCAAGGTCAAAAATGTGGAACATTTTTAGACCGCCGCTCTGTACACTGACCAGAGACAATGCTGCCGGGCCGGTAAAGATCTGCAACAATATTTCTGCTCGAATCCTTTGACCCCTGTCCCGAGGCCAAGCCGATCCAACTGGACGCTCGACCCTTAAGGGCTAACACCTATGTAACCGCCCGATTTTTATATTTTCTCTTAAAAGTATGCATTTAGAATTAAGGAAAGTATGAAAGCAGGGCCTTTTCTCTGCCGTTGTCCCTCATACCTGGGTTTTCCCTGCCTTTTTCTTAGGACAGACTTTGAACGCAGTTAGTCGATATTCTGTTTTTTTATTTTTCACTTACTACGAACTTTTGGCCTTAGTTTATTTCACAACCTACTGAATTCCAACATTCTCAAAGATTTATTTAAAGGTTTTTATTATATTTTCCTGGAAGTATACAAAAATTTTTTTAACGTAATTTGTATTAACAACCGCAAAAGTTGCTCTGGTACAGAGACGATACAGGTTCTGTACTCCAAATTCATCCTTCGGCAAATAAAGTTTTACTACAAATTTGTCTCCTTGTCTCCGAAATTCAAAGTTTTATTTGCGTGTAACAATAAATAAGTATTTTATCTCGTTTTCCGAAGGATCACCGTTGGGTCACGGGTCACGATTGTGTACACTTTTCTCGGATCGGGGTCGTTTCGTCACCGGTAGCGATAACAATTAACGGGAGAGAGCGTGAATAGAAATTACGGTGACCGAGAGTAGATAGCGCGGAGTAGCGGCCGTAGTCTCGGATAAGCGTTTCGTGCCGCTAGCTGCTACGGGAATTATCAATTACGAGGGCTACTGTGTCGATGCGTGATATATGTATACGTACACGTAGGTGGGTGCGTCCGTGCGAGGGGATTACGCGTGCACACGTGCATCTGGGACTTGTGTGCGCCGCCACGCCGCGTCGTGCCGGGTCGGGCCGGGCCGAGCCGGTATGAATGATTATTTGGCACGCACTGTTACACGGATCTGATTGAATAAGTAGACCGAGAGGGCCGCGGCAATAATCGCGCAAGATCGGCCCGTACACGATCCATGGGACTTTTAATCGGCGCCTCGCCTCGCTGAGCATGGAAAGTGTTGCCCTAACTGGCGGTTGATTAAATCTTTCAATCACTCTCGCCGTTTGGCGAAGACCGACAGGGGCCAGGTGCCGCGACTCCCTCGAAACGACAATTTCGACGAAAGTCGGACAAAAGTGAACTTTTTTGATAAGGCTTGTCAATGAACACGGGATCTTGGAATGCGCTATAAATTTGTTAACGCTAAACCTACCGAGCTCTAAAAGCGTTTAAAATGTTCTAGCTTATAAAACTGACAAGGATCTATTCATTTAAATTTTGTGCAATATTTATTTTTTAATATACTTGGAGAGAAAAATGTATCGAATCAATTGCCATGTAAATAACTTTATAATTTCAATAATTGTGAAATGAAAAATATAAAAACGGTCATTTGACCGGCAGTGGTAGGTTTAGTGTTAAACACGCTTGCTACCATGGTCACAGATATGTACGATAACCATATTTTCTTGGAGAGAATAAAGATCACATCAGGTTTAGAAAAATTTTTTTTTCACAGGAATAAACTAGTTTTAATAAATCCATATTTTTTAAAAAGAATCAGTTTTAACCGATGGTTCTTTTTGCACTTTTTATCCTTGCGATGAATAGAATACGATGCAATCGAAAAAAGTGTTGACCTTTTGAAATTCAAGTTTACATCATGTCCACCAAACCGAGAGTGTAGAATCTCGCTATGATAGTTCCGACATATAATTTCTATACACCATTTTTCAATTTTCATCATAGTGCAGACATCGTCTGTCATCACAGTGGTAGAATGCAACAATGTTCATAGCAAAGTACATAAGCTTGTATAGCTCTTACTGAAGCGTATATAAAAATGCCTGCCAGCACTAAAGCTGCGTCACTAATCCTAATAGTTTAACCTGAAAGGTTGCACAAAGGCGAACGTCAACACTCGCAAAATCATACCGAAACTGTCCAACTAAAGATTCTCAATAACACTCTTCATGAGCGGCATGGCAACAGAAACTGCCATAAGACGCAGCATCTGGCGCATGCACTCCACAATGTGCATCATCAGGGTACACCGAACGACAAGGAATATTTCATCGTTTCCCGGTGCAGGCGGTGTTAAGGTACTTTGAAAAGGAGCAGCACACAGGCGGTTTCCCGAGATTTTCCGGGACTGTTGCAGGATCTGGTAATTCTTTCGACGAAAAGGAAAGGAGACAGAGGGTGGTACATACATTGTAGTCGGCCGGGACGTGGACTGCAAGGTGGTTGGCGGTGGTTGGAAGGTGAATATCGTTCTACCTGCTCATCCCAAAGGAAGTAGCCGATAAAACTGGTTTGACGGGTAGCGGCCTCCTCTCGTCCAGTTACTCGGTAGGACGTCTCGCGTTTGGCGAAGATCCTCTTCTCTCCTCCTTTCTCGAGCTTTGTGTCCTGGCCACCGTCGAGGGAGCGTATCTCCACCACTAGCATATCGCTGTCACGGACGGCGAGCGTCCTCTCTCATCGACGCGGAGATCAGCCATCATTGTTACGAATATTACCGTCCCCATTCACCCGGCACCGGTGTCGTCGGCCACGCGAGATATAGCCGTCGCGAACAGGTTTTTTTAAAAGTCCGACTCATGTCGTGCTCGGTTTCGGGCTTGCTCGACGATAGCGAGCACAGGCCACTGTGCGAGGCCCGTGTTTGAATAACGGTGGGTGTTTGCGAATCGACGGACAGCCTGTCCCGATGGGAATTCGATCGTGAAAAATGCATTTCAGTTATTTGCTCGACGCCTCTCCGAAATAAACGCGCTGCAACCTAGGGGAAACTCGTTACCTCCAGACAGAGAAGATTAGGTCAGTCAGTTGGAACGGTAGAAAGATCCAAGGAATTGAACTTACCAAAAGAAAGGGAATTCGTCATCGTATTACGGGCAATGTGTCTAAAGTGGGCATTGTATAGACCAGGGGTCGGCAACCTGCGGCTCGCGAGCCACATGCGGCTCTTTGGATGTGAAGCTGCGGCTCTTTAGTTCTATACGCAACTATTATTTATTTTATAAAAAAAAAAACATTTAAAAATCGTTCTGAATCGCTGAATTGTGGCTCTTTAAAAATTTTGAAATTTTGTAAATTGTAATTTTTAACTCTTCCGACTCAAAAGGTTGCCGACCCCTGATATAGACTGCTCAATTTTTCGGGCAATGTACAAAATGTCCTTAATAAATTTCGGTCATTCTATAAAATGTCAGGTCATTAGACAAAATGCCCAGATGGTGGTGGTCAATGTATTGAATTGCTCTGACAAAAACTCACACGCAATTTCTTAGAGCGAGAAAAAAAATATAAAATATTGCAGAGACGGGTGAAATCCTGGATTTTAGAAAGCGTGATTTGGGTTAGGTCTGGGTATAGGCGATAGACGAGACGTCTGTCAAAACACAAGATATCAGCACTGCCCAACGAACCATGGACATTATGAAGGGTGGTTTTTGTATAAAGTATAGAACTATAGAAATTAGTAGTATAGAAATTATATTTTGAATAAAGTCAATACCATGACCATGATTTTTATGTGTTTTATTTCATTTTAATTTTACGCAATTAGCGTTTGTTGCAAATGTCTTGATATGTGGAGACACTATTTAATAAACTACACTTTATACCTTATACCTTAGTTTAAATAACGCCACAGTGTTTCCGCGTATCTTATGTTTAATGAACCGTACCGTGTTGCGATGTGTTCAGGCTAGCTGCTTTTACCGGACCGACGACGGTTCCGACTTTATGCCTTCGCCTGGGCCCTTCCATCCCTAAGTACAACCGCCCCTTACGCCTTATACCTAAGTCTCTTGTATTTTCGTTGTATTCCAATAGCGTTTAAATATAATTTCTGGCGTATGGGCGCCGCGACTGACTCGAATGAATCTTGAAATCCAATTTTCGACCACTTTATCGAGCAGCTGAGGTCATATATCGACAATAACGCGGCCAATATTGGCTTTCAAGTGATCCAAAGTCTGTGATTTATCAACACAGACTAACGACTTTGCATATTCCCATAGAAAATAATCCAGAGATGTGATATTACATGATCGTGAAGGCCAATGTACAGGCCCATTTCGCGAAGTTTTGTGCTCATCGAACGTTTCCAGCAATAACTTGATTGTGTCGCACGCTGTGTGGCATGTTGCGACGGACATGATGGTCACGAGGCTTCAAGTCTTACACGAGTTGGATTTTGTAAGCTCTTAAGCCAAGATCTTTTCGCAAAATCTTCCAGAAACTTGATGAACACAGATCCAATTGCTGTGCACGATGGCGAATCGACTCATTCGGGTCCTCCTCAACACTACACAGGAGAAATAACTTCTTCGGTGCGCACTGTACGACGTCTCTGCGGATTATCAAGTAGGGTATACTTGGTGCGAAAACTATTTATGGTTAATCGAATAATGTTCGGATGGACGATTATGCCGACCGTAAAATGGATGTAGCGCACGGTAAGTTTCGCGAACTGAATCATGATTTTCATCGCGAACTGAACCATGATACTGAGCACTAATCAGCTGTCAATTGTCAAGTTAACCGTCACTAGAAACAGTGTTGCTTATTTGAAAAAACAAATCTCTTAAAAAAACACCCTTTACATGTAAAATCTCAGGGAAATTTGTGAAATACCTGCCCATTATACATATTGCCCGAAAAGTTGAGCATCGTACACAATGCGCACCTTGGTCACGTTACCTGTAACATATATGTACACAGAGTTTTGCAACCGACTGTATGTGTTTGTTCACAGAAGAAAACGTCCATAGAGATGCGGTACAGAGACAACAGGTTGCTTGGACGTAGCAATGCGGGTCGGATTGGCGCCTAACAACCTTCCACCCAAGTCCAGCCTCGCAAGGGGGCGGGGGGAATCAAACGGTGCGAGCACGATAGAATTGTCGTTCTCACAGTTTTTCCTAAACAACAGTAGCAACAATCATAAAACCACTCTTCATAATCCCACAGTACATCACGCTCGAGTCACCGCAACGCGGTATACTCGACGATATTAGCCTCGAGTACACTCGTCATCGCATTAACAATTTCTGTCGCACGTCAAACAACACCTGTCGGTCTCGCAAGGTCCGTGGACAATATCAAACCGTTCGGCCATCGCATCTCGCATACGAATGGCGAGTAATCATTCGAAGGAGCTAGAGAACGTTGCGAAACGGTGTCCCGTTGAATAGCATCGCCGCGGTCTGCGGAGATGACTGTTCGTTTTCTCCGCGCTTTGATAAATTCCGTATTGCGTCTGGAAAAAGTGGACGCGCGACGGTTCCCAGCGACGAACCGATAATTACGAAGACATCTGTCTTTCATTACCTGTTCCCGGGGACGCACGGGCTCGCTCGCCGAGTCACCTTTCACACGCGGAGAGTCCACCGGGCTCGGCCCCCGTCGCTGATTATCACGGCACAGCGAAAGTTAATGACGCCTATTAGTCGCGCGTTAATCACGCTTCGAAGAGAATCGATCCGCGACCCGACCTCTCTCTCTCTCTCTCTCTCTCTCTCTCTCTTCTCTCTCCTCTCTGTCTCTCTCGCGGTAGACCGATATCAATGGATGCGACGTCGATCCTCGCGTCAAGATACCACGGGCCCGCTAGAGTGATTTACCGATCGCGCGCCCGATCGAACCGCAATTATGGAAACGATCCCCGTGCTCGAAAGTATTTCCGAGCCGTGATCGCGCTCCGATCGCTCGCCGCGCTTACACCGTTACAAATCGCGGATTAATTGCGGAACCCGCATCGCATCTTTCCTCGCTCCGCTCCATTGCGACACGAGCCCGGGAAATTGATGATTCGGATGTTTATTGCGACGACGCGACGGCGAAACGTACGACACGCGGGTAAAATTCTTGAGTGCGTTGACAATGGACAAACATTAAAAAATCAACTTTTATGTTGCATGTTATGGTTGCGACGTTGAACAGCATTAGAGATAATGATGGCGGTGGTATAATAATTGGATTAACACTAAACCTAACACTGCCGGTCAAATGATCGGTTTTATATTTTTCAGTTTAGAATTATTGAAATTATAAAGTTGCTTACTATGAAAATTGATTCGATAATGTTGGAAATGTCTTTAAAGGAGTACGTTATGTTGATAAACTACACTTTATACCGTATATGTATACTTAATAGTATTATAAAGATATTGTTCTAAATAATGATACAGTGTTTCCGTGTATTCTGTATTTACTCTCTATATAAATAGTAAAAATTAAAAGCTCTACAACTGTTTCTACCGGACTAACGATAAGCTTGACTTTATGCCCGCGCCTGAGCCCTTCCGTCCTTGGGTAAACCCGCCCCTTACGCCTAAACCCTTATACCTAAGACAGTATGGTGTCGTTGAATTTCAACAGATAAATTTGTTTCTCCAATTAATAATTTTTTTTCTCGAAGAAATAAAAATTGCACAAAATCTAAATAAATAAAGCCGAAATATTTTAATCGCTTTTAGTGCTCGATTAATGTTAATAATAATGATTGTAATATGTCTAATGGAATTGTTCGATACAATTAGAGGAGCATATAAATAAATATTTTGTTACATCCTATACCACTGAACTCCATGATACAATTATTATAATATTCCTAATGGAAATGTAATAATTGTACGATGTGGAGTTTAATGGGGTAGGATGAACAGTGGAGACATAACAGGATGTAACAAAATTTATTGATATGCTCGGGTCTCCCCAAATCGTGTCGAGCATAGTTTCTGTTATTTCAGAGGTTAATTATAATGTTGTTAGTATGTATATGGGTTATAAGAGAAATTCTTTCAAGCAGTATATCTGGCGTCTCTCCAAACAGCAATCTTGAGATGAATATCAATTGGTATCTATTTCCCGGTACTTCAAGTTGAAATTAGTTCCAGTAGAAAGAAGTTGGCTCGAGTAAGATATTTATTGATAGAAATGCTCAGACTTTTTTTAATCATCTCAAGCGCGATTTCGCTGTTATCTAGGAGGCTAAGTGGAGCACAGCTAATCACATTTACTAACCAATAAATCACTTTAAACTCTGGCGCTGGCAATCGGCTTTCGAAATGGCTGCATCCCGCCCTTATCCATTATCTTAATGCTGCAGTGCGCTAGAAAGACTCTGTACGAGTTAAGAAATTCGTGATAAAGACAAAAAGTGTCACGAATTGGATGTGCAAATAGAAAATGAATCTGTAAGAAACAGGAACTAGATCAATTGGATAGCACCGGTGACCCCGGGCGGTGTCCACCGTGTTAATTAGCTCGGAAGAAAGTATATGCTACTAAAACGTGAATAATAATTTCACTACGTTGTGTCGAGGGGACGTCCGAAAAATGATTTGTGTTCGGTTTGCGAAGAGGCGTGACTCGAAAAATCGACTTGAAAGTCATTAACGCGGTTCGTGAACATTCACTCGCGGCACCTGAACTTATTCAATCTCCGTTGCACGCCTTCTTGTCTCCTGCTCGGAGCTTAATGGATTTCCAAATACACCGGGAGTGCTCGTTAAAGGTTAATGATGATCGCCAGGGTCTCGCGTGGGCCACGTGCGCGTAGAATTCGTGGTCGAGATGGTCGCGCGCGTCCGATATTAGATTCCAATAACACTTACGGGGTATATTAGCGTGACGCACGTGCTCGAATGTCGGAAAACACCTCCGAGCGTGTAATTCGTGCGCAACAGAGAAAGTCCCCTTCAAGACCACCTCGGAGAATCGCCGGGCGAGGAATCGAAACGCGAAAGGTCAGGGGTCAGCCGATGGTTTCCGTTAAATTCGCCATTGCGCGCCGTATCGAATCGAACGAGCGATTAATGTGGGAATGAATCGTAATGCCGGAGATCAGAGAGACTCTGCCCGGCAGATAGACAAACATCGAATTTCTGTTTAACCCTCGCGGCATCGAGGAGCGATCATTTCTATTGGATAATGGTATCTTGATGCGAGAACTACTTTCGGAGAAACACTGGGAAAATTCACTGCCTTCCACGTGAAATAATAGTTTACCTACATACGATGTACTACAATCGCAAAAGGAAACGTACTATCGCTAGATTAACCTACTTCCTATTTTGTCTGCGTTTATTTTCTTTCGTTCGAGACACTTACCGTGAACTCCTACGATATCTCTGACTATCTCGCGAATCGATTCGAAAAATAATTCCAAATAATCGAGGGCATAACACATTAATGAACTAGTAAAACGTGAGAAATTATTTTGTAAATATGTAAGGCACTGTCTCGTAAAGGTTGGAAGACCGTGTAAGTTGGGAAAGTAACGCACTGGGAACATCATGAGTGTCATCTTCATTTCTGTTTATAAAGAAACTGTTCATTAGCATTAGACGCAACAAGTCGTCTTCAGTGTAGTCGTGCCAAGCAAAGGCTAAAAATATTTCTTAAAAAGTTTTACGGTAATTCTTACTGATACGTTTTCAACTGAATACTTTTCAATCCTGATTAGTTCAATATGTCTAATTTGTTGGAAATTTAACGTTGATTAAATGTGCAAAAAAATGTGCATCACGATGTGAATTTGTTTTCTTCTTGTGTGTTTCGAAATGGCGTTTTTTGTAAAGGTTGAGACATAAACTTTTTTCTTTGTTTTGCATGTAGACGGCATTTTTATGAATGAAAACCATGTTTTGAGCGTTTTTATGTAAAATCATCAAATTGTTAAGACAACGACTGTGTCGAAACGGCCAAAAAGTCCATTCATGGATGACAGTCGATGAAAAGCGCAATTTTGACATCGTCATATAATCTTCCGATATTACAAAAACAAGCAAAAAGCATTGCTGCGATGGAGATAGCCGCCAACAAAGAGAAAAAAGCAACGCCAAAAAAACACTATCAAATAGACCAAACCGTTAGCAGCAAAATGAGCGAAGCGGGAGTTGTCACTTTAATCTGATTCCACGGATTTATCTACTTCGGAAGACACAAATTGTTGTATTGTCTGTATGAAGATTACGCTAAAGCAGTTGAGTCGCTCGAATTCCATCAAATGCAATACCTGCAAGAGAACTGTGTCCCTAAAATGCGCTAATATTCCTGCAAGTTATTTCACATGCGTACATTATGAAAGTGAATCAGACGATTAAACCGGTTATTATTGAGTGAACAATGTTTTTTGTGTGAAATCATGATCTAAGAAATAAATACTCAATAAACACTGAATATAAGGCGTTTTGACTTCATTTCAACACTTACTTTTCAGAGTTTTTGGGGGTGACCTATCTTACACGACTAAATATTTTTGCCGAAAACATTGTCTTTGGTCGGGCTATACCTTTTTGTCCGTTAATGTTATCATTATACTTTCTACAGCAAAAATGTAGCTGGCAACTGCACCGTTCCAACGGTATAAATGTTTTTGCGTATTTCTCGTCCTATGAAATGTTGTAGCTAAAAAACGAAACGTGTCCCGATCTTTACATCTACAGTCCCTTTTACATCTACAATGCAGATTTAATTGCATCGCGCAAAAAAATGTATGAAAGCAGGAGTTACTCGTGTGAAGCAGGTTACCCGTTGAAAGCAGGAGTTACTCGTGCGAAGGAAAAAGGCTAATCAATTTGACAAAGTACAGAGTTAAACGAATAAAGCTCCTGATAGGCAGGATAAAATCTGCGAGGGCCGCGAGGTACCGGAGAAAAGGCGACTGTGGTGGTTGGTCGCGAGTCGCGAGATTCGCAATCCTCCGACTGGCTGCATGCCTTCGGTGTTATTCCCGGATACACGCGATAAAAGACTCGCGTCGCATTATTCGCGGGGTGTTCGCGAGTTGCGCGACTTCGCGTACGCGCGTCACATCCTCGCAGAGTCGCGAGCCGCTGAATATTCCGCTTCGAGTCATTAGACCTCTCTCGCGATTGCTGGCAATTCGTGTTGTTGCCACGTAATTCCTTCTGATCTTCCCTGGCCTCGTTATTTGTCTCCTGTCTGGGGAGCTGCGCTGGCCATTCAGAATGCGAAAGATACACTCTCCTCCGCGCCGCGCCGCGCCGTGCCGCGGCACGACATGTTTTCCGAGAGATCTTTCTCGAGGAATACTGATCCGTGCTCGGAACCACTGCGCGCCATTTGTTGCTTCGGTCAAAAAGTCGCCGACTATATTTCCAGCGCCGTTTCTGCACTCTTTGACAACGCGAATTGAGCCTGATAAGTCGGGGAAATGGAAATGTGTGAAATCTGCGAATTGTTATTATCGAGGAAGATGGTCTAATAATAAAAAATATTAGTAATCTTCTTGATTCAATGAATGAGAAGATTCTCGTATTATACATAGAGATAAAAAACGAGTTCATATATTTCTAGATAAATGTAACCCAAAAGAAATTATATATTAATAATTTTGGATAAATTTTACCGGAAAGTGAAGTACAATTTTCTTCATTAATGTATTCTTGTCGTGTGATTTTCTTCACGGCAACAATGATTAGACGAAATCATGGATTTTCTATTTCAAAGAAATGTAATTCTTACATTTACTAGTGTTGTTGAAATAAACTAGTTCCGGAAGAACTCAGCGTTCAAACGAATTGTTGCGGTATCGTATTTGCTGATACATTGTGACGGGTGTATGCGTCACTGAGAAAAAGACGATCGGTAGACGAAATTAATGGAGATAGGGTATGGAAATGAATCAAAACCGTTTCACTATAGAGTTTCATATAAAGTTTATTTCCGAGCAAGGAAGAACGTCTTGTCGCGCTGAAAGCTAGACTGGAAGTGAAGAAGGCAATATGGAAAAATCCGTTAGCCACTTAAGGACAAAGGACAAAGGACCAGGCCTATGTCCCATCCCTAACCTTGGCAGTTAGGTATGGAGAGAAAACTCACAGACCCAAAAGTCTGTTTAACATCTGTTTTAATTGCCTTGTTCAGTGATTCTCACTTATAACCATATTCAGTTTTGTATTGGCATTCCAACAGAAATGACGATCGGCACGAGCGGGTAGGACGTGTGTTGTACGTCGCCCCGCAGTTCAGTTCGATGGAAGAGTCGGGTCGGACAGGACATACCTGGCATATATTATTGTCTTTTAATAAACTATTCGGTGAGTTGTTTTTCACTAGACTGAGAATAATTCCACTACAACCATATTCCTCAAGAACTAGTAATAGAAAAAATTTCAATGAATTTTGTGTAAAAGCTACGGTAATATAAATACTAATTTTCATTGATCGTGGTGTAATTCCAGTTGCATCAATTGCGTGAGTCTCGAACCGCGCGTCCACGTAAGAGTTTACGACAGAAAAATCACTCAATTAACACGTCGAGCCTTCCCGATAATCGCGACAGAATTTCGCGCCATCCAACGAATTAGATACCTGTTGCGAAAATTAGGGAAGAAGATATGGCGGGCAATTTCCACGAGTGTAGAACCAGTTTGATCAGTTGGGTAACATAAAAGGCTCGGTTATCGCACTCTCTATTTCTTGTGGATAAAATTGGAATTAATAATCATTTGCGTTAGAGGTTCTTCTCGGTCCACCGAGTATACGCGCATTAGCGATCGCGGTAGGCGCGCAGAATACGGCGCATTCCGCGGCGAATTTGCAACGTGTCGGCGCATCCCGGCCGCGGCGAATTGCGTCGGGCTGCATCGGGCCGCGGTGGCCGAAGGCAGTATCATTTCTTAGCCACCGGATCGAGGGAACTGGCTCCTAACAGCAAATTGTGACCGGTTGCTCGACGAGCGTGCCCGTTATCGTTCCGGTTCTATCTAATCACTCGACGCGAAGATGCATTGTTGCTCGTGTGCATTCTCCGGCGTGGCGCGCGTTGCAACCTCGTCCTGTTCCACTCGTTGTGTGTACGCCCGGTGTTTCGAGAGCTGGGCACGACAGAACGCGACGCAGCTAATTGGTGCCCGAGCCCTTCGGGGATAAATCGCGGGGCGATCGGTCATTGTAGACTGTTTTTGTAAGCGGATTAGTATGCGCGTCGATGTGTAGCCTCTCGCGCGCACGCCGCGCCGATATTAATACCGGCGACGTGTAATTCGCCGAAGAAAGCCTGTACATTTTCCGAACAAACCTCTGGATAACGCGTAATGAATGAGCCGGCATTCTGCTGGAATTATCCGCCGGCTCGCGTCGATTGATTTTATTCGAAGGGCTGTTCCCGCACGAGCAGAGACGCGCCGATTTTATTAAAACGACACGCCGCGCCGAGCGTCAACCGCTATGCTGGGTCTACACTCGTAGTTCCTCGGGTACTCGCTAACATAACCTTTGCCGACCTCTCGTAACCGCAATTTTTAAATGACGGCGAGTTAAAGCACGGAATTTTAAAGAGGAAGAACCGTAGAATACGGCCATATTTTTTCATCCTTGAGGGGTTAAAACTTGCAGAAGAAAAATATTTTTAATATTTTTGCACTTGAAAGTGACATTTTTGTATAAAATAATGAATTATTTAAAAAGAACTTTTTTATTTTGACCCGTACTGTTGCAAGCGAGGCCGCTGTGAGCTGATCAGAGTTCGTTAAAATATCTGCACACTGTTCAGCAACAACATTGTGGACCCAGCATTATATCAGGACGCTGTGTCGCTTACAACGGCCATTTTAACGAGATTTGCGAATTAGCGGCTCACGGTTCAACCGATTGAAACGGGATCGCAATAACACGGGAGCGTGATACATTGATACGGAAATTCAGAGTTTCATTCAAAAAGCAGAAATAAACTTAGTATCTCCTCTGTGCGCTGACCAGGAGAATAAGATTTGTATCACGGTATATTACTGTTCGTATCGTTCCAGCTTCCGCGCATAATATTTTTTTTCGTATTAGTAGAAACGACGAACGTGTTCAAAGTCGGGCTATAAAACGAAGTTATTGTCTCATGCTGTGCGGTACAGTCGTTGATCGAAAATTTTAAACTTTTTAAAATTTTAACTTTTGAGCAGTTGCAGAAATTTAGATGGTGTATGCGTTCTGTGTTATTGTGATTTATGTAACTGTGAGATATGAACTTTTGTTCTGTACGTATAGGGATTCGCGATTATATTTTGGTGAAAATTCTAGTTTTATCGTGAATTCGACGGTCGGCTGGCACGAATTCGATAGAACATCCTATGGTTGCAAAGTTGATAGATGTAAATATTATATTATATATGAACAATTATTGTCAATGTGAATCAATTAATGTTGGAAGTATTTTTCAAATTTTGTGTGCTTGAATAACACCAAATGTGAATACGTCACGGAACAATGAACGTAATTCGCATTGTTAAAAAAAAAACAATTTCTCTTAAAATAAATGTTATAGGTAAAAACGTCGAAAATCATTTTGGTTCCGACTTCATAATTGGAACGAAATATTGCATTACATATGGTAATCAATAAAGGGCAACGAAAATTATATCAATATGATACCACGATCGAAAAACACAAAAGAACTGCCAAAAAATATTGCAAATATATCGGTGCATGCATGAAATATGACTAATCAATTATGCATGCGTAATGAAATGCAGATGTACAGAGTGCGGCCGAATAAAATATACAAGTGGTATCGAGAGGCGATTTCTTATAACGTAATATATGTAGAATACAAGTTTTCCGAAGTTTTGTTTTCGAGAAAATCGAGTTTGAAAATGCAGCGAATGCGTGTGCTATTGGATATTGGCCCGACGCGTCTGATCATGACCAACCAATTCTACTTCCTACATATACTATAGCTGGCAAACCCGACGGATCTTTAAACTCGATTTTCTCGGAAACGAGGCTTCAAACGAAAAAGTGTTTCCAATTTATTTTTACATGTAGAATCGCCCTCTGGCCGCTTGTACGTGTTATTATAGATCCTTCATATTAAATTGCAAAACGCGAAAACTCGTTGATATCTAAAAATATTTTTAAATCCATTCTCGACGGAACTTGAAACCGAAGGTACGCTGCTTCAAAGTAATAGCTATTAAACTGCAATTTTGTTGTGGCCAATGGCGAGCGATAAATAGTCTCGTGTTCGAGGCAGACTTGGTCAATTATCGCGGCGAAGTCGCGCAAACGCGTCTGAATGAGAAGCGAACAACTTTTACCAGGGGCTATGTACCGTCACGCTCTCTATCGTTCGGCGTCATTCAATTAGGATGAAACTTTCAGCGTTCAATGCACAAATATTACCTCGTTACACCGCACAAAAAGACGCGGCTCGTGCATTTACACAGAGCCAAGCGAAGCGGAAGCTCAGGTCGCCATTCACTGGCTCGTCGAGATGACCGCTGCCGGAGCACGGGCAAAATGAAAGACTTTCTCATTGATATTATCTCGCCAAAGAGATCTCTCGGCTCTTTTACGAGATTCTAGAGAAACACTCTCGACCTGTCGGGGGTGGATACACACGGGCCGGCGGCTGTCCACGCTGAGGAACCAGTGAATCATGCTACACTGGCACCATCTAGGTTAGTGGACCATTGTTGAACGGTGAATATTAAGGTCACCGGGAAAAAGAACACGAAGCGACTGGACAGCTGGCAGCGTTAAATAGGCTGTACTAGGGTAAACGTACTTATTACTGCGGGTGTATGTGTTCCTGCGGTATTTGTTCCCCTATGAGATTAAAATACGTAAAAATAAATATTTTGCTCTGTAGAAATTTGTACAATTCAATGAAAATGTATTCTCGTTGGCGAGGCAAATGCCAATCATTCTCATATTTTTATAATCTCAAGATTTGAAAAAACATTCTTCATAAAAGGTAGAAACAAAGCCGTTTTTCTTCTATCTCGATCATCAAAGGACTGTGGTTCACATGATTGTATATTCTTCATATTGCATTAAATTGCACGGGAGAAAGTTTTATTATTATTTAGATACCTACTTCGATGCAATAAAAATATGAAAAGAAACTTCTCTCGTTGTTTTAATAAAAAAAATGAAACCCTCAGTATTACGCACATTAAACCGAAGGAAGAGCTCATTACTGCGGAATTACAAAAGCTCGTTACAAAAATCACTAGGAACGTCTCTATTACATACTGCTGTGTGAATTGCAACTACGACTTACTAACATAAGTAGGTAGAATACGACTCTGGATAAAGAGTATTACAGTATACAATAACAAAAATAAAAAAGAAAGTGAAGTGAAGTGTATGAGAGATCTACTTATGGAACTGAAAACTTAAGAAACAAAATAAGAATGGAGATTTTATGAAATAAAAAGGAAGAACTGAGAAATACAAAGGAGTATACATTGTAAATGCAATTGTGGAATGTTGTAAACTTCAGGATGCTCTTAATTTAAAACAGCTTCAAACTAAAGATAATAAATATTACTCAAATATTTGTTAAAAGAATGTATTTAGTTATTTATATATTATAGTACGGTGTTAAAATTAATAAAAGGTTTATTTTCTTAAAATGTAATATATAAATAAATTATGTTATTGGATCCAGAATTTATTTTAATTATTGCCTAGATACGTAGTTTGTTTCTGTACGCTCTTATATTTCGAATTGTAATCCGCAGTAATACATCATAATGTTATCGATTTTATTTTTTAATATTTTCTTCTTCTTCGTTGTACATATTAGGTTTTGAAGGCCACCAATTTTTTTTTTGTATTCAGAACACATTCTTCCATAAAATGCTTACACATATTATTATGATAAATTAGGAATAACATTAAAATAAAGTACATTAAGACTCCCAGTTATTCTAGTGGAAAAATAGTTTACGACAATGGTTTCGTTACAACGGAATTAATACGTTTGTACGTGTCGCGTGTTTTACATGAAACAAACAAAATTAATTTCGGGTACAGCGAAAATCGTAGCCCAACGTTTTAGATCAGACGGAAGAACAAGAACATCTATGTCGCAGACTGACAGATTCCTTGTGACAAGAATAAGGTAAAAAGTTCATACAGCCTGCGTCTAAATAAAAATGTTAAATGCACTACGATGCGTGGAGAGAATAAATTATCTAAAATTCGATCGTTTCATACTTCCTTGACATGTACTTTCTCAATTAACGTCCGTTATAGCAGTTTTATCAACACAGTGAACTACGAGTAACACGATAGATCACGTTTGCAATATATTGCAGTAATATCGGCAAACATGCAAGTGTCCAGATACTTTTGAACGATAGTGTACGCCGGTGCCTAAGATACCTAACGGAGATACACAACAGCCAGTACCTCGAGAAAAGTGGTCGCCTAACGTTTATAGTGTATACACACTGCCGGCCAAACTTTGGAATTACTCTGTGAATTGATGGAAATAGAGATATGTTTGTTTGGCTAACACATTAAACGGCTATAAATAATTGCTGCGTCTTGCGAAGTGTAAAAACAGAATTTTCAGTAGTTCTGGCAAACATTAGCTCGGTGGTGAGAGAAAACTGCACAAGCTATTGCGATGGTGATATTCTGGAATTATTAGTATGTACTGGCAATACTGTAAAAATTTATTTATAAATTATGATGCATCGATCTGGAATATTCAAGTTGCCAATAAATACATTTTAATATAACAAATCATAAGTAACATAATAGATTTAATAACCCATTAAACCCACAAATTATCTTTCCTTCTCAGAAAACTGTGTTTTTAGTAGGATGTCTGAAGACTAAAAAGTTGAGGCTCTAATACTCCTTCAAATATCTCCCTTTGAAAATTCTTTTGTAAACATTAATTTTTTACAACAACGTAATAAAATTGCGGAGAAGCTAGGCAAGATGCAAACAACAGGACATAAGAAGAGAAATAGCAAGCTGTAGCCATCAGCTGAGTAAAATTAATTAAACTCGTTGCAGCAGTAGCAGCGAAGAACATAACTACGCAGCTACATACATACATATAAGGAATCGGCACATAGCAGCACGTCTGCTCGAAAGTTTGCGCCGCCTTTAATTCTCGCGGGCCGGAGGTAGACTATGCTTCCCGGGCGTTTTATATCGACGAGCCTTGAGCAGCGAGCTCTTCGGACAGAGAAGAGCAGGCTGGGAAACGTAAAAAGAAGATTGCCGGTAGCCGAGCTAAGAATTTTTACAGTGCAATACAATTTCCGTGAAGCGCCGTTTCCCCCGCGAATGCGTCCCGGAGAGGTGTACGATGAACTTCAACCCTCTGCGTTACGTGTTTCGCTGACTTTGTTATCTCTTCGCGGTTTCCTGTTCGTTCTGCTCCATTTATTACTGCCACTGCCATCTGCGAAACTCCTAATCTAGGACAAAGGGCATTGAAAGACATTTTTACCCTTCCGCGGCCGAGAAATTTTCAAAATATTGAAAAAATTATCCTTGGGGAACTTGCATCAACATCCAAAATCATTTTATTTGCCGGAAGTCTAATGGAGATTTAAATTTACCAAAAAAAAAGTACATAATTTGAACCAAAGTTAGCATTGAAATTGTTGATAAATTATTTTTAGTTGAACATGGCTATTATTTATTTGACAAATGAATTCAGTCTATCTCTATTAAGTAAAGGCTCGCGAAAAGACCTGCAATTTCAGTACTTCGTGACATGAAAATTTTTGCATCAGTTCCACCTATTTTATAGAAACCGGCCACAGTACGTCAGGTGTGTAAGTGTTTCCGTTCCGGTGATTAATGCCGCGTTGATTAATCGTGTACAGCATCAAAAGTTGAGCACACGAGGGCGAGGCTTAATGGATCCGGGTAGATTTAAAGAAGCGAGACCGTGGGTTAAAGGTGAAAGACTACGCTGGGACGAGCAGATAGCGGCGCGTCGCGTCGGTAGGATGCGCGCCAAGGAAAATGAAACCTTCGGGGAAGTTCGTCCCGATCGTCCGGTGGCTCTTTATCATAAACGAAAGTCTCGAGTGGCTGACTGACACCGCGATTACAGGCACGAGAAAGTTTGCAGTCTTAATATTCATACTGTCGCGTAAATGGGGAAAGGGCGAGCCAGGCCAGCACCAGCCAACCAGCCTCGGACTTAATATCGCTCGCGGGACGCTGGCGGAAGTTGCGTAAGATTGAGCTTACGCGGCGGGTAATTTGATTAAACTTGACGGAAGACCGGCACTTACTCTTCGCCATAATGAATTCAGAAGAATGCCCCCACCTCTCCCCCGCCTCCCAAGTGATGGGTCACCGAAGTTTCTATCGAGTTTGCTTATAATTTATACAACCTGCGAGGCGGCGTTTCGGAAGAATGTAGCGCATAAAGACGGACGATCTGATAATCGGTCTCTCGCGAGTCACTTAAACGATGTTCCATTAAGAGATTGAAAAGAGGAGTCGGAAGAGGACAAAGAGCTCCACTGGCTACCGGGACGAGTATCGGTTAATTTATATTCGATTCGTGCGTGGGGAAAAAGTCCATTAACACTATTTCCACCTGCAGTGTTATGTATATCCATTTCGACTTAGATTATTGTATAATGTCCCTTTAATGCATCTACGCAGTCGTCGCAATGTCGAGTCTGGCATGTCATAAGACCTCGTGGGTTAAGCAATCGATTGTGCTAAAAATCGGTTCGTCTATCAACCACGAAGTGGATTCGCACGAATAGAATATTCCTGGCGAGGATTTCATGTATCCCAAGAGAAGGCTTGACACGCCCTTGCGCCCAGGCAAATTATTCAAGTAGACCTTGTAATTAGTCTGAGCGCGGCGTATTTATTCGTCCATTTCGTGATCGTCCGGGACAACGCGATCGCCCGAGGAGGTTACAGCCGATTAAATTCACTTAGGTCGGGTCCGAGGATAATTCGCGGAGGACTCGGCTGTACCCGTAGCGCGGGGCGAGTGTATCAAAGCTATTTCCGCCGCGCGTCGACCGGCGAAGACGTACGACGGTGGATAGTGCACGGTGTTTGCACAATATTATCCAGCTATTAATCAGGATTTCGTTCTAGGGGTCTGGGTGCTCGCTCTCTCCCTCTAGCTCTGGGCTTCTCTTTCGCTCGCGGTAGAGCGAGACAGGGCCGGTTTTAATTCGCATTAACCGGCATCGCTTTCTCGCCGGGCCGGAAAACATCGTTCCAGCGACGATTTATCGCGGAAAAACGCGGCGAGAGTCATCCCCCCGACGCGGCCAAGAAATAGTGAACGTTGTTACACGCCGGTCGCGAGACAGGAAATTCCAAGCGAGTCGGCAGAACGAGGAGCAATGATACCAGAGCTCCGTGAACCGTTAGGTGCCCTTAGAGCGGTAGCAAATACCGATGGGGACCAAGTGCAATGTCTACACGCGGATATCAATCAATTTAATGCCTGAACTTTGTTAGATTCAGCATCTACGAAAGAGCCAGGCCTTGTACAGTAGTCTCCACTTAGCCCGATAACCGGCCGATGTGTCTTCTATGAACACCGATATGGACTCAATTAAAGACGAATAATGAGAGTCTCGTGTCATACTCTTATCTACATATTCTCTGGTAAATGCGTCTGCCGTACTGGCGATGTTGCCAAGGAGATTGCGGTACGATCAGGTGCGGCGAGAACATTTAGAAAGCGGATTTTTCTGACAATCGTGAAATTAGAAACGATTACGGCTATTCATACACTGATATTTTTCCTCGTAGAGCCATTCTTCATCATTTTAGACAATTTTTATTTCCATAAAGATACGCAGTTTGATGGTTCTCAAGGCACTCAAAGTAAAAGCTAGGAAATTTTACTTTTAATCAATTGAGTCAATAAATGCGGATCTATTATCATAAGAAATACTAGGTCATCCCATAAGCAATGTCCTCTCGAATGAAGTTATGGTGCGCGCAATAGCTTCGCGAGAAGTAAGCACGAAAATCATTCTCCACAAGATTCTATAACATGGGCGGTGCGCGAGACAATACTCTGAGAATACTGGAGGATTTCCTTCCTCAAAGGCGCCACGGCTTTTCCTGTTGCGAACGTTTCCCTTCTTCACTTCATTTCCACCGCTTGACAAATTATAGCGAAGGTGATGGAGGACGAAGTCAACGTCCAGTGGTCGTTGCAGCCCTTAGGAAGATTTATGGTCGTGCTCCCAAAGCTACGACTTTCGCAGGAAACGTGTAATAAAGCAATTCTCGTGACGCAAGAACTTTTGACTTTTTATTCGGAACCTGATCTTTTTACTCGGGTTTACGAGAATCGAATTCGAAAACACTGTCATTTATTTTTCTTATCACCTAGAACTTAATTAACACTCGGTAACCCTTGTGAACTGTTCGGCATAGGAATCAACTTTACTTACTGAAATATATAAATTCAATATTACAACAAATAGTATACGTTGCATGTTTCTCAGAATAGAATGTTGAGAAGGTAGCACAAAAAAATCGATTTTTTTTACATTGGCGGATAATAACATTTGAAAATATTCTGTTAGAACCGTGCAATAAAATTTGAAACAATGGGGCGTTTTTTTACAATTTCCGTTATCGAGCGGCTGACACAGTATGGAGAGGTAAGCTGTAAACGCATTCCCTGTAAAACACGGTATTCAAATTGCCAGACGATGTTATTAAAAAACAATTAAAAATACTGTTTTTGTTACTTTTATGTAATATCTCGTTTTTCACGTGTTACAACGCACGGTACACAACACGGTTTTCGACGAGTGGTTGCATTTAAGCAATTATAATTCCTTAAAAATGACAATGCTTTTTATTTCTCCAAATATGCTGGAGTATACACCGAAATGTACAGAACATGCGGAGGAGGAAAGGTCTTTTTTGAGGAATAAGGCAAACCGTCAGTCAGAGCCAGTCTAGCCAGCTAGTCACAGCTCTCACACCTCTTTGGTCTAACTTTCATTAGTTCTATTTCAATGTAATAGTTATAAAGTATAATATTGTGTTATATGCGAATAGTATGAATTCGAAACTGCTCGACGTTTGTTTCATTGCGCGGAGGAGTGTAAATAAACATTTAATATAATATAAAGGTATATTTGATCTCCTAATCTCGTCATCCCAACAAAATATAAACGTCAAAATATTCTAAAACAATATTTTTCGTTTACTTCAATATTCTGATAAAACCATCCTAAAATTTCAAAAAGATTTGTCCAATCCATTAGCTGTCATAAATTCCTAAAAATTCGATCCCAATCAACGTTTCGTATCAGGCTCGCTCTTAACAGTATCTCCGTGTAATACACAAATATGTAAATATGTATCCAGAAAAATGTACAAGTGTTAAAAAAGCCTGCAAAGTAAATTTCAATAAGAACCGGGTCTAAATTCCTGCTTGGGAGCCGAATCGATACTTGATTTCATCCCCCGGTGCGCCGTGTGCAGTTTTAGACCACGCATCAGGTAAAAAGAGGTCTCCGATCGAACGAAGAAGGCCAGGCCGTGTTCTGGTTCGAGAGTCTCGAATGCATAGTCGGTGATGAGATACGAGGGTTCATGCTCGTAGAGGTTCCTGGCTCTGCTCGTAGAAATTGGCTTGATGATAGAAACACGGATCCGAGCCGGGGCCGTCGAAGCCTTTGGTCGTTTTGCCCGTCCGGTATATTGAGACAAATGGAATTTAATCTCTCACTGTTAGACATGCTCTGATGCACTGTAGATATTCGAACATAAAATTTCATTTCTCCGTGTTTCTGCGTGCCGAGGGCAGGAGGCTTCTAACGCCTGTAAACCGACCGGGTAACAAGCGCCGGGCGCGTGTAAAATGGCCGCGTAACAGGCGCCTAGCGCCGCGCCGCGCCGGTTCTAACGGTCCGTGTACCGTTTCGGACTATCGCGACACACGTCCCTCCGCCTGGAAAAACCCTGGTACACCACTAGCCTAACCGAACGTCTTTCGTATGCGACGTAACGCGGCAAATATTTCGTTCAGTTTGTGCTGACGCTTTCGAGGACAACAGCAGTAAAGGACGGAATTTATTTCGATGCATTGTATCGGGCGTTCCAATAAAGTGTGGAGCTGTAACTCCGAGGTCCGCACATCGGGATAATAAAATATTGTTGCACGAATGCACCGGCCGTCCGATTCTATTATTTATCTCCGCTCGGCCGACTGCAGCCGGTCTCTAATGTAGGATTACATTTTTAAATACAGCCGCCTGCTGGAAATGTCCGGCGAACGGTGTCGGCGATTTGCTATCGCTGTTTCGTACGATATACAAATGATGCTCGTACACTGGCGCGTCGAGTGTCGATTATTTGTCCAGATTCGAAAATACGCGTAACGACGCGACGCTCCAAATTCAATTAGAATATTTACGAAGTACTAGCGCTAATAGTAACACACGTTTTCACAATTTTTATTTTGTAATTATTCAAATTACGAAGACGGTTTCTAGAGGCTGCAGAATTAGATACAGGAAAAATATATATTTTCGGGGAAAATATTGAAACTTCAGAAAACAGATTGGGAATTACGGTGAATAAACATTGCGAAGCATTTTATCTGGCAAAAAGGGCAGTGCAGACCAGAGTAAACAATTTCTGTGTAGCCCGGTGCTGGTACCACGAGAAAATACTACTTTTTGCACAGCTGTGTTGCAGTTTGGTCGAATAACTTGAAAAATCTGCTTGACGGTGAACGATCGATCGATCCATCCGGGAATCGCGGATTAAGACCGTGCCTGCTTTACTCTCCCGCACTATTTTGTAACGCGACGCCGCGCCGCTCGCGTTGACCTGAATTCATTTTTAAGTGCTTAACAGAGTATAACGAGTGCACGCGCTTCACCCTCGTTCAGCCGGGTGGCTTCCCACCCACGCCCAAAGGCCAGAACTCTATCCGGCGACCAAGCAATCGGTGAACCGTGCGCCCAGCCACCCTCTCACGCGTCAGCGAGTCACCTCAAAGATGAATGGGAAAGAAAGAGACGAGAAATACTTTCAAGATTCATTTAAAAATCCCCGAGCGGATTAATCGACGCGCTTTCCTTGAAAAATAGAACGCTGCTGGCCGCAGTATTAATTTTATCACTTACAGGAAGAAAATTCCGAGAAACGAGATGTCTTCTCCGACTCCTTTCTTTATATTGCTCTTTATAGCCGAGATTCTTCCGATTAAAGCAAGTCGGAACATGATGTAAATCGCACTATTTTTATTAATTTAAGTCAGATCTGGGCAACTGGCTCGCGAGCAGCCGACGCTCGAGCCGCTACCCCCGCTACCGCACTTCGACCGTACGAGCGCGAGAGGGGAATACCTTCGCTCACAACGGAAGAACCCGAACTGTCAGACTTTGATCTTAACGAGATTTTGTACGATGGTGACATACAAGCTCCTAACACCGTATTTGAAACATTAGCTGTAGTTACTTGGTAGTTTTAAAGATATAAATATTTAAAGTTACAAGCATCGGTACATTTTTTCATTTAACTTTTGCTTCTTACAATTGATTTAGACAATTTTTATTTTTCACAAAAATCCTTAGCCTAGTTATTACTGCTGTTGGAAATAATTATTGTGAAGCAGTTGGTATGAGTGAGAGAAAAGGTTGATTGTTGGTAGAGATGGTGTTCAAAATCACTCACATTTATTTATCACAGTGATCGCAAAATCACAGCAACGAGTCATAGCAATTCTTCGTCTTTCAGTTAAAAAATTTGAACGATAATTTGAATCTTAAAAATTCAAGAAATTGGTTTATTAATTGATATGCACGAAGTAATTTAAGCTTAAGATTAATATAATTTCATTATTTTTTGTTATGTAACATGTCCTGAGAACACAGACTTCTACATAGAGTGATATAGAGTGACCAGGAGTAGTTATGTCCCTATGCTCTCCACCAATCAGAAGCGATCATGAAAAATCACGAATCACTGTGAAAAATCACTGTGATTTGGAACGAACGTGATCGAATCACGAATGATTCGGAATTAGCAGTTTTTCCCATCTCTAATTGTTGGTACGAGTATGGAAGAAGGTTAAAGTCGATATGAGTGTGCGGTATAAGAGGAAGTAGGTACGATTGTGCGGTATGAGAGACGGCGGGAAGTGAGTGTGACTCGGTCTTTTCGGGTTTGAACCGTGTGCCGGTGTAGTTGTCGATGTAGAGAGCGAGCACGTGTGATAAAGTATTGTTAGGAGGTAACCTTGTTATAAGTATTCGATAATCATAGCCTAGTTCAATGGTATAGTATATTGTTGCGTAATTCGGAGGCACTCCGCGAAGACGGGCGCGTCACACGTCGTGGCATCGCGCTCTCCCGTTTATTGAATAGAATACACAACTAAACAATACAACAGATATTAATTAGCGAAGCTATAGCGGCGTTTTCTAACGATCTTCTCCATATGACAGTTCGATCGCAACTCTCAAGTGTCGGCTCGTCAACAGCTTTCGTGACAACCCCTCTGGCACTTTTTTATTTCCTTAAGGGTTGTCCACCGCGAGCAATACTTCATTACGGCGACTTCACAGTGACCAGCCGCCGTAACAATATTAATAAAATAAATTAGAAATAGTGTCAAGGTAAAACATCTGGTATTTTACGTTACTTTGGAAAACCCAACATCCTATGTATATTGGGAAAAACCCGGTTCCCCTTATTTTATTGCATGCTGTCCTCCCTTCAGGTATGAAGGTACGTACGGCCGCCTTCGCGTTTTTTGGCAGTTCAGTTCTAATCGTGCGCCCGTCTTGTAAACACCTCCGACAACGTCTTCCTACATTTTAAATATATTTCTTCCACCGTCCTCGTATATAATTATTTACACGTAACCCCTCAACAAATAGCAACAAATACCCTAAATAAATGTAGTCTTTTTACTTGTTGCAGTTCTGTGCAACAAAGTGACAATTTTATTAATACAGATCGAATCGCGGTGACAGTTCAAGAGAATGAACCAGAAGAGGGTAGCAACGAACAGCTCAGCCTTTCAGGAACGTCTGTTTCTATTCACATACTTTCGAAATAAACGTCCGCCAATTATCTACAATCACGTTCGACTTTTTCTAACTGGGTGCTCTGATAAAGTGTCCAAGTTTATTGGAACGAGACCTCGGTGAATTTCTGTGGATACTAGTTCATAGAAGCAATAAACACTCGGATCGATGAGATCGTAACTACGATCTGACACTGCGGGAAGACTTCGGCCGCGGAGCCCTTCGAAACACGGTGCGCGCCAGCCAATGTTCGTCTTCTCGAGGCTTATCTCGGCGAACCAGACCGTTCACCCCGGCACCCAACCAATCCTCGTTCACCTATCTGCAATCTGTGCAGTTAAATATTATTCTAGATATCGGAATCAATTCGACGGCTCGCCGGCAAGTTACACGCACCTGCGCCGAAATAAACAACCGAACTCGCCGGATACGATAGGAAAACTGCGAAAGATCGCGCCGATGTCTGCCACCTTGCGGATCAGCTATCGTTGCTACCGATCGCGGCCCATCCTTGGAATTCTGAAGGCGTAAGTATAGTAGCTGACGACAAGACGCCATTGCTTGTCTTTCACATTTTTCTCCTGGAGAACAATGAAATTCTAAACGCTTATTTTTCACAGATCGTAAGGAAATTTAGCATGCTAGATTCATCGTAAACATGGGCGCGGACCGGCAAAAATGGGTGACGGGGTAATCGACAGAAGGGGGATGAACATTTATTTATTTATTTATTGATGCCGTATAGCATACATTAATGTAACACCTTACAATTGACAATGATGTATACAGGGTGTTCACAGATTTACTATCCAGCGTTCTCGTAAATGATTGATAGTGTTCTTCATAAGCAACGTAACAAAGTATATAAATTTTTCGTGTTTACACTATTTTTGAGAAATGAAGGTGACCTTCAGTTTCTTCAATAGAATAGTATATATTTTTTTATATCATATGAAAGCGCATATCGAAACGAATTCAACCACATCATGACCTTGAGACGCACTCAGAGTCAAGTCTTTAACAATGGATAATGGCAATGTTTCCCACATTGAAAATAAAATGTAAAAATATTAATAAGAAATAGCGGTAAGTACAGTAATACGAAATATTCGAAATATTTCTTTTGTCCTTGACCCTGAGTGGGTCTCAAGGTCATGATATGGTATATCGTTCATATGATATAAAAAATATACACTACTTCCATTTAAAAAACTGGAGGTCACCTTCATTTCTCAACAAATAGTATAAACATGAAAAATTTATATACTTTGTTACGTTGCTTATAAAGAACACTATCACTTTTTCCTCTTTCATTTTTTTTTCATATCAATCATTTACGAGAAAAACGCTGGCTAGTAAATCTGTGAACACTCTGTATATCGTTATACTAAGTCAAATTAAGATGCAAGGTACATAGACGCTAAATACTAACCTTACATTTTTTGAAGAAGTTAAAAATAAAAGAAAGAAGTTAATAATGTAGGGAGGGTAGTATTTTCGATTGAGGAGCAGTTCAAACTCGTATCCTCGTTCCGAATCATTGAGCCTCTGCTCCGCGTTCACAGGAGATGAATTTTTATGTGACTCCTATATATCTTGCGATTGCCGGAAGAAATTTTTATTTTATAACGATCCGCGGACCTCCGCAGTCAGACTCGATCGGCTAATCGGCGCTAAGCCGCGATAGGATTTCAACTGGAATCTGGATTCCAGCGCGGGGGAAATGGGAGTGCCCCGCGGGCAAAAACGAGGACGCCTGCCATCGCGTGATTCTGTAGTTAGCGGCCGGTAACGCGATACCTCGCCGAGGATTAATGTCCGCGAATATTTTGCGATAGTACAGAACGGAATCACGGGCCGGCGACTCCACCCCGGCGTGGCGCATTCTGGCTATCCAAGGGAAGAATTTATTAAACAGATCTGATTCGAGGAAGATGAGCAGTAAACAGGGATTAATGGCTTCGAGAACTTCGCCCGGGAATCACGGAAACTATCTCATGAATATTTAACATTCCGACGTTTTTTGTGTTCGGATCGAGCTCGAACCAGCGATCCCGATACCGTGGATAATACTTTACGAGATCGGCACGCGAGTTGCGAGAAATGTCGAGTATAAGAAAATGCATGTATGTTTTATTTGGGATAGGTAAGATGGCCTCCAAATAACCTTGAAGACCCCTAACAAATAAAAAATAAATAGGATATTTCCCTCCCGAAATAGTGACACTTTCGTATTATATGTATATCGGAGGTTGACCGACAATTTCTCCCGTACGATCACACATCTCGTTGTTCAAACAATTCACACACAAACTCGCAGGAAACACTTCGTTTATGAACTAGCGGCACAGCAAGAAAGACGTAAACGAGCCCACGGGTGCCACAGAATATCCTAATACAGTAATTCATCCATAATTGTCTAAAATATCTAAACGATAATTGTCTAGTCGCCTACCCATTCCACTGAGGGGCATACCCCGTGAGGGGCCGTGAAACTCAGTAGGCCTCGGTCGCCGAGCAATGTAACCCGATACCGGATCGGGTATATCGGTGTGAGACCAGGAGACCACTACTAATCCAATGACAAAACTTCTTTTTATTATTTTTTTATGGAACTTCCACCAATATATTCGTGGCATTGTTCTAATGAAAATGATACCAAATATGATATAATTCCGATTTGACCAACTATAGTTGTGACATTGTTCTGATTAAAATCATACCAAACACGATATACAGTAAATGCTCGATCCCTGTCCAGTGCCTACTCACTCCACCGGCTGTCAACTCCGCGCCGCTTCGCAGGGCGGCGACGATTGATCTCGGCTCGGGTATATCGGTGTGAACACCACTACATTGACTCGAGGAAACGATTTTACAAATCTCTTAATTTTCATTATTTTTTTATGGGACTTTCACTATCTTATTTCTGGCATTTTTCTGATTAAAATGACACCAAACACGATATAATTTGAACTGTATTAAGTGCATTTATCGACGATGAAAGTTTCGAAGGCAACGACGAACAGCGTATTGGAAAGAAGGAGACGCGAACAGTCGACGTCGCCGGCACAGTTCACATGTAGAGTAAATATGGGCCAAATAATATCGTGTTTGGTCTTGTTCTAATCAGAAAAATGCCAGAAACGAGCCAGTGAAAGTTCCATAAAAAAATAATGAAAAATAAAGCATTTTAAATTCGCATTGCATTGTGAGAACACGAGGGCCTTTAAACTGTGCTGGCGACGGCGACACGCTTCGGTCATGCGATTCGTATGTTTGGCTCTCTATTGAAGCTTCGCTCGGCGCGATAGATATCTGAGCGCAGTCATAAATCAAAAAGCATGTCCCTCCACCGTATTTGTCCGTGCCAAACACAGCGTTTAGACTAGGAATGAGCATTTACTGTATATTGTTTTCGAGATATTTAGACGCGAAATGTTCTATGTAATGCACGGATGTCCGATTATCCTATACGCTCGCCCCATTGCGCGTCCGAACGTCTCGAGGCGTCGACAGCTAACGTAGCTTGTCCCATGGTGTCCGGACCCGAACATGGTGCGATTAAACGAGACACAGGAAGAACGGTCATGCAGCGTAATCCCGAGGATCGCGCGCGATACGGAACGGATTCGAGGGAGTAGCGGGTCTCCTCGCGCGCCATAATCCCCGAACCGGGGCGGAACGCCATAAACCCGGAGGACATTTCGGCCGCGCGCAGTTTTCCAGCGATTCCTCGCCGCGATTTATGAACCGGGACACAAAGATCGGCTTGGACGTTGGCGACGTATCATGCACCGCATCCATTATGGCGCACTTCCATCGCGCGCCACGGGGACACGCCGACTATAACGCGAGAGGACTATACGTGTCCGAGGATCGCGCGTCCAGAATCATATACGTTTGAATAACGTCGCACACGCATCGATACTGACCGAGCAGACCCAGACCGTGCGACGCACGATCAATCTGTATGATTTACGTTTATCCTTACTTATCGTTTATCGTTGGCACCGGTACTCTACCGCTCGGTAGACTTTGCTCTAGAACCATGGCTCATTTGAATCTCTGTGGTGTTTACCTGAAAGCAGGAGAAAATCCATTTAGATAATGCTCGAGGTTAAATGATTACATGCGGATTAAGGGGGGACCTCTGTGTAAATGGCCTGTTTCTCAAGAATTTCTTTTAAAAAATGTAATGCGTAGATTGATTTCAAATTTCAGGCATCATTTATTGTCGTTATAGTGTAAAAAAAATTTTTTTTTTAATTTAATTGTTAATAATAATGGTGGAATGACGGCTTGAAAATGGCATTCTGTAAATGCGCCGTGCAGCGTACAGTGCACTTTGATCTTAAACGAAAAAATCCAAATGGAATCGTTAGATTATGCAAAAACGCTCAGCATGACGTTTTTCTTTTTTTAAAATTTCCAAAATTGAAAAAATGGCGACGCTTTGAAAAAAACGGATTTTTTAATATAAATAATTATTAATAACAATATTTTAAATAAAAAATTAAAAAATTGAAGCTCTTCATGCTGAGGCCAATTGTTTATAGAGTATGTATATCAAGTTTCATAAAGATCGAGTAATTAGTTTACGAGCTACGTTGCACGGCGTGCGAAATTTTGCGTTTCGAGAAAAATGCGTTTAAAGTTTGTGAATTCAAGCGAAACGCTCTATACAACTCTTCACTTTATTTTGAGAATAACGTACAAGAACACCTCTGATAGCTTTCTAACTCTTTTTATCGTATTCCTGAGGAAATTTTCTATCGATTTAAGCAACAAAAAAAGTGCTAAAAAATTTCATTTTATACAGGGCTCCCCTCTTAATTAATTGTTGGACTAATCTTTGTCTGGATTTTTAGGACAATTGCTGTCGTGTGAAATGTTAAACGAACATTTATTTCATGCTGTATGTGTCTAATGCAGCAAAGAAAAATCATTTCTGTTCGTTGATTTGATAAGGATTAAGATTAATTTAATTAATTTAGGCGTTGCGCGTTTAGGGATTTGATATAATCCTAGTTCACAAACAATCGAAGAAAAACGCATTTATGTATAATTTAAGATAATGATTTATTTTGAAAACAAATTGTGGACTTCTGAATTAGCTTCACCAAAATGTTATCATAGTCGATCCTAATTTCCTTATTCCTTATGTCATCCAGATCATGCAAGTTCATATCTAGATTACTTTCGATATACAGAATGTGTATCGTTATCTCGAAAAGTGTTGTCGTAGGTCTTCCCTATCTTCTGTATACAAACTCTTCTTCCATTTCATTCTTTGACTTTAATCTAACTTTAAGATTAACCCTATAGAAACTGAACTTTGGATCTAAACGACATAAATGCTTATGCGCATAACTTGTTACCATCGATGATTATTTTCAAAGAAAATATTCTCATGAAACAAATTCATGGCAAAAACGAGTTTGTACAAATTAAAATAGTAGATTAAAGGAATTGAAAGAAATTATTTTAATTTTTGTTTTTCATATTGCCTGCTACGGCCATCGTCCGAAAGCTGCAGAATTGTCCACTCGAAACACCCTCACACTCTTCGGTACCTGCAGTACCTAGGAGTGAAGGCAAGGGCGTTACCATTTGCCTTCACCTCTAGACTATATCCTCCAATCACCACTCTTTAACACACTTTTCTACCCCTCCTCCTAGCCGACAACCTCCACGTCCAAAGGAAAAATAAAAAAGAACAGATCGCATCTAATCTCGACGCGTAGAACATCGCGAAACCGAAGGCTTCAAACTCCGCAAAACCGTGCCGTACAAGAACTGTAAAGACACCGAGCGCGACTGTGTCTCTTGACCACTTAAAGCGAAATAAAGTATACGAAATAGAACCAACATTTGTCGTCTCAATCAGATCCGACTTTCGTTAATTCGAAATCGAATCGGAGCCAAACGGTGCCAGACTACGTTGAGCTCAACAGAAGGAGATAAAAGGTCCCTAAAATAGCGCCATTGCTCAGACCACGGCTACCACAGCAAGAATTCAATTGCCTCGCATTCACGCCGTAACACCAGTCCACAGTTACCTGAAGCCGAAGAAAACGCAACGGCGCGCCGTGTGCCCCTCCGATGCATTCATCAGCCTCGAGCAGGTTGCGGTCAGATAACAAATTTCTCCAATTTCCACGAAAGAAACCCGCCGCTCGGAGGCAACCCCGGGTACCAGCGTTAACGAGTGACGATCGCTCCTCTCGCTGAGATTCGTATCGGACAGCGATAAGGGAGATTAGCATGAACAGCGTGTATGATGCACGTGCGAACCCTCGGCGCCGAACAGAGTCGAGTCGAGTCGAGTTGCGGCGATTCGTAAATCGATTTCGATCAGCGTAGCTGCACGGTGCAGTCTGGGGCGCGATGCAGTTCGCATCAGCGATAACCGGCGCCGGTGCTCGCCACTCCTAGCATTAAGATTAATTACAGCGTACACGGATCCTCGCGTGTCGATGGAAACGCGGGCCCGATAAACCGGCGGCCGTGTGAAAATTAATTTCGGCCCGACCATCGAGGAAATGATCGCAATTACGAGTCCGATGCCCGCGGGTCCGCGGAGATCGCGGACCGATACCAAAAATGACATACAACGCGCTCCTGCCAGGGTTCGTTTTCAAACGATCGATGAGACGCGTCGCGACGTTCATGCTTGCGACGCGACACACTGAAAAGCCCGTTCTCTGCAGCGGCGGAACTATAAATTTTCGGCCTTCCCCCCGCAATATATAATTTTAAGCTCCCAGAAAAAAACAATTTTTATTATACAAAGAAGGGTAAAAAATTATACTTATTTTACATAAAAAAAACAACTTATATAAAGGAAAAGAAACTTCAATAAATTCGTGAACTATGTTTTTTTGTCAGTGTACTTTCAACCCTTTGCGGACGAATGTCGGCAGATAACCGACAAAACATTTTTTGAAAACAAATTTTTTTGAATTTGAATGAAAGTTATAACGCAAACAAAATAAGTTTTAGTTATTATAACGCAAACGTTCAACGTTCAAATTTTCTCAACTGCGCGCACCAATACTTCTCGTCCACAGCGACGCATGCTCGTCGGATGACTCCGTCCGCAAAGGGTTAATTTAAATTAGGGATAATTTTAGTGAAATTATGAGATAATAAATGCAAAAATTTTTGACTCCCTTCGATTACGACGCCCCACTCCCGTATTGCGGGGTCTTGCGGTTTTGTAGTTCCGCTCCTGGTCCCCTGGAAAAAATTCCACTATTCAAAAATTATAGGTGATACGAAAATACGTTTCAGCCCATGATGATTATGTTTGTTTAACCTCGCAGTAGCCTTGAAAAGCTGTGCAGAGGTTACAACAGAAATTTTTAGTGTAGCTTCTCTTGTTTGGATCGTTTAAAAGTCACTTGCCGAAGGTAGACTTATAATAGATCTAGATAGTTAAAGTTCTATGAACGTTCCGAATACCAACATGATATTTGATTTTTTGATTTTCTGTCCAGCGCGCCGTGCGACGCGACGCCTGCGAGAGAAATCGACAGACGAGTTGATAGTTTTTATTTGAACACGCTCGATGATTACCGACGCGTCGGTTTCTCCTCGCTTCATCGCCGATACGGCTTGTACAATATTAATCACGACGCGGAATATTAATTATTCCGAGGTGCTCGCGTGTCGATGGAGCACGACGAATCGGCGAGGCATCTCGCGAGAATCGATTCGGCCACGGTCCAAGTAATTGCGAAGCTGACTGCTAACCGGTCCCGCGAGAGATACCGATAATTGTCCGATGCGAAAGAAACGGACCGAAATTATTCTATTTGATTGCCAGGTTGTTCGAACACCGTGTTCCCGATTGGTTTCGACGGGCCGGCTGAAATTGTTTAACACGCGAGCGTACAATGTGTTAAGGATGAACTTTATGCGGTCATATATTCCGCCCGAGGGGCGACTTAATGTATTCAAATGTATTCGGTTTACGTCGGGAGAAGACACTTCCTGCAGCAGCGTTCAAGCCCTTTGCCCGCCTGTGTACCACGTAATTGCGGCAAAAGTCGCTTTGCATGCGTGCTCGCGACCATCGCGTCTCGTCGCGCTTCGTGACAGAAACGCGAGAGGAAGGCGCGCGAGAGATCGATCGATTACGATCGCGCCAACGACGAGTGATTAAATGTTATGTAACCGGAGATTTTGCCGTCGGTTCGGGGATCTCTTCCGTCGCGATCGATCATAATCGAGGGTCGTGTACCAAATTAATTTAACGCGAGCGCGCGAACCCATTGCGTGTCGGTGGGAACGCGGCCCGCCGTGGACCGGCGCGGCACGGATTAATTCGGCACGAACGCGGAACGGTTAATTGCGATTATGACCTGTAATCGATCTCCCGAGCGTCATCGATCATTCCGGACGGAACGCGTGACCGCGCCGATCCAAGATCCTGTGGGATCGCGGGTAAGTTGCACACAAAAGAAATGCGCTTTAGAGATCCGATATTCTGCGGCGATGAAGCCTCAATTTTGTTTTTACCAGCAACGCAGCAAGTATTTGTTGGTAATAGTTATTGTAAGGTAGTTGGTACGAGTGAGAGAGAAGGTTGAATGTTGTTATGAGTGTGGAAGAAGGTTGAGAGAAGGTTGAATGTTGTTATGAGTGTGGAAGAAGATTGAGAGAAGGTTGAATGTTGTTATGAGTGTGGAAGAAGGTTGAGAGAAGGTTGAATGTTGTTATGAGTGTGGTAGAAGATTGAGAGAAGGTTGAATGTTGTTATGAGTGTGAAAGAAGGTTGAGAGAAGGTTGAATGTTGTTATGAGTGTGGAAGAAGGTTGAGAGAAGATTGGTACGAATGTGCGGTATGAGAGAAGGACAGAGGTGAGTCTGATTCGGTGTCTTTGGGTTTGAACCGACGTGGTTGTCGATGTAGAGAGCGAGTACGTGTGATAAAGTTTTGTTAGGGACAACCTCGTTATAAGCATTCGATAATCATAGTCTATTTCAATAGTATAGGCAACTGTATATTAATAAATAAATTAGAAATAGCAACAAAATTGTTGTAATGTTCGTGGATGTTAATTTGAAGTGGGTCCGGGGAGGAGGAAAAGGGGCTAGGGAAAGTAGAAAAAAAAGAGGGTAGAAAAACTAGGGAAGCTATAAGGAGAGCGAAGGGAATGGACCAGGGAAGGGTCTAAGAAATGGCTCAGAGAATCCCGAATTCCCCCTGGAGTAGCGCGAATGCCATCTCGGAGAATAATTCTTTAACTGACTGTTGTCTACGGGATGAGAACGCTCTAATCAGTTTTTTATGTCTAGGTCTGTGATGTGGCAGTCGACTGCGGGCTACGATGGTCTATAAAATAGATGATCTATCGCGTCGCTAAAGGGGTCGCTCGTTAACCGTAACCCAGACGCTGCGGAGGAAGAACTGTACAATACATTGCTGAGAATTTATCGCCGCGAAATACCCGCTGCCGCAGAAGAAAAGTCGTGTCCCGGCCTCTAGGATCCTTAAATTCGCAACCACTCGGGCCGGACTTGCTCGGCCGTTGGAAGACCGGGCGTAGCTAGAATGCAAATTCGCCGCAATACGTTTCGCTTAGCCAGTTACCGCGAGAAATTAAGAGACACCTCCGCGACTCTCGCGGTTCTTGAAAGAATTTCATTTCGACGAACGAGCTCCCCCTTTATTGCGGAACCTTTTGTACGAGGTACCCGCAGAAAGGATTAATCGCTCTACTTATTTACTTGTTCCGCGAGGAGATGAAATCCCGTGGAATGTAAGGAATTGCACGGTAGAACTGGGACACTGCCGCGCCGGTAGCAGAGATAAAAATCCAGCCGCTATAAAATTCGTATCGAGCCGCAATCGCCCCGCTGCACCGTCCGTCGATTTCAAACTACAATAAATGTTCGGAACATCTCGAACGTGGAAGTTTAACGAAAGTCGGTCGATTGTTCAGAATTTAGGACACCGAGCAGAATAAGCAGCTCATCGATCACCGAACATGAAGTCGAGATTCAAGGGGTTATTCGAAAGGTCCCGAGAAATAGTTATTGGCAATTCGCTTGCCCCTGCCGTACATCCTTTGCAGGACTGTCATAAACTTTTAACGATCGAATAATGAAATCAGACGTTAAGTCGGACGTTTAACGGTCGTTCAACACCTTGGCAAGTTCTACGTACGCTAAGTATGTCAAGGGTCTGTTCGAACTGCTATAGGATGACAGTGTCGTGACATAGGTCGATTTTACGCCGCTACAGTCTCCCTGTTTCTTCGTGTAACTAACTCTCCGCGTAGAAAAGAACGCAAACGTTCCAACTTCGTCAACGACTGATTCCTCTCGGTTCCAACTTTGCCTCTCGATTATTCCTGGATGACAGACAAAACGGGTGTTGACAGGTTTCTTTTTTAGAGGCCCGGCGAAACACGGTGGTTCCAATTTTTGGATAGCGGCTCGGACGGTAGCCATAAACTGGAACGTCACGGGCCATGCAACTCGGACAGATTCGAGATAAAGTCCCAGGACCGAGTCGGCTCACCCCGGGGTTATCAACACCCTAACCCGCGGCCGGCTAACGGCCGGACGTTCAATTATTTATTTAGTCTATCTTATCGCGGCGGCGATGCTCGCACGAAGCCATACCGTCGCGTCGTCGTGAGCTCTGCTCGTTCTCACCGCCTCGAGCTGCAGCGAGCCGCGCGCGTATTCGAACCAGTTTCACCCAACTACGGATAATCGTCTGCACATCGGAACGAGCTAATTTATTATACCACCCGTAATTGATTTTCGGGATCACTCGACGACTACGTTTGCCCCCTAACCAAAAATCTTCTCAAATTTGAAAGACAATCTTCTTATATCTGTTTGCAGGTAGAATTGAAGTAAAAACGGGGGGTCCTAATATTTATAATTTAGGATTAGTGAGATCGTAAAGATGCATTTACGAGGAATTATTCAACAAATTTATTTCTTCGGGTACATATTGTTGATATACACCGATGATATGCACAGCCAGACTACCTGGATTTTATGGCACCTTAAGTATATACGAACGAATGCAGCCGCCTAGCCCTCACTCCATCGACAGCCACCAAAAAGGAAGAGCAGCAGGCTAACAGACATTTTATACAAAATTCTCTAAATACAATCACTTCTTTAATACAAGCCAGTCAGAATAAACGGTTATATTTTAGTTATATAAAGTGTGTTTATTTCTCAAACTCCAACACATATTATGAACAGACGGCTTAAAATCTGGATAGACACATTCTCGTGATTTTTATAAACTAATGTAAAATAGTCGCTTTAGTGCTGCGTAAACTTAGCGTGAAAAACAAATAGAAAAAACACTTCGACTGGCACATGTGTTATGTAACATACTAGATCTTAATGTAACATTCAAGTCCACGTTCAATCACCGATTCCGCCTATCAGAAATTCGATGAAATAGATGTTCCGGTACGACCGGTGCTGATTAAGGTGTATACTTTACCTGATTATCTAATCGTGAGTTGATTATGCGAACGCAACGATTCGTGTTATCGATTTGTAAACACGGAACGACAAATCCGTACCTATATTCGTTGTACCGACGATGGCGCCGGCAAAATAGAGAAAATGCAAACGGCGTGTTTATCCCGACGGTGGGGGTATCTTTTACTGGCACGGCCAATGAGAGAACTTCCACCCGTAAATACACGTCTCGAGCAGCTGTAGGGCACGGGCGTTGCTCGGGGGCCCGACAGACAAGCATAATCTTTCGTTCTGTCACAACAGCTGCATTGATTGCGCGCACGCCCGCGCCTCTACACTCTTCCAATAAGCTTTTGTTACGGCTAATGTATTCTAACGGCTCTTGGCCGGTCCCAAAGGCGCTATCTTTTCAAGTGTCTCGGCCTCTGCCAGCTTCTACGAATGCCAAAACACTCAACGGCGTGGAAAATCGTGTAACGCGTACCGTTCAGCGAGTTTATGCTACGAGACTAATGGGGGCGACGCGAGACGTCCGAGGAAAATTTGTCGGACAGCGCGAAAGAAAATCCACTTGGAAAAGATATTAACACCAAACCTAGCGAGCACTAAAAGCGATTAAAATGTTTTAGCTTATAAAAATGACAAGTTTCTATTTATTTAGATTTTGTGCAATTTCTATTTCAAAAAATAAAAGTAAGTAACTATATAATTTCAATAATTGTAAAATTAAATATACAATAAAACCGGTCATTTGACCGGCAGTGGTAGGTTTAGTGTTAACGCTCAGAAAGTGAGCGTTGTTCAACAATTTTTAATGATACTTCAGATCAATCGAAATTAATCATCGGAAGCTGAGTAGTTGGATGACACCTTTGAAATGCTGGTTTAAAATGGGCCCTTCTTTTCTAGAAGTATATTCTTAAAATGTACGTATTTTCGATGCACAACAAAAAAAGAATCGATTTGATGGACCCTGCTGGATCCGACTTTGCTGGAGAGCTTCGAGAGGAGAGACAGGATTTTAGAGTTTCACGAAGTCTTGTTGCGACGCGGAAGAGTTTCACGGAACAGATTCCGGAATCGCGCGAATCCTGAGCGTTCGATTGACGGAATTAACTGGGAGCTAAGTGCTCTCTAGCCTCCAGAGCCCGGAGACACTTCCTGCGAGGCTCAATCCTGAATTAGAGAACAGGAGTAGCTGTCGATTGCTCGATGGTTAGCTAGACGGCGCGCCGTCGAACTTGAAAATCTTAATTATTCGGTTAGCCGCCATTCACACTGATCCGTTCGAATCCTCGGAAGCCGATCTGCGATTGGCACAGCTGGAAAACGCCTAATCGCTGGAGGGGGGGGGGGGGGGGGGGGGGGGACCGACAAAAGTGTTGCGACACGTGCCAACTGCTCCAGACACTCGTCAGTTCACCGGTTCAGCCGTCACTGGCACGGCAACGTCTCAAGGACCCGGTGCATCGGGAACACGACGATTCACTTGATTCCATCTTAGCCCGCGCAAACACTTGAAACCCGAGTGTCTGAGCGAATGGCAACCCGGTTATGAATAATAACAGTCGCCTGTTAGTCATGAATAATAATTTCCTGGTATCTTGCTGAACACGTTGCGACTGTAATCCGGTGGGTCTACGTTCCGAAAATTTCAACTGTCTACTCTGCACGTAACAACAAAGTCACCGAATTCGATTACGTTGCTCTTCGTCGTTGAACGGCACTTTCGACTGCCGCCGTTCGAAACAATTTTGCCGATGGCCTTTTTCAATTCAATCGCAATTTCAATCCTCTCAGACTTTTATGATCGCATTATGGACAATCACTGTTTCAAGAATGATTCTACATGCGCACACGTGATCCTGAATCTTATAAAAGTTAGGTCTAGAACGTTCTCTTTGGGGGATCTTGCTCCCATTAACATAGGGTCTCTGAGATGCCCCGTTGTCCGTTTATCAAAATTCGTGGTATCACCCCGTGGACGAAGAATACATCATTACGGGACCCGTATGCTACCACCCTGAAAAAATCTATTAAACTCGAAGCGGGTTCATGCTCGGAAAAGAAGCTCTTCGGTGCCGAAGGACAGCGTATCGCGTCGTCGATGTTCAGCAACGAGGTGCACAGCAATTTCCGCGCGGCGAGTTTCGCGGGCTTTATTGTCGGGCCTCGTATTCATAAATACTGTTTAACGACCGGCAAAACAAAAGAGCCGAGTCTCCTACACGGGTCCGCGCGGCGGCGTAATCTCCCGGTCTCCGAAAAAGGGCAGACGAAGGGACGAGGTGGAGAGATCTCTCGCAGAAAGCGGGTCTCGGTCGCGAGATCTTCTCTCGCCGCGCCGCCCTCGAAACCTGCAACCAACAAACCAACAAACCAGCAACCGGCATAGCGATCGCGTGCGCTCCTCGCGGGAAGCCTGGCCTCGGCTACGACCGCTATAGAGTATCGCTAACGACGTCGACTCGACCTGCACGTCCGGTAGTTCTCTCATCCTCGAGCGCCTCGTTCTGTTTCGCCGTGGCTAACGCTCGCTCGCCGGGGGGTCAGGCTTAACGATCTCGAGAACGAACGGGCCAACGTGATGCCAGTTTACACCCGTGGCTGTCCTTATGCGCGAGAGCGTGGGTGATCCACGTGTGTCGATCTCTCGGCTGCGTTGTCACTGGCTTCGGCCTAGCCACCGATGCTACCTTCCAGGCACGAACCACTCACCGCTCCTCTATCTTTCTCTTCCTTCTGCTGAATGCTCGATGCTTTCGCTGTCTCCTCTTCGCCACCCAACCCACTCGACCCGCGACCGGTGATTAGCGATGGCAGCCGCGTGATAACTCATGCACGGAATATAGATTCGTTAACCGTTCGATTACCTGCTCAACCTGGGCCACCGCTTTCAGAACTATCCTCGTCCACCTCCGAGTTTGTTCGCTGCGAGGCGGAGTGGATTTTTGGTTCTTTGCTTGCAAGCTCGTGGACTCTTGGAGGATACGTTTGCGATGGAAACTTCGGTCTATGCAAGGTTTTCGGCTGCATTTCCTCCGAGTAACTGTACCTTGATCTAGATCCAATTGTGTTCATTGCGACACACTCAACACTTTTGTAACACGATGCCGAGAAGAAAATAAATTTTAAGTTCCCTTTAGTTCATTGCGATTCGCATGAAAAATTTTTGCAAAAAAAATCCACAGTCTAATGAATAATGGCGAACAGGAATAAAAACGTTTAACCACTTCACAACTTTGGATACCTCCATTTTCGTCACGAATGTAACAATCCAGAGTCTCATGAAAGTACGAAATCCAAAGTTAAAGGGTTAATTAGTGACAGTCCCCAAGCACACTGTAATATCCAGCCCATGCATATTTGCGGATGGAACATCGAAAAAAGAATCTAGCTGAAGAAGAGTCAATCTAGACCTCCCGAGACGCCCGCGGGAACGATCGCAGAGTAGATGGGAGGAGCAGAGCGGGTGAGAGGAGAGCAGAGCTAGTGTCACGCTCCGAGATGAAATTTCAATAAAGCCACCGCTTAACTTCACCCTGAACTTCGTGGCGGCTTGAAGCGACGGAGAGAACTCGGCGTTGTGTATCCCGCGGGTGAGGACCAGCTATGAATCGAGCGGGGAACCTCGTTTCCACGGCACTTTTGTCGCCGCGACGCGATAATGGTTTGTAAATCCGATTCCTTTAAATACGACGCGTTCCCCGCGAGGAATTACCGGCGGAACTTTCCGCGCGGAGATGACGAAAGTTTCGGCCCCCGCGATTCAATTCGCTCGACTTTCCTCGTTATTTGAGTACGTTTACCGCGTGGCACATAACCAACACTCTACTAGGCTGAACGATGCCTGAGAGAACCTTCTTCGAGATCCACGTTGCTCCTTTCGTCGCGTTGCCTTTTCGAAGTCTCGTTCCATTTTCTTCAATTTTCTTCCTTATTCGCCTCAACCCTGACGCGAGTACTGGCGGTGTACGAGAACCCGAAAATGTAGTGCTCTCGATGATCGAGACGGATCGGGTTCTCGAAAGTATCGGGAATAAATTAATTTTATTTTAATTTAATAATATTTTAATACAATTTTTAATCAGTCAGTGGGTTATGTCTAAATTCAAATAAAGGGCAATTTAAGGTTATTATAAAGTACAATATCAAGTTTTTTTCAGTGCATCTAGTTTTAACCGACTTTTAAAAACAGGATTCTTGTAAAGAAATTTGGCTCTCAAAAGAAATTTAAATCATTCTACTCCTGATATTTGGCTCTTTTGACTAATGAGTTTGCCAACCACTGCTCTATATTAATGAATTAAGTAAAAAAAAAAGATTCAAAGAATAAATTTTATAATGTCGTTTTCGGAAACGCATCAAATATCGGAAATCTCGTACCACGATTGGTTTTAAAGCGAATCTTACAACGGTAATCTAGTACTGAAAAACCTGAAATTTTCGAGAATCTAGAACATTTTCGGGAGTTTCAAAAGTTTCGAGAACTCGTCTCAATCTCGAAAAAAATTTTCATCCTGACATTTTCGGGTTCTCGCACGCCCCTAGTGAGTACCTATCTAACATTCCTTAGCCCTTGTACACTAAGATTTATTTTATCCAATTATTCTCCAATGAATATACAGGGTGTCCTAAGAATGTTGTTGTTCCTTCAAAGAGGTAATTACTCGTGTCATTTAAAGTAATTTCTTTCTTTGCGAAAATGTTTTTCGAGGCTTTGTTAAGGAGTTATTAACAGTAAACTTACCGAGCACTGGAAGCGATAAAAATGTTTTAGTTTATAAAAATGATAAGGCTCTATTTATTTAGATTTTGTAAAATTTTTAACACAATATGTGCTTAGATAAAGAAATATATCGAAATAATTTCCGCGTAAGCGACTTCATATTTTCAATATTTGAAAAATGAAAAATATAAAACCGGTTATTTGACAAGCAGTTGTATTAGTGTTAAACGGATTAGTGATAAACACGGACCAATCAAAGCTCGGCTACTACGGACGTAATTCGGGCCGATCAATCCCAACGCTCAGCGGGACCCGTGCTCTAATTGGTCCGTGTATTTCCTTAATATTTCGTTAACAAAGCCACGGAGAACATTTTCGCAAAGAAAAGATAAACTATAAAAATTGGTATCGTGTAAAAATCAGGAACTAAAACACGCGAGAAACCAGTTCAATAGTTAATGGTTAACGGAAGAGATTAATAGAAATGAAATATCGGTAAGTTCCATTTCCCTGTCGGCTAAAATGGGATATCGGTTAAGCCCCAGTAATCAAACAGCTAATTTGTTTCTGTAGCTTGTCAGACAGGTTCGCGCAGAGCGCTGCAGAATTACCAGAAATTTGATACGAGCTCGAGGTTAAGGATTTAAATGTCATCCACGGTTAATAACGTTCGCTCAAATATTACGTAATAACGGTTGCACGTTATTCGATACTAAAACGGAACATCATCAGTCAAATCGACTGGCCTATATTACACAGCGTAATTATGGCTGTATGACTGCTGATCAACGATAATTACGAGCGCAAATACTTAATTAGCAATTAGTTTTGACGATTGCGTTCGCTGCGAGTCGCGGACGAACCCTCTGACACGTTTCAATGCGAAAAACAGAACGATGGATCGTCGACTTTTTGTCCTCGCGATCGGGAACACGGATCGCGAGATTTATTCGGCGGAGTTCCACGCACTCCTCGCGAGGTCGAATTATGAATTCGCGAGACGAACGAAGGGAGTAACGCGAAACTCTGTCGGCCGCGTCTTCGAGTTGCCTCGATGCGAGGTCAAGAAAGATGGCCTAGGAGAACGTCGGAGGGAAAGCAGAAAGGTAATAAAGGGACTTTCGTAGCTCTCCAAGCAGAAAACTTTCCGCGAACGCGGAGGTGGAACACAATTTGAAAAGTACAAATAGACCGTGCACGCCACCTACCGGTCCGCAATAATCTGCAACCAGATGTGGTCTCGAAAGATGAAAATCGAAGCCGAAAAGAACAATGGACCAAGAAGATCATGAATAATATTTAACCACTGCTCCTCTATCGATTAACATGGGGGATTATGGGATGTAAAACAACTTTTTGTAAGTTTACGTTCGTTTGAAATCCGACTGCAATTATTTTCGCAAATTAATTAGGCCACATCTTCTAGCTTGTAACTAAAGAAAATTTCATCTGGACTCCACGAAAATAGTAGGATCACAATGATTATTAATTGAGAATTGAAAGATTGCGAGGATCGCAGAAGTGGATATATGTATCTAGGATCTCTTCAGGAGGTATTTCTTTCATTCGTGGACGAAAGAATGTTTTTCTATTCCTACATTTACTCTCCGGGGTCGTTCTAGAAACCGTCGGCGGTAGAATTTCGAGATATCTCGAAAATTACGACAGTTACCGAAGTTTGAAGTCGAGCAGTCGCGTCGCCCGGAAATTGAACCGGCGCCAGAATTTAAAGAATCTTATTTTCGAAAGAACTTCCGAAAATTATTATCCTCGCTTACGGAAATTTGTTGCCTGATAAACTCTCGGAGTTCGGCATGCAACAAAAATAGACACTGTGCAAAACAACAGTCTGCATCCTACATATTTTTGGGTATACACTGGTGGAATTAATTCTGTACACTTTGAATAAAAATATTCTTTATTTATTTATTTCATATTTGTACAGAAAATGTATATTCTGCTATGATAAATTGATACCGTAATATCTTTATTGTAATTTATAATGTTTATACTTAATATTTTCACATGATTTGGTTTGTAAATGTTTTAAAATTTTAATTGAAAAAAATCTAAACGGTGTTGTTATTTTTGTTTTTGCACCTGGCAACACAAAACATCGCATGATGTGAATATATAATTTTTTAGGTTTTTGTACCTCCTTTGATGTGTTGAAATTGTAATTTTTATTCTATATTAAAAGTACGGTTGTAAATGGACTTTTTACTGATTCTTTTTATATGAGCGACACCCTAAAATTAGTAAACAACAATTAAAATATAAAATATAAATGAGTATATATTAAATAATTCGAATAAGTGCGAAATTTAAGTAAAAATTTAAAAGTGTCCAGAATTAATTCCACTATACACTTTTAATAGGCAGAAAGAAATACAATTTACTTAGATTTGCTAAAGACATATTTTCAATTTTCATTATATTTTCTTCCAAACTTCGAACAATAGTAATTTTAAAAAATAATGTTGTCTACAAAAACATCTCAAAAAGACTCGAATGGTTTGTTCCAATTTTAAAAAAGTTATTAGTTCTTAAAAGGTGTCCTATTGTCTCCAATTAAACTTCACCTCGGTGAACCAAAAATTTTTAACTCTTTTTTGCGTAATCCTGCAGATTTCGACGAGAGAATGCCAAAAATCCAAGCTGCAACGCTGACAGATATTCCGGGCCGTTCAGTCTCCTTCAATCGTGTTCATTAAAACGCTCGCAATTACCGAACGAGAATAAGCGGGGCGTCATTGTTTCCATCTACGGTGCTCTCGGATGAATCCGGCACGGGTCGCGAGTAATTTAAAATCCTAATGACAGAAAATAAATACGAGAGTGTCGGGGAAATAGAGCGGCCGGCGTTAATGGGTTAATGTATGCGAGGCAAAAGCTGCCGCGTAAAATTGACTTGAATATTTCACCGGTTTCGTTCGGCAGCGGGGCTCGGTTTGGGCGATCGATCCTCGCCGGCGACCCTTGAAAGCACGGTACATGCAAATCGACGTGAACATTTACGTCGGGTCCGGTTCTGGAAGGCAACTCGCGACGCGACCCCGTGTTCGTTTACAAACTCTGACCCTGCAGAACCTACCCTGCGATGTCGATGATTTTTGGATATGTTACGAATCTCAACGTTTTAAGTAATTTTTTCCTTTTCATGACGATAGCGGTCTGTTCGACGCGAACATTTCGGAAACTAACAGTTGCTGCCGCTAGTCAACGACCATTGCCTCTGTTTCGTCGCGGAATCATGACGGCCTCGAAAGGTCCGTCGAAAACAACTTTATGGTACGGACAACCATCTGCGAGCTTTTAGTTTCCTCCATTTACACGTTTCTTTCAACATCGAGCCATTATTTTTTTCTTTAGCAGACCGGTCTGCACCCAACATGCAGTAGTTACCAGTAAAGTCATTTAAAAAGTCCAGGAAGATTGCACATCAATACATTAACCCTCGCAGGTACGATAACCGTACCACAAAGTTCCAGGTCAAAGAGACACGTGATAACCAGCCGCGTCACTCCCATCGTAAACCCAACGCGCTTTGGGCGCATCGGAGGGAGTGACAATACGGGGCATACGTCCCAAATTGAACAAGAAGTAAAAACCGCCCTACGAGGACCCACTCTGGTCAAGGGTATGTGAAAATCATGAAGAGTGGGGAGCCAGGTTAGCGAGGGCGGAAGGAGACGCGTCAGAAGACATTTCGACATCGTACTGTGTACATCGTAGCGAACATTATATCTTATAACTCAGTTATGTTTTAAGTAAACTTCAACATTACATCGTGTATACCAGTTTCTATTAAACTCCGTTCGAAACCTTTAAGTCACGGCGCGCACCAGTCAGCTCTCCTGCCGATCCCTTTGCCTAAGATTAATTTGGCGGGCAAACTGTGGTGTCCCATCGCGAATTCATACACGACAAAACAGCCTCGCTGAAAATACCGGTTCTCGTTCGATCACCGAAGTTAAACGGCGTAGGGCGGGGGACGCACTAGGATGGGTGACCGCTCGGTAAAAAGCCGAATAGGTGGTTCGGAACCCACCTTAATAAAAAGTAGGTCCTGCTTGAAATTAGGCGATAGTTGAGGATTGGTAAAGGGAGAGGTGGTGGAATGGATTTGAAACCCTGAGGGGACCAAATATCATTACATACATACATACATACATACAGTTGCTGCCGGTAATGTGCGAAAAATCATCGAAATCGGAGGGTAGGTGTCCTCTGCAGGTTTACGCGACCTCTTTGTTTGCGGCGTTCGATCGAGACCGTATAAATTCTTCGGGCGTGCGACGGGGGAACGAGGAAGTACGGGGTCTGGAGGTCTGACGTATCGGGGGAGCGGTCGCTGAAAGTAATATCGAAAGAAGAAGATATCTCGTTTGAGTTATGGGGCCGTGTAGAATCGCCGGGTTTGCCGGAGGATCGAGCCGAGGACCGGACGATCGTTTTAATAAAACGCAGTTTCGCGATCCGGCGTGTTCGTCGAGTTTTTAAAGGGGATGGAAACGGATAAAAAGAGCTGCCACGGTCTAACAGCGTGCGAGGGTGTGCGGGATGGTCGGTTGGAAGAGCCGGTATAACCGCGGGCCATGCACGCGAAAAAGAAAGCAAGCAAATAAGGGAGGAACGGTTGGAAAAAAGTTCGAGGAAAGAGGAAAACGGGGGTGGGGGGTGTGGCCGGGGGAGAAATGGAGAGTACGATGAAAGGGGCCAGGCCAAGCTCACTAACTTGAACAATATCTCTCAAGATGCCGCCGCCCGGAGATCTAGGCTCGAAACTTCCTGGGTGCGCTTCAGCCGGCTCTCAGTCCGCCCACGCCTCTCGCCTCTCTACGCGCTACTCGCTTCCGCGAGGCAGAGAGACCGGGTTTTTCGCGCCGCGCCGCGCCGCGCTGTGCCGGGGAAACTTTCACATATTCCATTCACGACGAACGTTTCAAATCGGTGCTTAAAGAAGAAGAGTGCCGCAGGGAGAAAAAAAAGGCTCGTGCCAGCGTACATTTCCGCGAGAACCAACCCCGCTGTCGGCAAGGCATCGGGCCCCGAGTTTTACAGCACCTTTTACCGGATGACTCGGACGACTTTGTTGCTCCGCGGAGCAATCCCCGTCGGTCCTCCACGAGACCCTCGGACGCGTGTATAAATTAGGAGCCCGAAACGCGAGAAATCGACGCAGTCTCGCAACCGATAAATGTTTAACGCGATCCCCTTCCGCAACCGCTTCCGCAACCCCTTCGGACCGTTTCGACGCCGGTAGAAGCTCCAGCTCGACCCGGACCGTAAAGCTGAAAAGGTAATCCCCGGCGCTGTTCGTAAAACTTTCAGATAGCTGTTGGTGCGTGGACCGGCTCGCGTGACAACGAATTTTATTTAACGCTTCGGACGGCCGTCAGGCCCGTAAACTTTCTGGCTGATCGACGTGGCTACCGGCGCACCCTCGTGCGAGAAACCGACATAAGGAAGCGGACATTCCTCGCAGATGACCCGCACGGTTTTACGATTTTTCTGGTAGCCGTCGCGCCGCCACGCCACCACGCCGCCACCCCGATGTCTCTTTTACTGCGGGCTATTCGGCCCGGCTTGATGGCTTCGGATAATCCATTTCAGCTGGACGATAGAAAAATTAGTTACTGTCAGGGGAGCCAAGTGGCCCGTTCTTTTCTCCGAACATTGATTCCACGGGAGCTGTGTCGCTCTATCGTGTACTCGTTGCGCGAGAGCAATGACAAGCGGAACTGATTTAAAAGGTCTTCAATAGGGATTTAAAAATTTTACAATAAATATTCATATTTCACAGCATGTAACCACTATTCATAGGCGAATATTTGAAGTACTTTGATGGATCCTATAACAACATGCGCAAATCAGAAGAGCAGGTCAAGTAGAAAGAGTAGGTCCTCAGCAGTGTAGTAGTTTCAACTCGAATAACATAAAAGGAACTAATCGAAGAGCCGGGTGGAAAACGCAGTCGAGTAGAATCTACAGTGAAATCACACTTATCGAAGTTTTACATATTTTTATAGAGCGCCGATCGTTCGTTGCCAGAGTCGCATAACTTTCGAAACTGGGACTTTCCGTACCAAGGTCTTCGATTGCGTCTTTCACCTCTGAAACTTTTACGCTGGATGATTCGTCCTACCTGCTTTTTCCATTAACATAACAGATGTTTGATTGGCAACGATCCTCGCAGACGTTCGATCGGGTGCTCCGCGTTCCTTTGAGGATTAAAGCTAAGCAGAGATTTCCCGCTCGAAGCGGGAGGAAAGCGTAAAAATCGAATACGTAAGTCGTCCGGTTACTCTGCTTATAAACTAAACATCTGAATCCTCGAAGTCCCGCTCGGCGCGGCGTATAGGTACGTATATACATCGTTCAATATTTACCATCCGGGAGGAGAGCCGAGTATTTCGAGCCGGATGTAGGACATAACTCCGGGACGAGAGTCGATGATGGTAGGAAGCGTCGCATGCGTACACGCTCCACAGTGCGTTGACAATGGAGAAAACTCGAAAAGAATCAATTTTCATGTTGCTACTTAAAACCTTAAGGCTCGTATTCTCCTACAACAGGCATCTCAAACACGCGACCCATTGACAAATGGTCTGCCGCCCGACAAAAACGGTAATCTGTATTTTTTACCGTTTGACAACGCTTAGAACAATTTACAACTGGAATTAATCGAAATGCAGTGGGATTGGGTAGTAAAACAAAAATAACCCCTTTTCAAGGGTTAATTTTTTTATTTTCATTATTTAATTTAACAGGATTTCCTTTTTTTCAGAATTTTATTCGGAAGAAATAATTTTAGATTATTTTAATATAAGAAGAAGTAATAAATTAATAATTTATATGTATATGGATGTTGGGATTCCGCATTTCTACAGTTATTTATCTGTCGACCGGTTTCCCGATATGTTATGTGCAATTAGGGGTATTTTTGCTACGTTCGGTAGCACATATACATACGTGCGAACAACATTTCCAACGTTAAAAGTAATAAAACTCAGCTCAACAAATTCAACCAAATTTTGAAAATGTGCTTACTGAAAAACGTGGCTGTAGTTTTAATCAAACAAAGTAAACTTGAAATAAATACTACTTTTGTACTTCGTATGTATTTTTGTAATATTATTGTATTTTTTGCGTATGTTATTTTGTATGTGTAACTGTAATGTTGATAAAAAAATGTGTTTCTTCTTTGTTTCGAGTTCTTCTTTTTTGCAGTCCCAGAATTATTTTATAATATGTAATCAAGCACTTGGTGATAAACGAATTTGACATGCCTGTTTTACAAAAATGCAAGTTTCACGCAAAATTTCAACTGTAATCTCTACAGATATCCTAGAAATTTCGTCTGAAACATATTTTCGTATCGCCTATAACTTTCGAGTAATGAAATTTTGTTTAGAAAACGTGCTTTTCGGCGCGCTGTGCTCCCGTTCGTCGGTCGTGCGTTTCAGCGGGCAACCGGCGACACGCTGCGAAAAAATTCGCCCCACATTCTCGCGAGGCGCATTTCGCGCAACCTACATATGCGAATGAATAAAACGGCCCGGATAATATTTTGAAGTGCAACGGGCATGATTTAGTGGGCGCGGAAAGAGGGAGGGAGGGTGCTCGCGATGCGAATAATGTTTCTCGCAGCACTGTCGCCACGCCGCGGGAAAAGCGTAGTCGGAGATCCGTGTTTAAGAACATGGGAAACACAGGCATTTCCAAATTTCGCGAGAGTCTCTGGGGCACCTTCGAACCTCCCTGCAGCACCGAGTTAGACCCGTGACGTCTCGTTCGCCAGAGTTTCGAGTTTATTGTCTCGGGACACCCTTCTGTCGTTGCGCTCTTTCCATTTTCCATAACCGGAACGGATTCCACGAAATTTCACTGCGAGTGTCCCTGCTCCGTGCCCAGGAGCCGAACGAAATTGTTTTTGTAATTATTGTTCATTTATCGAAATCGGTGGACACGTTAACACGTTGTCTGCCGTGTCATTCGTATATCGGAATTATTTGTACAGATTGACACGAATTTTTGCGCTAGTATATTCATTGTACCGAATTTGGTTAAAATCTACAACATGTAGGAGGCTTGAAAGGTCAATACTCACAAATCCGAGTCAATTTCAATAACCAATTTCATGTGGTCCGATTACTACATAAAAGCAATAATGTTTCAATGATTATAATATATTTGAATAATATACATTTTATACAAACTGACATCGAACCTCGGAATGAGTATTTACAAATTTCGAAAAGGCATGTCGTATCCGAATCATGGAAATCAGAATTGCAGTGTGGGCCTTACGCATTTGATTTATTAAATTCGAAACTATTTAAGAATGACATTTCATTTACAATACTTGGTTTTAGCCTATTTCTTCTTTATCCTTGATATTTGCTGCTTTTGAAAACACTCTTAAAAAACGATATTCATAAAAGTTTAAAATCAGTTCGACCAAGATTCGAATATGCTTGCAATTATTACTTCCATTTACCGAAGTGCTTGTAAAGGATCAAAAGTATCTGGCATATCTTCGAGTATACTTAGGAGTACTATTGCTATTTTTCGAAATTCTTATAGAAAGTTCGAATTCAATCAATGAAAGTTCGAACCTGTTTGCGAGGTACTTGATTCCATCCCTACTCCCTATCATATATTTTCAATTACTTTGATTTTATGGAATTTCGTAAGTTGCTGGCAGACAAGCTAGATCAGTGTAATCCACTTGAATTGAGGAGAAAAAATATCCCCACTCTCTACCAGTGCGGGATTAGTCACGTGACATTATGATACATGCACGACAGAGACGAGATGTGTCATGTGACCGGTACGTGGCGGAAGTGTGGGAGAAGAGCGTCGTAGAAGGGGAAGGGTGGAGTGGGAAATAACTTTATGTTGTATTCTTTCAACATTAGAATAAGAGTACCAGTACTCTACTCCGGGTCTACTAAATATGCGTGGAGTATTTTGAAATTCTAATGGTACAATTGAAAACAGTGACGGCACTTCGGCTGAAGAGCCAAAGTAGCCTCGATAGGTGAATTAAACGTGGAAATTATTACGTCTCCTTTGTGTCGAAGCGTATCTCCCGTTCAATTTCGCGATAGAGAAATAGAGAGAGAGAGCAAACGATCAGGAATAGTCGCGACAGAGCCGCGAGCTCGCGTCACAAAGCTCCACCTTCCTTCCGGTGAATTCAAACGGCCCCTCAAGACAATGAGTGCCATGCGGTGTCGTATAATTCACGCGTGAATCCGTAATACTCTTATACGCGGGCGCACAATGGCGGGGCGGGGCGCGAGCTCGAATCGATGTTCAATTAAAGGAATTAACGCGTCGCGTCGGCCCAGTGATATCATCCGACGGAATCCTTGATCGAGAAAGCGGGATCAAAACAGTTGGTCCTCTCCGGTCCCCAAAAATTAAAACAGAATTACAATTATTGGAATTCCATCGACAATTTTCGTTCGATCGTGTACGGATTACCTTTGGAGTTCTTTCGGCGACTACGTCCAAAGGGAATGCATTATTTAAGCCGTCGGATGACGTGCTTCGCAATCGCGTTATTTTCGTTCCGGCGATAATTGAAAGTTCTTCGAAATCTCCGAACTTTAATGAAACTATTTCCTATTGAAACATTGACTGCCACGCTAGTGTCGCGAAAATTCATGTAAAATTAAAATTTTCAATTTTTTTTGTACTTGTTTATGTTCGACTATATACACACGGAAATGCACGAACATGCAGAGGAGGAACGGTCTTTTTAACCTCCGTTTTATTGCACCTCGAGCCATTTTTCCTCACTACAGGATCTAAGGAGGAATAAAGCAAATATCCAGCCAGTCTGTCCGAGCTAGTCACAGCTTTTACACGTTTCTCTAAGCATAAATAATTCAGTGTCAACATTATAAGATAGTCGTCAAATATTTCAGACATTTATGCAAAAGGTTTCATCGTATTGTATTATATGCGAACAGTTCACATCTGAACAACGTTTATTTCATTGCGCTGTGCTACTTAAATAAACATCTGATACTGAAAAATATATTCGATATCCTAGCCTACAATTCCAGCAGTCCAAAAGAGAAATAAGTAATTCGCGCTCCTATCTTTTTGAAAATTATGTGAAATTGGCTCGACTACTTAGGCCCAGCAACTAGAAGGATGTGGATGCGTAGGAGTCAATGAACCTAGCTCATCGACATTAGTCGGCTGAGAATGAAATAAAAATTCTGCGCAACGATTGATGGCAATGGCCTTGGTAATTGCAAGAACCGCTGAATTGTTAGGATTCCCCTGCCCATTTCGTTTGCGGCGCGCGTTCGCACCTGGAAACTGCAAATTACACGTGCTAGGGGTATTCGAGTAATTGTTCCGCGCCTCCGAATCTGTTTGCTTGAGCAATTTCGCCGCCCGTCAAGGCGCTGTTACGTCTCCGTGGCGCATCAACAGACCCAGCCGTAACGGGTACCAGCTAATTTACCGTTTCCATCGAATGCGCGATGAATCGTCAGCCTTCGCCGAGATCCTCTTACCCCCGATCGCGAAGTTTCCCAGGGTTTCCGCTTGGCTCTACCCAGAGGTCGGGGGGAGGGGGCTGAACGGTTTTTGGGATTTCGTGCACGACGCCCTTAGACAGACGTGGAATAGCTCGGCATTATCCGCAGCTGTTTTAGCCATCCAACGAAACGTTGGATCGCGCGAATCGCTGACGGTGAATATTAAATTGCACCCGACGAAGAGACGGCGCGCTCCGCTGTGCGTAACCGTATACACAGCCCTGTCGCGACCCGTTATCTACACCCAGCGATAGTCAATGTTTTACTTTGCTCTGAATACAGAAATTCCTGCGCTGCATTGTCGTCGCAACGTCTCTTTGAGCCACTGGAAACTTTGCAAATACAAAGTCTCGTTGTCGTTCTTTCTCTTTAAAAACAGCTCAAGATCGCTGCGCCCGAGAAAAGTGTTAGGAACTGCTACTGGAATTTTCGTCTACTGTTGCCTCTCCGTAAAGTAAACGCTGCGGGACTATAATACCGTCTATAGCTCGCGCGCCGGCGATATTGACGGCACTGTTTGATCTTGTCTCGTCCCAAACAGAATTAACCTCTTGGGTGATTCGTGAAAATCGCGAAGATGATCCAAAGAGGTTGTTTTATTCATAGATAATAGCTTTACATTTTTGAAAAGTGAAAAAAGGAAGTAAACTATTTGTTGGAATCCAACGATAATACATAGAAATAGGCTATGGTGCGTCTCCGGCCGGAGTCGCAGAGTTTTCTTTGCCTGGCCCAAGCATTTTTACGACACCCCCACTTAAGGGAAGGGACCGGAGGTTTTCCACGGACGAACCAGCTCAGTCGTCATCCAATTCCAGTACGGTTAACACCCAGTCTTTTTTCCACTACAGTGACTACAGCATTATTATTCTTTCACATCTAAAATCCACTACTGTAATCTTGTTTGCTTTAATAAATAAAGTATTTCTTGTTTTAAGCAAATAAAGTTTTCTCAACACTATTGAATAGCGTTATGTTTAGATCATCTTAGCCCGATATATTTACACGCGAAACATGTTGGGATAACCGAGGTTACATTTAATTTCGACTAGGAGAAGAGAAGAGCACTCTCCGAAACTTCTCGGAACGGCATCGACCAATTTGCCGAGGATCCAGAAGCAGCGTCCGAGTCCGAGCTATCTAGGACCCTAACACACAACTTCCGGCGGTGATCCAAAGCCTCCCATTTCGTCGGCCACTACCTAACAGCGTCACCGCAAAGAGGAGCTGCGTCCGAATTCGATGCTGGGCGGTTCGCTTCGCCAAAAAGCATCGGTTCGCAGGATTTGGCGAAACGTTATCGCGCCCGGGACGTCCGGCCGCAGAGAGGCTATCGGTTGGGATCCTCTCAGCGTCCGCGGGCAATCGAAACAGATTTGCGAGCGGCATCGGGACCGACCATTGATCGAGCGAGTTAGCTCGCGCGTTCTGGAACTGCAACTGCAACGGGTACGGGTACGGGTACGGGAATGGCAACTAGCAATGTCATGACACGAGACACGTTCATTCGGCTGGCGGAGAGGGGCGTTTGGGAGCGACGCGACGTTATTGCGCGTCAAAGGGCAACGACAACGCTGGTTCACGTTGCTCCAGTCGTCCATCAAGCGGCGCGCGGTGCTCCCGCGAGGACTTTGATACCCTAACGGAGCGTGCCGGCCGCGCATCGACAAGATGGATGGGCCACGGTAACCGTCGGGAGACAGATGCCGCGTTTAAGCGATTGTATTTATGACACTTCGGGACAAACGCATCCTCGAGATATACCAAGCGCCACGAGCCCGTTTAAATACGCGTAGACGCACCGTCGGCGTTATTATCCGCCGGGATATCTGCGTTACGTGCGAGTTGATGCGCCCGTTAAAGGCACATCGAGCGTGCAACGAGCCCGTCCGACAATCGGCGCTATCTCGCGACTACGGGGAAGAGTAATGTCCCGCTAAAACACGCCGTCCCAACGTGTGGGAGAGAGACTAGACGCCGTGTTCCCGGCGGTTACGCACGCCGTTCGCGCGATAGTAAAAGCTTGTTGGCTTTCGCTCGCTACAATAGCCGACCCGGTGCTTGATTATTACAGGATGTCGGCTGTGTACAGGATTCGAGATCCGATCGGGTGATTACTTATTCGAGCAAGGCGACGTACCGGCCAATCTGCTCCCTAGCGCGCTCTCGATTGCCCTAGGGGCCAATGCGTCGGGGCAAATGACGTCGGAGATGGAAGGAGGATTGCCGATACGCTCGATCTTCCAGCTTTAGCGTTAAGCGAGATCGAAGAGTGGTTTGTTTCTTTGACTCTTTCTGTGTGTAGAGTCGAGTGGGCGTGGTCTTGTTGCTCTCGATTTCGATGGAGTCAGGTCACCGCTCTACAAGCCAATCTAAACAGTGTTTCGGTTAGGGTACATCATGATCTACTTCATAATAGAAAAGATGACAATAGAAGACTATCAATCTTGGTCTTTTTGTGTAGTGTCTTAGGGCGTGGCTTTGTTGCTCTTAATTTCGGAGGAACCAAGACCGTACACCATAAAGCAATCTGAACAATGCCAGAGTTAGGGCATCGCACGATCTTCTAGGTCCCTATATTTCTTAACAGAAACAGTGGTAAATCAATCTTGTCCTTTCTTTCTAGAATGGCCCAAGTGGGCGTGGTTTTGTCGATCACAATTTCAAGGGAGCCAGGTCAATGCCGTACTGTGATGAAACTGTGATGTTTCGTGGTGAAAAAGCGTGACTCTAACTAGAAGAAAAACGAAAGAGTGGAGGACAATTGTTTTATCATTCTCCATTGCATTGCAAAGCATTGTACGTGTAAGGAAGTGGTTGTCCTTTGGCAAATAAATTTTCCCAGCAACGTTTGTTCTCGTAGGATCAACGACTAAGAAAGGGAAAGCCACGGAAACATTGAACCCCAGCAAATAATGTTTGTCGACGAACGTTAACCATAATTTTCGTTGTATAATAGGCAAGCCGGTAGCCGAGCGGTGCAGACCAATAAACTGGAAAGTCCAGCGTGTAACCGTGGCACAGTTTACGGTGAAATTTATGCCGCGCTCGGCGACTGTATCTCAATTTAAATGAAACCCAGCCACGGAATCCGCCAGCTAAATCACCGTTCCGCGAATAAAGAAGCGCAATCCATCACGGAAGAGAACAGGGGATGCAAATTCGACGCCGCGAGTGCTTCGTTAATCGCGGTTGGGCCGTAGCGGCACAATACACGATAGACGGGAAACGGTGTAATATTGCCATTAATATCTCAAGCAACCAGCAACGGCCGCCGAACTCTCAGGTCTCTCATAACTTCCGTTCTCTCTTCCACTCTCTCCCCTCTCTATATTTCTCTCTTCGTCGAGCCATCGATGCCGAAGGGTAGCAAGTCGGGGAAACCTTCGCAGTACCGAATATTACACCTCTGGAGGCGTATATCGTGGTTTCTGACCCCGAGCGGCCGCAAATATTTACAAATCTGCGTTAGTTAATTACAGCTACCCGACCCAGTGCTCTCTTTACCTCGAAAACTATCTTTGTAAACCCTCTGCGCCGACATGTCGCGTCTATCCAAACTAATTGCCGGCGCAAATTTGATAAGGCTGCGTCCAGAACGAGCCTCAGACCGGCCATCTTATTTCTGTTTGCTCGTGGTTGAATCGGTATTTGCGGGTTACCTTCCAGAATTGGAAACGAGAAATGATTTAGGAAGCTTGTAAGGCAACTTATGATTTTATAATAAAAATTAGAAAATGCGACTTAAGACAATTAATACATTAGAAGAATATACTATTTGCGCCAATTGTGTTGGTTCGGCTTGTATCTGCCCTAGCCCAGAAATAATTCGCTCCATTAATCCATCTGCATCTGTGTACACAGCAGCATGTAGTGCTCCAAATTCTAAATGAACATTTGAAACTAAATGAAGCTTTCTCATATTCTCAGACTCTCTCAGCGCGTTCCTGACTTTGAAAAGCTCCAAAGTAGCTATTAAAAGTAACCCATGCATCCTTGAAATTAAAAGAAAATACAATTTGTTGGTTAATAATAACAGCTTTATTAAATTGTTTTGGATTTATTTAGGGAGTTTAAAAAACAAGCTAAAGATCGTACTTTCGAAGTTATAAAAAATCAAGGTCTCTTTAAGCGAAAAAAATTCTTTCAGAATTTTTATACCCTGGTTTGCCCATTTCAAAGTTGGGAGAAGCTTAATTGTTACAGTTAACAGAATGCGCGCCGATCACTATAAACCAGCTGCTTCACTAGCGCGGGTAGGTATTATCAATGATAGCCAGTGCAAATGCAATCAGGGCTGCGAAACGCTTGATCACATAATATGGCAATGCGAATCGTATAATCCACGAAGATGCACGCTAATAAATGGCCTGCTTAGTAAGAGCCTTCAACCACTTCTAAACGTAGATACAGTCATAGCGAAACCAATGCTGGAGCTTGTCTTTGTGTTAATTCTTTTTTCAAAGATTGTAATCTGCAGATTTAGTATTAACAGACATTGTTATTGTATTCACTGGTAGTTATACATAGAAAGCGAAATAAACCCAGAAAGGTTTAAAGTACTCCCAAATAAAAGAAAAAAAATATACTATTTCACTGCAGTTGGCTGTAATTCAGGTAGAAAACTTTTATTTTGCATGAAAATCTGATGTCTAATGATGGTTTCACGATGGAAAACTCCAATAGCAAAATTGCAAGCGATAAAAGTGCAGCAGCAAAGGTGAAACTTTGTTTTCATTAGGTTAGTATAAACTGCAACCAGTGCTAATGGACGTTTACAAGAATTGGCGAGTAAGAGAATAACGCAAACAGAAACTTGCAGACTCAAGGCATGCTCGGTAGGTAAGAGGGAGTGTATTTTAATTTTATTAAAATCAATACTTGCTGCACTGAATTTACCGGTATTTACAGTAAACGCATAAAGATCCCTGGATTGCGACAGCATTTGACTGCATCGAGGCACAAATTCCATAAACCATTAACAAGTTTGAAGTACCAAGCGCAACGATAATCCACGAAGAAGAGAGAGCGCATAATCCGGTGATTCGTAGCGGCAGAAAACATGTTAATCCCGAAGAGTTTCGCGAGCAGGTTAAATCGACGTTAGAAAAGCTTTCGTTCACGTTTCCGTAAATCGTTAAAGTAACGAGGACGTCGGTGTATCGCGATCGTATCACGAGCGCTTGTAAACAGCATTTAATAAGCTCGAGAGATCGTCAAGGTACGTTTATATAATTCACGTATCCGAGCCGAGGATCGCGCGGGGGCGCACGCAACCCCTTGTTGATAAGCGATGAAACATGCCGTGAGAAAATCCAGATAGGCGTTTCCACGAGTGAAGGCGGGTGCGCAAAGCTCTCCGCACAGTCGATTCGCACTGTGGGAACCGAGCTATACAACCGAGCGCGGTTTAATGCTTTTTGAACGCGATACATATCGGCGATCATAACAGAATTACCGGCGCGTAATCGGCGATATCGGGGGCGATTAGTTCAACACCGTGAATCGTAACTCGTCTTATTAATCGCGCTAGACTGATTGCCAATTAACACACTCGGGATAAAACGCACGCACGATTTTGCCCGTTCGAAATAGATTTCGCATTGCCCGGACTCTTTGTCTTTCTTCTCTTTCCCTCTGTCCCTCGAGGCTGGCCAGATAAACCTGCCGGCATATCAGGCACCGTGTCACCATTCAGAACGCGTAATTGTTCCGATAAAATGCCGTTACACCCGAATACCGTGACGGTGCGCGCGGTAAAACGAATCGTATCGCATCGCGGACGCAAAACACTGGTCGTCGCGACCACTATCCCCGTGCTGAACGAAAACACAGAAGGTGAACGAATAATGAATGATTCGGGACACGGCGACAGGCTTTTAATTTCACGCGGGTACTTGTCTGTCGTTGTTAAATCACGCTCCCGTCTAATAGCGGCCACTGATCTTGATGAAAGCCCGCCTCGAGCAAATATCGGCTGGTTATTCATTTTCGACCAGCGAAAGAGGGAGAGGGGAATCGGTGAATGTGTTAACGGGCTACTAATTATGCGCGCATGATGGCGAACGGGAAATAAATGATTCTATTCGGGCTTGGCAGGCCGAGCCCGAACTGTCCTACCGGGTTCTTTGACGTTTTCATTTCTTTTTCATTGAGCACATATCGAAATCTTCTTGACAAATTTCTGTACTTTAATTCTGCAGGAAATTAAATTTAATTAGTTCGATTTCTATTTGTTTGTTCCCCTCAGGGTTATAATTCCTTAAACAACTAAACTCTCCGCTTCCCCCGTTCTCCGCATTTCCGCCACACGCCTAATTAGAGATACATTGCTTCGCTATTTTCCATAATTTTTTGATATCTTAATGCGCATATGAAACAAAATATTACTTACTTTGTTCTCTATAATTAGACCAAAAGTGACTATTTAGGGTTGCGGATTTGATGCGTTTATGACAAAAATGGGTGGATGTAATTTCGGACAGTAGAAAGACTAAAAGGATTTGAATTGCATAAAAAAAAAATTGTTACAGCGTTATTGGTGGCACTAATTGTCTACGAGCTGTCTCCTTTCCTTTTGCATCTATTTTATCAGGTCGACAATTTTAATTGCATCTTGTTAATTTGCATCTATTCGAGCACACTCCTGTTTCTCCTTCCCCATTTTAACGGGTCGTCAATTTTAACCGTGTACGAGCACTTCAGAATAGACTTTTAATTGAATTCGATAAATTTTCGCAGAATTGGGATTAACTGGCAGAAGCTTGATCCGGATCGACCAGATATTAACACGATTTTGGTTAGCGAAGCAACCCTCGATAAACCCGAACTGCCATTAGCAACAGTCTCGTTATAATCGCGTTGGCAGTCGTTCCGAGAGTTCCGGGCATAAAACTCGAAACTCCGGGTATTTTTCGGTCGCGGGCTCTGTTTGCCAGCTGAATTACACGGTCGACCCGTAACACGACCACGGACACGGGTCGTGTTTTCAGCGGATTAAAACAGCGAGCGTCTGCATTCACGCCTCCGTTGGCTCGCGCTCGCGCGGTCGCGGGCGTACGGTGGTTACTTTAAGCTGGTCGCGGCTTAACCGTCCGACGATCAACGACGACACTGACGTCGGCGCCGATGTAAACCGCGCGCCGTGTGGTTACGCCGAGGCGCGGTTAACGTTCTCCGTTATATCTTTCCCTCTCGTTCCATCTTGCTCCTCTCGTTTTTCCTCTTTTTCGTTTATTCATTCATCGGTCGACGGGCTATCGATTCTGGAGGAGAGCCAAGGGAACGGCTGACTGCTAACCACCTCCCCGCGCGGCCTATCCGCGTCGTCTGCGCGACCGACACACCATTGTAGATCCTCGGGCACGCGAACAGTCACGAGGCCTCCAAAACCAAAGCGATTTACTTCCGAACAGAGATTGCTTTTAGGCAATGGCACCCGCGAATTGCTCGCTTCGCGTTTAGCTACCCGATTTCAACGGAAATGGCTTTTCCTTCGCTCTCTTACCGGTAAGCTGTGGGAACGAGACGAAAGAGGACTTGGAGGTCTGCTCTTGCTGCTGTTAGAGATTGGATATTGAGTTCGGTTGTAGTTAGATTTGCCGCTAACAGTTAACCCTTGTGTCAATAACCGGCCACCCGGGTGTCCACCTGGGTACGTTTCATAAAAACTTTTTATGTTCCCGTGAAAATTTCGTCATGGACGCTCGGATCTTCTCTAAATGAACATTTTGAAAAAGAAATATACTTTCAGACTTCTTTTTTTTTGTATTGGATTCGGACTTAGACCATATATACTTATAGACCCAGCTTCGGATAACCTGTCTTGTTCCGAGATTAAATCGTCTAGCAGACGACCTTTGTGGGCAAAGTGCTATAGTCTGTTGAGAGATCGCAACACCACGAAGCTAAAGTGTAGAGGGCAAAGGAGAATCGTCGTCGCATCTCATTCTATATAAATTTTTATAGAAACTGTACATACATGTATTTTATTACTCGTTCATTTTTACTTTAATCTCATTATTTTAAATATAGCTAACTTATTTTGTTGATTATAATTTGGAAAAAGTTAAATTTTAATGTAGAAGTTGATAATATAAAATCTGTATTTTCCTCATAACTTACTTTATTTAAAAAAGAAATAGTAAGAACAATATGCGTGTATATATCGATGATGATATTCAATAACGGGTGTGGCGAGTCCTGTAGCCAAGTGTCGCAAAATCAATCTACGCCGATTGGTTCTCTTTGGCAGTATTTGATTGTTTGCATAATAAACTATGTATGTAGCAAGATGAAAGCTGGAGACATAAAATAACGCCGCAAGGCTACGTACGGTGTACCATCAAAGACCCATTTATATTATCTGGCAGGGTCTTTCTGGCTAGCCGAGATCTTAAAAGCTCCACCTTCTTATTAAAAACTTGGTTCTAGGTAGTAACAGTCAGCTACAAACATAAAATACCCAAAATGTCGCAATGCAAAGTGTTTATTTTTAAAAAACCGTAGGTGAACACCCGAGTATGCCGGTTACTGACGACCGTAGTAAATGTTGATTATTGACGTAAAGTTTAAGGTTCCCTATAATCTGACGAAAAATAGTTAAGGCCGAAATATGGATTTATTTAGCCATTCTTCGACGATATAGTGCTCCTTTTGTATTCCTTTCGTAAACATTAGTCTTTCTGTTGTTTCCGAATTAATTTCATGGAATCGCTAAAAATTGAGTAATTGTACGACGATTTCGATACTCCGGGTTCGAGATACAATTATTTTCCAGGAATAGCGAAGGCCTTCCGGAAATTTTAAATAAATCCCCGCGGAACCCACAATATTTTACGTGAACGCTCGAATAGGGACGAAGGAAAGCTGGAGCGAGATATGTACGAAGATTTGTCTTCCCATATGCGATTCGATATTAAATGAAATATCTGGCGGTACTATCTATTCACGCAGCTCACGTCAACGCATTTCCTCCAGAGCTATCGTGCCGGCTAAGCATTCTCCAGACATATGCTACGTTACTCATGGTTCTCACACCATGGTAACGGAAATGGAATGGCGAGAGGGATTTGCTCTCGAAGCTAACCGCGTAGGGGATTGATACAGAATCATTGGGCCGAGATTGAAAATCTCCGAAGTCGCATTTAGCCCGCGATGCATCGTCCCAAGGATCGAAACCTCGATCGTAGCGGAAAATAAGGTGGGGGGCGGGTAAGGATTTTCTAAGAATAGTGTCTCCCCGTTCTCGAAGTCAAAGGATGCATGATTATGCTGGTAACTCGACTGCGGATCGATCGGAATACGATGTACATCAATTTAAACTCGAACTGATTTCAGAGGCTCGAGGAGCTTCAAAGCATTCGGAAGGACACACGTGCTACATCGGATGAACCTGCCTGCCAGATTTACTCGGTACCCACGCCAATGAGTTCTCTATCAGCTCTAGGATCAAACGTATACCATTTGCGTTCAGATCCACTCCTCGAAACAGTCCTTGGCTCCCATTAACTCGGAAACTGCGTTTCCCAATCAAGCAACGGCTACTAAATCCAAGAGACGATCGAGCTCCTCGCAAGAAATAAGACAATCTCGTATGAACCAACGACAAAACTTTACACTCTTCCGCGCACTCGCAATCTCGTCACCTTTCCGACGAGCAACGCGAAAACTTCTCTGTTAGCCGTTTCCGGCAGTGTCGCCAGATTCAGACTTCTCTCCCATTCCACCTTTCCCTTCTCCGACGCTGTTCCCCCCACCCCACCGCCACGACCCGATCACGTGACTGAACGGAAATTGTTCGGTGAAACATATACTTCTATTTTTATGCGACATCCTACAACAGTTTATTAGACCAATCTGAAAATATAGCCATGTCTCGACGATGCTATTTTTTTCAATCTAAGGACGAAATCACCCTTTCTTATTCGCACGCGCATATCTCGTAAACTGCGAAAGGTATCGACAAAATATTCGCGCGAACTTTACGCAGCTTCCGAAGGCCCCCACAGACGTCCTGTATACAAGTATTACCTCAATATTTTTATTAGAAAAATAAAAGCTTTTTATTCGTTATCTATTTCCCAGAAACTTTATTACCAAATCTTACAACTAGACCAATTTTCAATTTTTTAGGCACATTTTAAGAGAGTGGAACCATGTAAAACCTCATTTTCAATGGCAATAGTCTCTGTAATTCTGAAATGAATCGAAATCGTACTAAATTCTGTGAAATTTTATATTCTAACATTGTTTGAAAATTTTCAGAAGCCCTAAATGCATAAAGATCCGCAGTCTACTTATTTTTTTAATTTAGCTATGTCAGTAACGACTTATTACGAATAAATCGATCTTCGATATATGGTTTCCAAACAATGAAAAATTGCAATGTCAAGCAAATACAATCATCTTGTACTCTCTCCTACATCCTAGAACTTTGAAACATTTTTTCGTATCGCCTATCATTTTCGAATAATGGAATTTTGTCCCGAAAACGAGCTTTTCAACGCGTTGTGGCTCGTAAACCCCATTCAATACAAATTCTATTGACGCATGTATCCGCGTCCTAGCAATTCCCGATGGTCGGGAACGTCGGTACAATTCCCTAAATAAATTCACAGCAACGGTTTCCGCGACGAGGACAAGCGGAGAACGCGTGCCGATATCAAACACTAGCTGTGCAGAGATATCGTTCGTGCAACGCTCGAAAAAACTGGTTGTGTCGCGAGAACGGATGAAGGAAGCGTTCCCTGAAATATAAAAAAACACAGCGGACCGGCGGGATGCAGTTTTACAAGAAAAATAGAGCGCGCAGGAAAAGGTATTTTTACAGAGTAGTAGCGGCGATACGGGAAATAGCGATCGTACGTCGCGCGACCTAACGCGAGCACGAGGATGTGCGAAAAACCGATCGCGGAATGCTCTGGGAAATTTGTCCCTATGAAGGTGCCACTTCCTCCACGTCCCTATCTCGTTCGCTCTCTCTCTCTCTCTCTCTCTCCCGTTCTCTCTGCGTGGGATTTTCAATGGACGGGTATTGAATTTGCCGCGGCGTGCTTTTCTTTCTAATAAATTGATTGACGAAACGCACGGCTATGAAACAGTAGCCACTATTTCCACGCTGGAGCGCATATACGACCACAATTCAGATCGTTTGTCCGGCGAACGGTTGATCGCGTTATGGATATTTCCGCGGGAAAAACCGAGACAAACGCGGAAACCGTGCTCGAACGCATCCGTAGTCAGCGCGACACTGTTTGCCTTTTTCATTGTTGCCGGAAAATAATTTCATTACGATCCCGGGACGCCGAGACTGAACCGGGCGGACAATGATGAGATTCGTTCGAATTATACGGCCAAGCATTCGATTAAATTTCTGACGAACGAAATACTCGTCAACCGTAAATTGCTGCTCCCGGAACAGCCTGTTACAGCGGAAAAATTTTATAGCGCGGGTTTACCGTCGCGCTAGAGCGTGGATTTTATGCGTTCGTAAGACCCATGAAAATTCCGTATAATTCAATGTTTCGCGGATTTTAGCGAACATTTTTCCGTCGCGGAGCAAAAATTTTCATGCGGCCGAAGAACCGCAATTTTCGCTTCGCGTTTGTACTGTCAACACGGAGAAATTTGGATTTGCTATGAATTTTTTATCACATTAATTTTCGCTATGCTTTGTAAGGCACGTATGCAAATAAACCAGAAATTCAAGAAATAACTTAAATGAAATTTCATTCGGAACTTTTAGTTCATACGCTCCCATGGGAATAGAAGCATGATTAATTTTTTTAGATCCTTATGTTCTTTAGTTCACTCCAATTTTTTCGGTAAATCATTCTTGATGTTAGGTTGTATGTATATAAATTTTCCGTAGAACCTCCTTCTATTAAGAACGTTTTAAAAAATTGAGATTTCTGTTATTTTTCCTAACAGGAGTATTCTTGTTTCACAAAACAATGACAATCGACGAATGTAATATAGGCCTACAATAAGTACGTTTAATAATTAAAAGACTCTCCAGTGCTCTCGAGAGGCGATATTTGAAGAGGCTCAACAGCACGCTTCATTTTTCGCGACCACAGATGATAAAACTTTCAGATAGCGAACTAGTTGAACAGAGGCGAACAGCATGTTAACAAGTAAGTTCAAATTTGTGCGATTCGCATGGATTTATTTAAATGAAGAACAAGCCACGCGTGGCGCCGCAAGACAATTGCGGTACGTATTCCTAAGTAAAATAACATTCGCGGAGGGGGAGAAGGGGTGGTGGGAGGCGGAGAGGGGGAAAGAAAAACTTGAAAGAGAGAAGGGAATTACACGCGAGCACGGTACGAATTGCGAGCACGGTGCCGGCCGGATTATCTGTAATTTAAAAATGAATCCCGGCCCGCCATTTCTATAAGTCTCCGGAGAAACTTCGAAGCGGCGAACAATGCGGCAAAACCAGCCATGAAATTTAAAGCAGGGAACACGACGGGAGACAGTTCTCGCGGCATAGAAATCCCGCTAAATGAATTGTATCGGTCGCGTTCGAATAAATGGCCGCCGTGGAAGATCGAGCGGCGCAGAACTAGGAAATGCCGCGAGGTGCGATTGCAAAAGTCGAGAGTTGCCGCGGTGGCTATTCAGGCCGCGGAGATGCACGAATGGATTTCAACGTGCAATACGCTTCATGCTTTCTGAACCTAGTCAAGCTCCTGACTGGGCTCCTTTTACAACCGCTGATAACTCGGTGAATTCGCAATATGCCGGATGACTACATAGGCACGCCGGATCGTGAGAGAATTAAACTGGTCAGTGACTCGTGCCCCCGTGCGTTCTAATTGCGCATTCCTATCCCTTTGCCTGAACAACTGCCATAACAACCACATGGGAATTCACTTTTTCTCCGAACTCGCCCCGTGCGATCCTCACCAGCCTCCTAAAAGTTAGCCAATTCCCCACATGTAGAATTAAATAATTTTATCCTTACCACCATTATACAGCGTGGATCAAAATTCATGGAGCAAAGGAGGCTGAGAGTGTGGACACCTAATTGATAACTAGATTGCAAATCTTTATGCAAAATAAGAATATTCTACATCGATTGGGGGAAGCAGGATTTAAATAAAAATTAATTTCATCCTCCGATAGTTCTTTCACATTGAGAACAAACTAACAATATTCTTTGATATTTTAAATCTTTTACTGTTTTATAATTGACCTAGCGAATTTCTTCATAAATGCATAAAAATCCGCAGTTCTTTGATAAATAGCGTTACAGTTTTTAAGCCACTTTTGTACCATGAATTCTGGTCCTACCTGTATAAGAAGCAAATTAATATTATGTATAACGATATTCAACCTACTGCAGGTATCACTGTAAACATTGATGTTTTGAAAATGTCTTTTAATAACAATGCAGAAGAATGGAGAAGAAAAACAATGCTGCAATAAGATATTCAAGGGATCTATGGAAAATAAAAATGCTTAATCTTCCCTCATAACGAATATATTTAACGTTTCGTAACTTCTAAAATAGTTTATAAAATAAATGTCAAACTTTTCGTAAATTTCTTTTCGCAGGTGAAACAGAATTTTAAGGAGAGCTTAGCACACAATTGATTTAAAGAGCGGGTGCTCCACTTTATTCGAAGGACGTTCTCCATTAAAAATAGCGATCATAAAGTTACGATTGGTTGCAGCTACCACTTTCACGAGTAAAACAATAATGTCATCTGGCAGTATAGCGATGCAACCTACTCCCTGGACACGAGCTCATAGATGAGACTCTGCCCTCCTTCTTTCTCCGTCCCATTTCGTGAGCCGCAGGAAGTCGATACGCTGCACCTCCCATATATTTCATGTTTCAACGTTGGAGCGGGATGTAATATCCTACAAACCATTTCTCATCGGGTGATCAAGGTACAGTCAAGATACAGACATCTTATCGTGTCTGCTCACGGTCGTGCAGATACTCCGCCATGCTACAAATTTCACCGATGTTATAAAAGCTCGCCAAATCCTGCGACTTCGCTCTCCCACATCTATACCAGCCCAGATTCTTATTTCATTCCGTAAAAATTCTTGCTGTTCGCTCTTCAATCCTCTACAGCAATTTTTCGTTGCCGTTCTAGATTCTTATTGGACTCTCGTAATAATCTCTATATTGTTAATATCCGTGTACATACTTTTTATTCGTTCAAAAATCGAACGAAATTCTCCTGGCTTCAACTTCTCGCAAAATACTTTCCTGAGGTTTGCAGATTTTTCATAACAATCAATAATTTTCCTCGGAATTCTAGACGCTCGTCTCGTAATAATCTTCATACTGTTCGGTATGGTCGAACGAAGTTCGACTGCAATTTCTCGCCACGCATTTCCTCGAGGTCTGCAAACGAAATTTCGCAACAATCGATATTCATAAAATTGCAAAAATTCCAGGCGAAATATTTTCCGCTCACGCTCGAATCCGGATTCGCGAGGATACACAAGGTGCGTACGTCGACGGTGCACAATCGCCGCGGAAATTTCATCGATAACGGTCGTCGTCGGTGACTTGAATCATCGCTAAAGAGGCGATCGAGATTCAGCGCTCGAGCAGTCGACGCGACGCGATGGAAAAACGAACGAGCCAGCAGCGAGACCGAGCAACAAGTATTCGTCTCGCAGTCTTTTCCTGGAAAGAGACTCCTATACGCCCATATGATTTCTCGAACAATTCTGTGAGCTGTTGGACGTCGCGCAGTGGTCCCGAAACAGAATTTCGAAATCCAGGTAGCGGACAGCTAGCTTTCCTTTAGTTCACTCGCACATCGCATCAGAATCTCCAGATTAACACATTTTAACATTTTTTGCAAATGATCGGTTTCTTATTTTTTATTTCGCGATTATTGAAATAATAATGATGCTTTCACTGGACATTTTTTTAATAAAATTCTATGATGTCATTTTCATAAAGCAACACATGCCAGCCATTTTTACAGCTCGGTAGGTTTAGCGCGAAGACTTATCTCCCACTCTACAAACCCCCTTCTACGACGCTCTTCCCCCACGCTTCTGCCACGGCCCGGTCACGTGAGTCGTTCCGTCTCTGTCGCGCATGCGTCGCACTGTCACATGACTGATCCGGCAGAGGGAGAGAGGGGTTAACTTTGTCCCGGCAATTCGAGTCAATTGCCCTGACCTAGTCTACCCAAAATTTCATTCGTTATTCGGATAATGCTCAACTCCGGTGGGCGGTGTGACGTAAGAGCCCGGCGTCTTCGAGCTGTTCGAGGCTCGTCTCCGCTCCGCTCGGCTCAGCCCGGCGCCGCGGGCCTCGCGGAAGGGTGAACGGATTCATTAAGAGCGCTAGATTACTGGTATCGCGATGCTGCGTGCCTCGACATAAGCAAACAGTGTATTTCATTGCCTGGCGGTGTATAAAGCACACGGCGCGGCACCGCGGTGCCATGACATCATCGTTCGTGTTATTTCAGTTCCAACGAGTACGAGATATATAGGCGCATTAGTCTGCGGAGCATGACGTTCCAGGGCAGATAAGCCGTTCGGAGCCAGGTATGGAAAACATCTACATCCACGGTGTTTCAACTATTCGCGAACGGCCGTCGATGTTAGCGGGCCGGTCGAACTTATCGACCCGAGCCACCGAAAACGACGCCCGGACACGTCCCAACGAACCGTCGACGATAAAACGCCTCGAAACGACGATTTTAACCGGCCAGTTTCATTTTTCTTTTGAATTATTCATGACCGCGTACAGTGTGCCCGGGGTACCGGTAACCGATAGCCTCGCCGAGCCGCGCCGCGCCGGTAACATGAAAGAAAACTCGTAGATGTAATTAGAAGTCGGTATTATTATGAATGGAACTCCGAGCGTGGCGTACAGGTACAAAGTGGGTAACAAGGATGGTCGAGCCCCTCTCTTCCCCACGTTTTCGAGATGCTAGGGGGATAGTTGTTGGAGGTCTTCAAGGTCGTAAATCTTAGTCGCATTGCTCGGGCAACGGGTCTTTAGAAATGATTCCTTGGAAACCGGGGAAAAAGGAATCCAGTCGACTTTCACTTCACGAACTTCTTGTCTTGTGAATTTCTACGTTGCTGTTGTTGCGTTGGCTTTGTTTAGCCATTGTTGATCGCTCCTTTGTATAGACCGTTTAGAATTCTTTAGGTACGAAATATCTTTTCGTTTCGTGTTACGGAACGTTTAAGTGAAATAAAATTGTAATTATATCATACAGGTCGTAGATATGCAATTTTTTTGGAAATATAAAATAGGATACGATGAATTCTTGGGAAACCATCTAATGCTAGAGATAGTACAGTCCGTTTTCTGAAAGAAGAGACCGGAGATTCATTGAGAGCCATCGTAGCTGTCCACCGCACTCCGAGTATCCAATCAGTCATCAGTTTAAAGCGCTTGTGGCGAGATAGACGGTTATTACGAAAGATAGTCGCAATATTAGGTCAGCTCTGTTCTCTCTAAAAGCTATGCATCATTTATAAAGTTACCAAATTTCTATCGACTTTAGTCGTTTGTTCATTTATTATGAAGTTTCACTGTTTAGTTTTAAAGAAATTAAGCAGTTATAAGTGCTCATTGTACTACTTCAGACACCTCGCGAAGAAAATCAACGAGTCAGTTATTTGAATATCTAATAGTCCCAGCAAATGAGCAAATATGTTAATGAGTAAGTTACACAAGATCTAATTGGGACTAACAAGAAGAACAACTAAAAGAGTGGTTTTCTCTGTACGCAAGAATGAAACATCAGAGGTAGAAAATTTCTAAATTACATGCGCCGTACAAAATACCACTGGATAGTAATATTAACTTGGTAGAAAAAAATAAGTGATGTATTTATAAATGTTCGCCCTTTGATTGTTAGTTAAACAATTGATGTCTATCTTCTGTTGCTTTTATATGAAGATATAGTTTCCTCAATCTTCCGATATTTTTAAAAAATATATTAGAACTTAAAACATTTTTTTTCACTTTTCCCCTAATTTTTCTGAATATCTCACCTTTGAATTCGCCTAGACTGAATTAAATCAACCATACGCTCACCTGTAACAAAAAAAAAAATTTCGATTAATATATTATAAAAAATAAAAATGCGAATATAAAAATTATCAAAGATACAAAATCCTCTTAACACTATCCTTTTAATCTCCTGATATTTGTGAACCGAAAATATCGGTGGTTACAATAAAGAATCGCACATCCAACTGGCAGACAAGGAAGGCAACAGGCACGAGGAGTTTGCATTGACCTACAACGAGCCTCCCCATGATCATCGAACCCGCTTCGGTCTCGGACAGCCAAAAAGGCACAAATCATCGTGCAACTCGCCAGAAAGAATGCGTAAACTGCAATGTCTGCAATTCTGATGGATATATGTAAATGATATACGAATTATAAGCTTTCAAGAACTCTGGCGAACCATTCGTTTGCCACCGAAGCGACGGCAACCCGGCTATCAAATCCTCCGAACCCGGGAAAAGAGAGGCGAAACTAATCGTCCCCGCCATCTTGCAAACGACCGGCTTCGGGCCGGAGCTTTCGTGGAAAAGGATGATTCGATTTCTTCGAGAAGGAGCAATAACCGGGGATGGCGGACGTGGATGAACGAGGCGTCGTAATTGCCACGGCAATTACGCGGTGCGAGATGATTGTCGCGATCGGGACGATTCTTCCTCGATCGAGAACGGGGCCGATCGAGGAGGTGCGCTCGATTTCTCGAGAAAACCGAGCGGTCTGGGACTGAACGTCGGCCGAGCCTGATTGACCAATTGGCCACGTTACGCCACACGGCTGCTCGCCGAGTAACAGAAACTGGTTATGCTCAATCCCATGCTTCTCCGCACCCAGCTTCCTCGTACTTGCTACCTCCTATTTCTACGCGGCCGCGTGCGCGACACGAACCGCTCGCGAGTGTGCGATCGTGTTGCAGTCCGTTGGAGCGTACCTCGCTTGTCTAGGGTATAGGGTGTTCGGAAAGTTATGGCCGCTGTTGAATAGCATCGCGTCTGAAGTGTTCAAGCTTAAAGGGTCAGGCTAACCTGAAGAAATTTTCTCATTTTGCACAGAAACAGTATCAATTCGAGGAAAATATTCGTATCTTCTTGAAAAAATCCTGATTCTCGAAGGACGTTGAATCGTCGCGAAGAACGATCCCTTAAACGTTCTTCCACCTGTTGCCCAGCCAATTCTACTATATTGTATAACTGTGCAGCATCAGCCTCGGCACGAATGATCATTATTTTCTTAGCACCCTGTAGGTGGTCGTTCGAGCAGTATCCGTGTGTCACGGTACGCACACTACTCCCGTACAATTCCACGCTAGACGACATGCTCTCTGGACACCCGTCTAATCGACTGGCTGCATACAGTTCGCACACCTGTTCCTCGGACGCTTGGACGGCCGCATTTTGCATCCACAAGCGATCCGACCGCGGTGGATCTACCGGTTACAGTGTTCAGGAAATCGAGACAAAACACACGGCCGGCAGTCCAGCAATCGGCGACCTCGGCTGCGGTTCCATTTGAAGGTTCCTGATCGATGCCAGAGTCGCCGGGACTCTTAATCAGGGACAACGGGGTCCGTCGGAGAGAGAGACGTTCGTTATAATGCTGTGGGCTACGAGGGTCGGGAGAGAACGGGCTGTGTTGCCTTTCATTCGAAAATCGGTTTGGCGTTGGGGTTCTGCCGTAGTTCGCTTCGAGTGCCAATTTGTGCATCGGCGAGCATGTGTGCTCGCCAGTTTGTTTGGAATTCTCGGTTAAGGAGTACCACGCGAATTGCTATCCCTGGACTGCGGATCTTGATGGAAAATAAAAATTGTCTGCGTAAATTCTGCAAAGCGGGAACCAAATGAAAATTTCATTCTTCGTTTAATGATTTTAAAACTCTTTCAATCTGTTCGCTGCTTTAAATTCCAGTTACTCCTTTCCGTCATAAACGAATAAAATCCACGGTACAGCTGTTCGCAGGTATAAAAGCAGGCGGCGATTTTTCCTGTTCCCTCGACGTGTCAAGCAGAAATACCGAAGGAAAACCGGCGGTATTTGTCACCGGCAATAAACCACGGAACGCTGCGAACGATCTCAGGGTTCGGGATCGAGCCGGACGGATCTCGCAAGAGCAATAGAGGCATTATCGAGCGACGAGCGGCCATTAGCGCCGGTCCTCGCATGTACAAACGAGTAGAAATGCAAAACAGCGGGGTCCGCAGATATATCGAGGCTCGTGCGGCACTGTCGTCCCGTGGCCGTAAGTCCGCGGGAGCGTGATTGTGGCCCGACACTCGAGAAAATCTAGTCTCGTGCGGCTCGCGATTAGGCTCGGCACAGAGCGGCGGGTGTATGCACGCCGCGCCGGACAGTCGTCGGGGCCGCTCACCATAAATCCTTTGTAAACGGAATAGATGTCCGCTGCATCGAATTAGCATCGGATTAGCCGAGTTAGTAGTTTGTTTCCTATCCGAGGGAAGGATTGCCGGCTCGGCGCGGCGGTGCGGCGATATTGCGAATTTATGCGGGGCACGTACGGTCTGCGAGGTACGGTACGCCGTGGCATGGTGGAGAGCGTGGCGTTTCGGCCGCAGCCGCTACCGCCGCCGTCGCCGTCGCCGAGCCGCGCCGCGCCGCGCCGCGCTGTGTGTGAACAAAAATCCCGTCGCTTTGATACGCGGCCGGCTGGGCTGCTCGTCGTACTTTTAATTAGCATACGATCGATTCCGTGGGCCCTCGCTTGGTTCGACGTTTCGCAACGGTACTCGTCGTCTCTCGCGCGGCTCTCCCCGGGAGCAAGAGCGGCGCACTGGCATTTCGAAGCCGTGCGAACCAATACCGGCGAGTTATGCCCTCCATGTCTACCGGCATCCCCTCGGATGCACCGAGTCATTCATACCTTTCGAACTGTGAATGCAAGCCGAGCCAGATCGAGGATAATTAAAGGCATCGACCAGCGCTGCGCGCTGTTACGAAAGTACCCTGCTGCTGTTGCTGCTCTCGAGCACCGGGGCGCGCTCGTCCAAGTGTCGAGGTTACGTCATCGATTCGATATGTCGATACCGTTCGACTCTGTTTAGCCGAACACCCACGGACACCCTGTGTACACGCCGATTTTTTTTTAAATTTTTCTACCGCACCGTGCGCGCGACGGCGCGGCGCGGCGGTTCACGTAGGAAACGCGACGCGTGGGCGCGCGAAAAGGACTAATTACATAAAATATGGGTAACGGATGTCGAACAGTTGCCTCCTTCCTTATTAGTCGATTTACGCGGGCCCCGAGAGCGGAGACCGGCTCGCGTTCGATACTTTACGTCCAAGTCAATTCATTATTCAACGCTATTACTACCGGCATCGATTGCTCGGCTCGTGTACGCTTTTAACGTTCATTAAAGAAAAAGCGGCCGCCGGTGATAAATCTTGGAACGGGCGAAGTAAAAGTTCACTTTCCCATAAACTATGATTCCGTGGAAATAATTCAGCACCGAATGTATTAGAATGGAACTAATTGATCCGGATAAAATGGTGGCCGAAATATGCGCCGTGGAGGAACTGTTCTAGTTGAACGATTTACGGACTGTCGATCGGCAACGGAAAAGTAGGCTCCTTTGGGGAGATTTCGAACACCTCTTCTCGTGGATTTGACTTGAGAGACTATGAGGCACTCGCGAACTATTTCGAAGACCTGTGGATCCTTTGAACTCTTTGGGTCGGCATTGGGAATCCAAGGAACTCTAAGACGCGCTGGGAGGACTCTCAGAATCGAGTTCCTTCGCAAAAGAAAGTCCTCGAGAACTACTTAAAACGTTTCAGTTTAATCTGGTGAATCTCCAAACCCTAGGGGTTCTCTATGAGAGGCTTCAGTATCTCCCTCGTAAACTTTGAGGGTCTCGAATCCTTTTGAGAAAGTTTTGAGAATCTTCGGTATCACATGGAAAACCTCGAGATCATTAAGTCATATCGGTTTTCGATACGACTTGTGGACTTTTGAGATTCCCTTTCGAAGGAGTTGGGACCACTGAAGTGGATTGAACTTTTGGGACTGCCGAAGTGGAATCTTAGAGAGATCACTGGATCCTTCAGGTATTCTATTACGTAGATTTTAAGATACTTGTATGAGGTCTTCAGACACCTGGACTTGCTAAAAAGCACTTAGGTTCCCTCTGTACCTTCTAATTTATCGCGGAAGTTCATGACACTTAGATTTCCTCAGGGTATCCCTAAGACTTTTAGGATCGCCGTTCGTCGGTACAGTTACTACAAATAATATTTGACTAGTTTCGTATTCAGTGCATTAAACTCGCGATTTCATGCGGTACAGACCCACTGTAAGATCTCTCGAAACGTTCGGTGACGACTAATATGTCGTTAAACATTTGCGGGTAACGGAAAATTAGCGTGGGCGCCAGGGAAAATACACAGAAATTACGTTGCCGGTTCGACCAGAGGCAAGTATAATTTTTAAACCGCGTCGGTCTGGGTGTTTGCTTTTCGGCCGCGCGCAGAATGTATGCGAATGCACGGGCGTATGTTTGCATTCGCGTCTACACACGTTGTAGGCGCACCTTGCTGCGTTTGTATTACAAGAAATCATTCTCTCTTTACGTGGGACTGGCAAAAAACTGTTCTGACATCATTCATTATCATTCGTTCGAATCTGAACAAACGTGAAAATATACACGAACACAATCAAACTCTTCTGCACTATAAATAAAGAACAAATTCTTGTGACTTGGGTTCAGAAAACTGTAATCAATCATCGGCAGATTAGAAATGCCCCACTTTGCAAACTATTCGTGGATGTTCTACAATGAGTCACGAATCTTATCATATCAGTTCATCTTCGGATGGGACAAGAGTTCCGAGTCGGATACGATGTAAAGACTGAAGGCTAAATCATGATCCAACGAAGTATAATCAACTGGAAAAATTTCGTACAAAATTCCGCTTGTGACAGAGTGATTCACAAAATTCCCGCAACGGAATGGTCAGGTAAATTACCGCAACAGCTAAAATGTGAATTTTATGCATTTTTAGCAAAACTGAATAAGCGAAACACCAGATGAATTAGCCATTTCCGATATGTTATTTACAATCTATAAAAATAATTAAGAGAAATGCAGACAATTTCCATTTCGCACAAAGATACACAGTTCGTCACGCGCGCAGTGTGCAATAAAAGTGAATCGAAATCTCAAGGAACGCGCTGCTGGGTATTTCCTGAAGAAAATACAAGCCGGTCACTCCGCTCGTTTCGTCGCGGAGCACGGAGCTGACAATGTGGCGCAGGAATAACGAAGGAAACTTGGCGAAAATTAATATTTCCCAAACGTTGTCGCGAGTCGCGTCCCCGCCCGTTTAAACCTTGTCAAAAAGCTCTTCCACTTGCTAAGAAGGAGATCGACGCGAGGCTAGACCGTGAATTAGTCGGTGAGATTTGACGGCGTGGACGAGGGGGGAACTTTCATTAAAACTTTCGTGACAAGCTCAATCTTCAAGCTCGTGTCTCGGCGAGTCAGCCCCGGGGAATGAGGCGTGAGAAAAGCGAGATAGCCAAAAAGTTTCGCCCGAGATCTTCCGCATGCAACTTTTTCTTCTTTAGCCGCCCCGCGTTGCCACAGCAATTTCAGTTTCCGCCATAATTACGTGCGTCGGGCATCCTGTTTCGCTCGCAGTTCTGAGCTATTCGCTCCAACCTAAACTCGCCCCTGGTCGTACTACTCTGATTCGAAACTTACGTTCTCCGCGAAAACAATGAAAACACGGTGTTCTCTTGCAAGGCGTTTAGTTTGCGCAAGATCGACAGTAACTGGAAAGTATGCTTCCCTGAATATTTATTAAAGCTCTCCTCACCCTACGTTACCTTCATAAATCATACGCACGAATTCAGAGTTTTAGGAAGCATGTTTTGTATAAAAAAATTTGAGAAAAATATTAAGTAGTGATTTATAAAAAATAACAAATAAGCTCTCATATATTTCTAGTGGCCAGGGAAGAGAGTCCAATTGCGAGTCAGAATTATTAACCCTTAGCACTCGAGTGGCGACTCAGAGTCTTCACTAAAAATTGCTGTACTATTAGTCAAAATATTATTTATATTATTAAGTATGTTAGTATCTAATCAATTACTAAACGTTTAAGTATTGTAATTTTATATTATATTTATAATATAGAATGGAATTATTATAGGTTGAAAGAAATGTTTAATTTTCTAATTTAAATAGCTCCTAATGCAAAGGGTTAATTGTGTAGAAAAGCACTTTTAAAGTGTAATGCAAGACGAACTGTTAGATTTTGCACGTGGAAGTTGGTAAAATATGTTTCGTCCAATTAGACTTACGAAATATTATCGTATTCGATTAAAAAATATTTTTCTTATAAAATATACATCGTATTCGATTTAAAAGCGTTCTCCCTTTTTTAAAAGCGTAAAATATTCTTTTTTAATTTTTTGTTGAAGTTGGAGGAGAAAATTGAGCAGCATTGTCCGAACTCGTTCGAAAAGGCTCTACTTTCACTTCCTCCAGTTGTCCCGTTTTTAGAGGCGCTTTTGTAGTAGAGAGCTACATACCAGGAAAGCGAATGGATTACTACTTGAGGAAAAGCAACTTGAGAAGTGAAAGTAAAAGCTCCATCCTTTAGAACGAGCGCGAGTAAATTATTAACTAATTTTTGACTTTGCAAGGTTATAATCTAAGTGTGCAGCGGTCCGTTTATTTTGTTCGTTAGCGTGCGTAAACATTTAAGTGCTCCCAGCGGATCAAGTAACAAGATCATGTGAAAAGCAACACTTTCTAAGTTTACGCCTACTGCCCCGAGCGCTGTAAGTTCTCAGCTACTTTTCATAGTGTCGTCGTTAATTTCATACAAGTGTTGCATAAAATGTTATATTTCAATTATAAATTTAGCGAAGGTGGATGAATGTTTTAGAGAGCATTGCAATTAGCAGGGGAAACATACCACGTGAAAAACAGCACGCGCAAGTCGAAACGCGGCTATAAAACATTTACTATGGCCGTTTCTTTTTATGTATTATCAAACGCTACGGCCCGTAGGGCGGCTTTTTATTCATAAATTTTTGAGGGCTCGATGAAAATCTGGAACGATATCAAGCGCGATAAATTGAAACCTGAAACAAACTCCATCGGAGCGCTGCCACTTTTTATTGTTATTTGCAATCGAGTTAGCTCGCGGACCTGGGGAAAAAAGCTTCGGTCGGAATAAACGTAATATCAATCTGAAAGAGGAATAGAGGCAGAGTTAACGGCGTTAAATAACGTAGAGAGCGCGTTCATTTGCGAGTCATTAATAAACAAATTTCGCGGACAAAATCAGCGATCGTTCGAATACTTCCGATGGCGATCTCGATAGCAATGAAACATCGACTCGTTCCCCCGATTCTACTGTCCTGGATAAAACCTTCGTTCCTCCGGGGTGACCGGGAACGCTCGTGCACCTGCGAGCGCGCACATGTTTTCCCCGATACTCCCACGTTGTTGTCCGTGCGATTGTCGAAATCGAGGGGGCGAACGATTGCTCGGAGACGAGCTATCTCGTTCGATGCCTCGAAATGCGAGCCATCCCGGATATTTGATCAGCTACGTGCCCTTATTTCGACCGAATGCAAATGGAATCATCTTGTGCTGCTTTTTCTGTTTTCTTTCGCGGCGACCCGGACAGCAAATGGCATACAAATAAGGAAGATAGGGCTCGGATACATATTTAATATTACATCCCGAAAATATTAACGTCCGGACCTCCGCTGTATTCATATAGGGCCTACGGATATCTGTGCAAACGCCGATTTCTGCGCGGAAATTGGAATCTGGTAAATATTTGTGAAAAATCTGTTGAAACAGAGGACTAAAAGAGGAGTAAAAATTTCTTTCGCACTTCGGCGGTTTTAATAATATTATCTTCAATTGTATTTCTACCGTTTCGAATTCAATCTCGGCTCGTTTTGCTGTCCTTTAGAAACACCCTTCGCAGCGATGCGATCAATTAGGTCTCCCTGAAGAACTGAAAGCTCTATGGATCTCCAAACGAAAATAATAGATGTCTCAAAATAATGGAAGCATTCCAAACCAGAACAACGCAGAAAACTATAACAAATTGTATCGCTAAGTCGAAGCAATCCCAGACCATCACTTTCGTCAATGTTGAAGCTGCAACAGCATTTCTCATTATACCTCGGCGTCCGTTCTTATTCAAAGTCCACCGACTACGATCTCGATCCCCACTGACCGCTCTAATCGCCTCGGTCGCAGCTCGAAACACTGTCGCCGAGCTTCTGGCACGCGCGATAATTCTTCTGGATCCCGATCGCGATAACGATCGCGTCCCGTTCGCGCGAGACACGCGCTGCGCCCGATCTCTCGCGCTAATTTTAATTACACCCATGAATAAATGCATTAATATCGGTCGGCTGACGCCCACGCGACCGTGTCACGTCGACGGAGACAGATTCCGTGAGAGAAAGGCCGGAGAAGGGCCGGTAGAGACGGTGAATCGGGCGAAAACGGGACGGAGCAACGGCCCGGAGAGAAAATCATGTAAAACCACGTCGTGACACCTGCAACCAGCGACGCGTTGGCTCCTACGGGTCTAACCAGGATGTGTTACCCAAGGCATTGTCGCGACAAGACAAACGGTCTCTACGTGAGCGCGGGAGGATGTCGCGCAGAACGTCGACGACGTCTTCTGGGCGGTACCAACGACGAAAGAAATTTATGCCGTTACTGGCCCGACGTCGTAATGAACACTCGCGGCTGACATCACAGGCAGGAATCAAAACCGTTCAGAAAATATTGGCACGGACGAGGTATAGGAGTCACTATGTTATACGGTAAAGTCTTGATCTAAGAAAAACCATCGAGTCCGTGTTGTTTCTTAAATTGTGTAGTCCTTTTTTTTACCTTTCTGGTCACTAATTATTATATTTGCATGCATTGTATAAATTGTACACACCCAATAAAATGATAAAGGTAATTCTTGTTAAACAGGATTTCTGAAACTGAACAAAAGCTCTCGTATCTGAAAGCTAGTCGTTAGAAACGTTTACTTAATAACGTAGAAACCGCGTATCTCTACGAGGCACGTGATTAATGTAAGTTTATAGACAATGGTTCAGAAACGTCTCCCAAACAAAGACGAGCGAAGTAGCTGCTACAACGATCGCATTAAGCGCGCAAATCCCGGGAAGCCGAGCCTAAACGGGCGTGAATAGTTGCTCGGGCGACTCGATCGTTTATAAGTTTACACGGTATCGGCGTCGTCAGCGTTCGCCGCACATGAGGAGCCACGAAGAATAACGAGGATAGTCGTAATTACTGAACTGTTCTTAATGGTCACCCCGGCCGCCTCTTTGAATGCTAAGTGCAGAAGCTGCGACGGAAACGGCAATTAAGACCGCGCTCGTAGAATGCTTCCCGGGCGATGCTTGACCGTTTTAACGTGGCCAACCAACCGCGAATCGAGCTGGCCCGCAAAAAAAACAACAGAGAAGAAAATTAATTCTTTCTTTACATTTCTATGGAACAATGGCGGGGAAAAAAGAGAGAGCAGGCTGTGGAACTTTTCAATTACGATAAACTAAAGACCTAATGTCGCCTGGATCTAATTTCTAGCTAGACTCCGCGAACTTTCCTCGTTCGGTGCCGAGTTTCGCTAATTGCTGTGGCGGGTATCGTGTTTATCAAGCGTTAATACACCTCGAACGACCGACTAGCAGATTCTGAATCGCCATCGAATCGTTGCGGATCAAGTTGCGTGGGCGTGCAGGGAAACAGAGACGGCTGGGAATGCTGATGTCTTTGAGACCCGCAGGAGATAACGTTCTTTTCTAGAACGTATTGATTGATGAAGTTAGGTGCACGCGCGCTCGTTGCTGCTGAAACGTGCAACATTCTCGCGATACCGGTTGCCCGGGACAACGTTACATTTCCGTCGATGCGGGTACGAGAATCAATTAACGGACACGAATATTAAATTTTGTTGAATAGATAAGAGCCGGTGGCTCCCCGGTTAATTGCGAATCGACGGCGTCGTCGAATTGCTTCGTTACGGTGCCAGTTTATCTGACCGCTATCCTAAAAGATGCAACGTCAACTGCAAATTCAACCGCGACGTTTAGCAACCGGATCGAGCTCGGTTCTCGGAAGACCACCTCGCCGACCATAACGAAAACCGCTGCGATGTGCTAATGGGCAGAATATTTGCGCAGCTGTTAACATTCGCCGCGCGAGAAAAATGTGCAACCCTGTCTGTATATTTATCCGCCGATATCCTGCGTCGTATAGATCGTAAATGTCTCGTAAACAACTTTCTTAATTGATTTTGAAGCGATACAGTATATTTACTCATTTTTCTTCACGCTCCTGTGCAACAAGAAGCTGTTTCTATACAGGACGTTACATCTGAATTAACGCTCGCAATTATCCTATAACTCTGTTCCAAATGGAACATGCTTTGCTTAAGTGGCAGAGCCTCGAATATTTCAAGGTGAACGGAAGAAAGCGAGATTGTTAGCGTAATGATGCTCGCGATAAAACTGACCCTTTCGAAGCGATACAATGCGATGTACCAATGGATATTTCATGTTTATAAACATGAGTGTCGATGAAGCACGTCGTTAGCGTCGGTTTGCATTATGTTTGCATCTCAATCGACGTATTACTGCACCGAGGAAACGGGAATTGCGAACGTTCGTTCGCGCGATGATTAAAAAATGCCGAGCAACCGTCGAAGAACAATGCAAGTCGGATTCACTTTGGAATTGGCTGCTGACTTGGCTAATCAAAAGTATTGTAGTTCCATTTGGAAAATCGAAGTGCAAATCTTCACACTAAACCTACCGAGCTGTAAAGACGGCTAGCATACTTTGCCTTAAAAAAATTACATCATAAAATTATATATAGATTTTCTGCGATTTTTATTATAATATGTGCTTGGATACAAAAATGTGTAGAATCATTTCCAGCGAAAGCATAATTATTATTTCAATAATTGTAAAATAATAAACCAGGAACCGGTCATTTGACCGGTGGTGGTAGGTTTAGTGTTAAAGACGCTTCCACCAGGTTGAGATATGGCATATCGGTTCGTTGAAAAAATGCCTGAAACAATAGTCAATAACCTGGAAGGAATAATCAGTATGATAGATCAATAAATTCGTCTTGGAATGGTCTATTTGCTTAGCTGATCAGAAGCATGTCGTTCCAATTAGAAATGCACCCATCTTGAAGTTTCAAACACTCCTTCACCAGACGTCACGATGCAGCCGCATCGATATTCCCGAATAATGAACAAAGATCGCGAGTATCAGTTTAAGTGGGACACCCTGTACATTGCCAGAATCGGTAAACCACTCGTATTGTTCAATCTTCCGATTCGCACGAGCCGGGGCTTATCAGTCGGCATCGAATGCCACGGTGTTCTTTGCTTGAATGACAACTCGCAGACGACGACGACGACGCTCTAAAAATTCCCCGGATCATCGATCCCGCGCCTTTTACCGTGGAATCACGATCGTCCGCGCGTTGGCGAAGCGGCAGACGCCTTGGAAACAAGCGGTCTCGCCTCTAAAAAGAAATCGAAACCGACGATTCCGTGCACGTTCGCGTCCGTCTCGGTAGGTGCAAGAAGTAGTCGCGTCGGTCGTTACCGACGCTCTCCGGAGAGCGTTAATGGATTCACGAATGTCGAATACCCGGTAAATCGAATGTTTCCCGTGAACGGTCTTAGTCACCGTTTCGACGTAAAGGAGGAGAGCCGCCGTTGCGGCTGGAATCGTAAATGCCAGAAGAGAGCTAAACTCGTGTATTATTCGCGATTCGTGCGTCGTGATCGAGGCCTTAGCGAACGGAAGAGCCTCGGGATGTGGGTGCGAGCCTGTGCCTGTCCAGACACATACAGGCACGCGCGCACACTCGCGCGTGCGTCTACAGAAACACGTGCATAGGTATTACAAACGTGCATGCGCGTATGTGTGTGTGTCGGTGCTCCGGGACGAAGAAATCTCGACAAGGTTGCGCCGAAGGCATGTATCTCCGGGATTATAATCGCAAATCCCCGGCTCGCATAAAATGTAGATTAGAATACACATCCGCATTAACATAGATCGCTTTGACAGACGTCGCGGCGTGGTACCGCTCGCAGTGTGTTCCTGCACGCAGGAAGTATGTTGACTTTTAAGATATACGCTCTCTCTTTCTCTCTCTTTCCACCGTTCCTTCGGAAACGAATACCAGAGCCACGGGGAACAGATGGTCCTGCGGTTGCCCGCTGGTAAAGCACCGTAAACGTCAACGGAAACCGTCGATATTCACTGCATTGTATGCTGATCGCCTAGGCCTACCTTCCGCGACGCAGAAAATGCGACCGGACAGTTCTTTTTTTTCGCTTCAAGTGTTCCGCTGGGGAATATCCTCCGTAGGATGTAACCAATTTCGCGGTATGAACTCTTGCAAGTCGATCGTCTTCTATTTTTATCGACAGACCGCTTGGAAGTGTCAATCTTGAGGCGGAGGTGCAAACTATTGAATTTTGTTGTCATTTTTACCGTGCCAAATCTAATCGGAACTAGCACATGGCTCCCACTATCGTTTAAGCCGATTTTGGTTCTATATCAGGGACATGAATCCTCCTCAAAATCGGCTATTCCAAGTGAACGAAACGTAGTATAACTTGTACCGCGACGCGAGTTAGTTCTGAGCAAGATCGGGTAACCGAAGCCCCTATCGAGCAGTTTTAAAAGACAGTGCTTATACCGTTAGTGATCACCCCGCATTTCTCGGTGTGTTAAAACTTATTAACCAAACAATCCACGACGAACTAAACAAACTATTTTTATTCCCCGAAGTTTGATCTAAAACATGTCACTCTGTATTAATATATTAGAGTCTATCGTTAATTCTCACATCCTTTCAAACTTCCAGTAATTTGTATTCTGCGACGATACACCTTTCTATAAGTTACGAGTTTACATATAAATTTAAACAATCCTCGATCGCGTATAGCTTGCCTAACCCTCGGCTCGTAACACATTTGTAGCAAAAATAATGAAAAACAAAATGACGGATATTCGGTGGCATACTAGGTGTTCGGATACGAGAGAGTCCCCGTAGTATCGATGTACACAGCGGACCGAGGACTCATGATTGTCAAGTTAGCATGACTCATCCGCGCACGTTGAAATCACGGGGCCATATTGTGTAAGATTTCAGTCCGGGCGATATAACTTATGGGTCCGATTCGAATCTACAACTCACGAGGCATCATGGCGATAATTATAGCCTGGCTATCGGTCTTGGATGCATCGATTGACCCACGCGTCGTGGATCGCTCGTCACTCGACGCTCGAACATGCACGCCGATGCATTTCGTACAATAGCGGTCACGAGAGGAACGCTTAAAGAGCGCACAAAAGGTGTGCGAGAAGTGAAAAAGAGAGGAGAGAGAGAGAGGAGAGAGGGGTAGAAGGGGGGAAGAGAGACAAGATCGTCTACCTGGTCCCTTTTATGCCCGGCGCACAATGACGGCCGGACGTTTCGTTAATTTCAATGAGCCCTTTGTCAGTCTCACCTGCAACAAAAAAAAGGTGGAAGCCATTGATTATTACACGCGTCTCGTCAAAGTAAACGCGTGATTACCGAACGCAAACGCGCGCGCATTACCAGCGAATGGCTCATTACACTTTACGCTCGGCTAGCCCGGCAGCCTGGGTCAAAGCCGTGTTTCATTCGTCGTTCGTTTCCGGATAATCGAGCAAAGTATACGCGGGATGGCCGCGAAAGAGTGACCCGAAAATTTGCCCCTTCTTCGCCCCCTGATTTTGGAACTTTTCCGTGCCAAATGATAGCTCATATCAAAATCCGTGTAAATTTTCAAGTTGAGTTCACAATTATTATTATTTATTTATTTATTGCTTTAAACCATATAAGGCTTATATAGCACATACATTACAAATTATACAATATAATTTAGTGTGTAATTTACAATTAGTTTACATTAGTTTTGCTAGGTTACAACTACCTCATCGAAATGAAATTTTAATTGAGCATAACTTAATGAAATCAAAAATAATTTTCAGGCCCCTAATATCTGGGCCGCATAGGAAGGAATGGATAGAAATACAATTAGTTTCTGAGCTTTTTTAGGCATTTGTAATCAATGTTTCATAAGAATAAAAATATCGATCCTTACGAATTTTTAAGATCCTTATCTAAATTCGTTATTAAAAATTGAAGAAGTAGTCTTTGAAGTCACCAGATTGACCTAAAAGTCAAAATCCGTGTGTCAACTACACTTAAAAATTTGCAGCGATTCACGTCCCGACATAAACTATCATTCGACGCAAAAATTGGAGCTAAATTCGAGGGACCTAAGGGACCGAAAAATTCCTTATTCTTGGATTAGTCTTTGGTGAACGTGGCGTCTACTCGCCGAGGTATCACGCTGATCCATGGGGAAGAGGAAGAGGATTAAAACCACCACGAAATTCCCTTATGAGACGTCAAATGATCCAACCGGGAAACGTGTCCGCAGACTAATCCAATAACAATCCAATTTTCCCGGAAATTGAGACGCTGGAATTAATGAAAGATAATACGTTGTCGCTTCGAGGAAAATCAATCGGAGCACGGTCTTACTCATTTACGAACGGAATTAGTGTCTGACATTTGATTCGTCTAATAACATCTAGTCTACATCTAAAATATGAAGAGCCTTCCATTGTACGGACGCTTTTCTGCAGCATGATCAACTTTCCCCGCTCACATTGGTACTGCGATGAAAAAGATGCACGCAAAAGTGAACTAACAAACAGTTGTACCTAAGCCGTTGCAAATCGGTCAGTCCTCGAAGGACCGATAGCAACGTAGCACGGTCGCAAAACTTTTATACGCCATTGTATACCACGGTAGCACACGATTTGCAACGGTGCGTCAGAAAATCTGCGCAAACTTGTACCCGTTCGTGCAGTAGCAGATATCAAACGCGATTAACCAAAGCGGTTTATCGCTATAGAAAGTATGTAGCAGGTTCGGTTGCGAGAACCAGGGGGTGAAAAAGGCAGGAAACCGAGGGCGAATAGAAAACGGAACGTGAGAAAGGGCTCCCGGGGTGTACTGCATTATCGTAAGCCGAAACTACTGAAATAGAAATTTCGAGTAACACCGTGCCTAGCCCGAGTTTTATCGGGCTAGCCAATTACTCGAAACTCCGAGCACCGGCTAGCCACGCTCCCTCGCACCACGCTGCGTCTTCCACTGTAATAGAATACGAGATTCGATGTTCGCCACATTCGTAAGAACGGATTACACGTTCCAATAACCAATGGACAACTCTTACAGATTCTCATGCGTTAAACCGATCCCGAAAGTCGATTTTCACCATTAGTTTTCAAGAAACCTAATTTTTAATCAAATTTTTTAAATCGTCTTTTTCTGATTTAACCGTAAGTTCGATTAATCCTTATGTGTAAGACAACGGATCTTTGTGCAAAATACAATTTTTTTACCTAAATCACAATAAATTGGAGTGGAATAGAAGTTTTATTTTCTTTCTTAATATGTTTCGCAGGTTCAAAATAGTATAACAATCAATTTACAAATTGGTACCGGCGCGAAGGTTCGATCGTTTTATTTATTTTTTTAAAATTATTAAAAATTAAAATTAATTTAGTCATAGTATGAGAATGTTCTTAAATTCTTCTAATGTGTTCACTATTTAAAAATACACCTACTCATTTTTGTCATAAATGCGTAATATCCGCAGCCTACTTATTTTGAACAATTCTGTATACCCTCCAAATACAACAGTATAATTTTTTTTAAGAATTTGCTCGGATATTGATTAACTTATTTGAAAAATCGATGGTCTGAGGCAAAATTTAATTACGCCAAGTGATCGAGCGGACGTACTCGCTCCGGAAACCGTGAAAAAAATTTAGAACGGCGATTTCGTTTTCGATCAAGATACCGGGGAAACGTCGAAGGTTTATCAACGGCCGAGTAATTATTGAAATTATGATTTCGATCGTTTGCGGCCGAAGATATCGGTCCCCGTGAGCCGGGTTATACCCTTCGACGAAACTGTGTTTCTCATTCCGCATTCAGATCGCTGATCCAATCTTAAGCACCGCGGGGACCGGCGTTCAAGATTGCCTCGCGACCACCGGGCTCTCATCTTTTCCTCTCTACTGTCGTTCGACTCCGAACGACGGTACCAGGGAGGACGTTACTGTCGAATGCCTGTGAAATTTACTACCGTTTGCTACTTTTTACTCGGCGGTTGCTTCCCGTTCGGTGAACATTTGTTTTACACACGGTTCATTTGATACCGAAGAGTTAACGTGGTTTGCGATAATGTTGCGAATACATCGCGCGATGACTCCGATACCAACTGCCTTCAATAGCACCGTGACAAACATGCTCCAATAATTGCAAACAATATTTACGTTCGATTGATGTATTGTTTCAACAACTTTGAGGCAGGTGGAACAAAGGTAGTAGTGAAGATCAAAGAAATGTATAATATAAACGCAACAAATGCGACTTCAATAAGCTTTTTCCCTCTGATGAGGGAGAGTTTTTATTTTATTTGATTCACAAAGGTTTAATTATAAAATGAAAATCCCTCGGAGCGAAGCAATTTATCAGCATATGTAATTATTTCATATTTATCAAATCCTTGTTAAATCACGATTCTTTAATACTTGATGCCAATTCTGAGAAGATGAATAATCCGAAACAATAATGGCATAAGAAAGAAAAGAATGACAACGTTTAATCCATAAAAGAATAAAACTTCGTTTTTTCTCTGGAAAGTGTAATTATTTTCTTTTATAAATGCGCAATGGAATATTTAAATTACGTGTCATATTTCACGCTATTTCCTTTTGAAAATTAATTTTTGTGCTGATAGACTACACCGCACTTGGTTAGAACCTAAACGACATTAACAAAAATAAGTACACGATACAATACAACCCCAGTGAGTAGAGATAAAAAGAAATTAATAATGTTGATGGGAACAATTGATTAAAGTCATGAACAAAAGAAAAATATTTGTATTGTGTTTTCGTATATTACAATCGAAGCAGATATTTTTTTTTATTTCATACGTATGTAAGCAGCCCGTAATCGTTTCACGATCGGCCTCAATTTGCTCATTTCGTGAAAGAGATCACCGAATTTTGATGATGTTCGGTTTAGCAGTCAATGAAATCCATTAACGATCAAAAAGTCCATAGGATTGATATTGCAAAATCGAAAAGGAAGAAGAAGCCGAACAACGCTGCAAAACTGACGATTGCGAAAGCTCGACGATTAATCCTCGAAAGAGTTCCGGCGTTTCGAAAGATGTTTGCGGTTGGACTCAACACCTGGTCGTGCTCGGGACACAGGAAGTCGCAGAGGCGAGCGTATAACCAGGAAAATCGAACGTCGCCGAAGGATCAATATATCGGGGTCTCCGATACGACGAACATGACCAATGCTCGCCAGATTAATGACCTCGTCGCGATTACGGACGGCCCACCACTCACGGCCGTATTAAAGTCGGCCTGGCCTCTCTCTCCCTCTCTCTTTCTCTCTTTCTCTCTCTCTCTCTCTCTCTCTCCCTCTCTCTCTCTTTCTCTCGTTGCCCGAGAAATCCAGATCGAGGCCCGGACTCGCGTTTGGAATTGATTTTCTGGTGGCTCCTCCGAACAACGCTGACTCGATAAATCCGCGATCGCCGCTCGAGATAAACTATCGCACGCATCGCGGGACTCGGGGGACAGTATTTATTATGTCCTGACAATTCCCTGCGGCATATCGCCAGAAAATTAAACCGACAAGCTGCCGTACGCGCAGCACAGACGTAATTAACCCTCGCTTACCGGACCTACGATCAACGTGGGTTCGTTTTGACCCGGTGAAAATGCGTTCATTCGGTGGAGCAACCTTATAATTAGAGTACAGAATTCTATGCAAAATAAAGATTGTCCAAGTAAATTGAAGATAAATGAAAATGTACTTCTTCCTTCATGAATTTCAATAAGTTGAGAATAATATAACAACATTCGATTCTTCTTAACCCCTTGCCCTACGATTTATTGTACGGTTTCAGTAATTACAACTTTTCTGCTGTTCGTAATTTCCTAAAAAAGGAGAAAATTTATATCTATGCCTATATACATATATTCTCCAGTAGCTGTACATCAACAAAACGAAAGTAGAATTTTATTTCGGTTTAAAGGAAATTGATAACATACATTTCTATTAGACTCTGTTCAAAATCATCATCACGAGTCTGACACGATATTGTAGGGCAAGGGGTTAATTTGATCTACTCGTAGTAAATGAAGTTCTGTTGTAATCTGAATCCACCAGCATTCGAATATCGATGAAGGGCGGGTCAGAGATGACCCAAGGTTCGCACCGTGATCGACCAAGTGCCTCGAGACTGTATCGTAACCGCGTAGTTTCCGGATCGGCGGGAAATGCCGATCGTGATTCGTAGAATTCTGTCGAGACCGCGGCGCCATATTTTACGATTAATACGATTACCATCGGCTATGACGTGACCGCGCGGACGCTCGCCTATTGAAAGGATAATGCACGATACAACGTTTCCAGTTCAATCAATGGTAACCAATAATGGTTCTTTCCGGAGCCATCGTGCGCGCACAATGGACGCATAACTTATTGATCATCGGTGCACGCGATCCTTACAGCCTCGTAACGTCGGGCTTGTTCTAATCTCGATCGAGCAAAGAGCCGCAATTATGGTCAACCTGCATTTACATCGATCTCAGATAATATCCATTATTCTATGCTCCTCTCACGGTGCTCGACGCTTCTCAATCGGTCACAAAGTGGCTGCGCGATCCGCGATCCGTTCTCTCTTCCGGTTTACCAGCGACGAACGGAGAGAGGATATCGACAAGCTGTTTTTCAACGTAACCAAAGTTGTTCTGCGTCTGACACTTTTCTGCTTAAAACGGTTCCCAGATGCTCGGTTTGTTTCCCCCGTCACTGCCGCCAATATATACGATCGAATTGTCTGTCGAGACGTATTACATCGATGCGGGGAATCATTTGAGCGAGAATAAGAGGAGTATTTGCTGTGCTCGAACGAGGGGACGCGGATCGTATAACATGTCGCGCTAACACTCGAACCGAATTGTCGTGACAGATCGCCATTTTTCTTCGGATCTACAGACAGAGAAATGGAATGCATTATCGTCGGATCTTCGTAAAACGATAGAAACAGTGCACGGGTCTATTTAAACGGCGTACCAACTGGCTGGAACACATTGATCTTTGGAAAATAGTTTGGCCAGACTGCGGCTGTATCTTTAAACTATATTCCAGAGGAATCTCGTTCGTATATTCGCAACGTTAACCCATTGTTAACGATATAACTTTACTTTTAATTTGTTTTACGACGGAGACAGAATTGTATCAATTTTCAGTGTAAAATAAATAAATATACATAAATAAAAAACGACGGAAATATTTACAAACACCTCATAGTGTAAGGGGTCAATGAAATTTCCGCCTGCAATACACGTCAACTGAAATTTGGTGAAGAATAAAATTAAAAAACGCCATTTTCCTACGTATTTTAAGCGAAAATTAATTTTCGTTTTATGTAGACTGCGGATCTTTATGCAAAAGCAAAAAATGTTTGCATTGATTGCAAGACACAGGAGTCAAATAACAAATTTTTTCTTCTCTAACTTATCTTATTAAACTGAAACTAATACACTGGTGTCTTTAAATTTTTTTTAATGCGACCACTTTAAATTGTACGTACCCATTTTTATCATGAATGCATAAAATCCGCAGTCTATTTTTATGTAAAATTTGTCGCAATAAATTTGCATTGACCTGATACACAACCATTCTTTAATGAAAAGAGACTTCATCGACAGAAACACGTGTCGCTGTTCAATTTTTGTTCCACTATTCCGTGTCCTGGACGCATGTTCTGCTTAGAAAGCGAGTCTGCCGTGTTAAGATTATTTTTTAAAGCTGCCGCACGGGTGGAAATAACGTTCCGATAAAGAAATGGCAGCGTAGCGATCGAAAGTTGCGCGTTGCACTTTCATCCTTTCCCCAGCTGCGTTTCTCGGCTCTCCTTTAGCTGAAACTTCCGCGGCAATCTCCAACTGCCGGCGAAGTTTCTGCGCGAGCAAAAGGCAACCGGGAACAATGTTCCAAACTCCATTTTATTCCGGATAAATGACGCTGTTTCCTACTATGATACGTAAACATTTTTGTCCCCAATTTTTCCCGCAAGCTCGATCCGAAAGCCCTGCCGCTTGCACCCCAAAGATGTTTGCGCCCCCTTTATCCTTCGGACATCGGAGATTGACGGTGCTCTTATCGGCTTGCCATTCGAAATCTCTGTTGACATCCAGAGAAACATCCTCTGCGAATCCTGTCGTCGAATATTCTCGCGGAAATTAACGAATACTTGGAATACCAACTACTTCACCGAAAATGTCTAAAATTCATCGCAGTGACGTGCACTCAACGTTGAATCGATCCACGATTTTTAAAGTATTTTACAGAATTAAAGCAATTTAGTCGCTGAACCTGGAACCGTTTGAAACCAAAATTCCAAATTTATCACAGCGACTGGACCGTCCAGCTCTTTCAAATTTTACTTCTGAAACCCAATGATACTTGATTTAACGAATTACGTCGCAATGAAAGTTAATTTTTAAAAATCCTCTCCCAATTACAAGTAATTCACGAAAGTATTTTATTTCACTTTATTTATCTATTTTGTCAATCTCCCGAATTCGAAAAAATGACAAAAATCTGCATTCAGTTGAAATAATCTGAGAAATGAAGGATCTTTGAACTCTTGTAACTTTGTGCAAAAAGATCTTACAACACCTTGCCTGTGCTCATTTTAGAGGTTGAAGTATCAAATGTCTTCGGACTTACTATCATCGAGGACTCTTTTTCACTAGAAAATGTAGAAAGAAACCGAAGTTGCCGTCACGAATTCGAACAACTGCGCAGAGGTCTGGGTTCAATATTCACGAGTTCTTTATTTCGCTGGACTGTGGTCAGAAGTTACTGCTCTAAATGCATCGAGATGTGCGAGCAGTCATCGCCGACTGGTGCAGAGACTGCGCAACCTGTGCACTTCGAGCGGCCAAGAAATGGACCACGCGTTCTTCTCGGTATTATATATATACGTATATCGAACGTCTCGAATGATGGAGCAAGAAATAGTCTCCATACGGCTCGAATCGCGGGCATATGCGCCTCGGTCGTCGGACACGTGTACGTGTCGCGATCTTGCATGCAAAGTGCTCGACAAAACTCGCGTCCACCGTGACGGATCAGAAATAGAATACCGCAGAGATCCCTGTTGACCGTAACGCATCGCGTGCACGCGCGAACGGTGGCGAACGGTGGCGTACACGCGGCAAGACAGCCACTCTGACGCGTTACAAAACGCAACGGCAATGTCAAGGGGACCAGATATAAGCATGTCAACGACACGGTACGCGTTCCGTTCCGTCCCGTTCCGTCCTGTTGACGCGAGCCATCGCGAACAGGCCGCCGGCCCAGAGACGCAGAAAATTCGCTTTCACGATCGCGCTTTCCACCTCGGCTCACTCGATAATCGATAACGCGGCCACTCGCCGTGGCAAGGTTAATAAAAACGAATTTTTGATAATCGGCCGGCGAACCTTTCGCGGATCAACGTGCTCGATTCCGTATTCAACAGATCGGATATAGTATAACGCTGGTACTTCATCATATCATCACTTTTTGGTTCAAGGATTTACAAGGACGTACAGTGGGATATTTCATACGAAAAAGTCCATTTTAACACATTGTTATCGGGACACGTAAAAATATGTTTGTTGCAAACTGTGAGTGCAGCGCGGGTCACGTAGTTATACGTTTTTTATAGATGGATGGTGGAATAACTATACTCAGTTATACAGAAAGCGCCTTTATTTTTTACAATAACCATGAAGCATACATTCTAAGATAAAAAAATAAAAGTTTAATAAAAAAATTTAAAGCCTTTTTAAAATAGTGATTTTTTTGCAACAATAAAATTCACGCACATTTTTCAATAAATTACCCGCTCCAGTTATAGTACACTGGCACAAAACGTCCGACCACAATGTGTTAAGAAATTTCCAGAAATTAAAACATATAATTAGACTGCGGATCTTTATGCAAAATAAAAATTGTCTGCATCGATTGCAAGAAATAGAAACCAAATTGAATGTTATTTAGAGGGGAAGTCGTATGTTGAAAACTTCAATTTTTAAAATTTTCCAACAATTTTGAATTTACTTAACTTTGCTATAAATGCATAAAGATCCGCAGTCTACGTAGAATGCATATAGTCAACTGAACGTTTAGGTCATATGTGGTATTAGTTTTCTTCACATTCGTTAATTATTGATTTGCAATTAATGTATACATATATTAAATATGTGTATATGATAAAACCGAATTCGTCCGAGAAACCCGGTCATTCAGTGTCTATGCTTTATAAATGTTTAACCGGTGGATAATAATGGACAGTCTATAGACCGTGGATCATTGTGCATTTATAGCAAGTTATTCCGAAGAACTTCATTTCTGCTGTCGTCTCCGGATTTGTGTCACCTGGATTTCGTGAAATGGACGTCACTTTTCGGATTGGAATAAGCGAAGCTTTATCGTTTCGTATTTCGATGTTTCGCGAGCCGGAGAGAAAAGAGGTTTCGAGTATTTGTAGACATCGTCGGTGAGAGGATTTTTATAAAACTGGACGTAACACTGTCTTCTCTGCGGTGCTGAAATGTTCGTTCAGGAAGTGCTCATGTGTTTCCCATTTGTGCTGCCGGTTTTTAATGATTAATCCGACGTTTCTTCCATTTGTGTGTGATTCGGCAGAAAAAGAGATGGAGTTCTGTCACGAAAAATACGAGATGTCCTCTCAAGAAAAAAGTGAAATCCCTCATTGCCGGGAAAGGTTATCAGCTATCGAATCGGCGACCGCTGCGAACGTGTCGAAATGCAATGAATCGAGATAAGTATCGGGATGTAGTGGCGGGTATTTCGAAAGATTTGCCGAGCTGCTGGCTCCGGTAGCAAAATCAGAGGGTAAAGTTCACCCTGCTCGAATGTCGCGGCTCTCCTCCGGGCCTCCGCGCGCGCCCGCGTTCCTTCTTACCGATCAGCGGCGATCGATCGTTCGATGCGATGAAGGTTAAGCGACTAGCTCCATCGGCTGAGCGGTTGCAGCTCGTGACGGGTGCAAGCGTTGCATAATTAATGAACATCCAGTGAAATATTCAAATAACTGTTACACGCCTACCGGTTCCCGGTGCGCTCGTCGGAATGGGAGCCGGCTTACGCAGCTTCCGATCCGCGTTAAAACCGATTTCGACTTGCAAAACCGATCCCGGATAGTCTTGAACAGTCGGGCGCGCGGCGCGGCGCAGCGGCGAGCTTCGTGAGGCAGGCGCCGTTGAGTAGCGGCCGCGAGCCGCATAATTAGAAAGTATTATGCCCCGGCGTTAATTGACGCAATCAATTAACGGTAATTTCGTCGGTTCTATCGGCCGCGTCGGTTTACGGCTTTCTCCGGGCCCGCGTCGCGTCGTTACTATAAATCTTGACACGATAAAACTCGCGCGTTCCGAAACGGCGCCGACCGCCGTTACCGTTATTAATATTACTTTGATATTAATTATCGGAGCGGGTGCGTGCACGCCGAGCCGAATTCGCGTCGATTTTCATCCGCACGCCCGTCGAGAGCGAATCTCGTTTAATGAATGCGTTTTACGATTTCATGGTTTAACGATCAATTACCGTTCCACGTTACTCGTTATTATGATGCATCGCTCGGGATCGTTATCTTTCGTAATGAACGCTGCTCGAGGATCGAAACTGTGGCGTTCAAGGTAACTATAATGTCCGACCTCGTCTTCGCACATTTTTATGATTCCACGTAGCATGTACGTATGTTTGCGCAATCCGCTGCCGCTCTTACGCACATACGACTCGCGAACATTGTTTTTAAATATAGCTGGCATTAATGAATTTCTATTCCGGGAAATATGAATATTATAAATGATTGATGGAGGATGGATATAAAACATTTTAATTTTATTCCTCCATACGCGCCTCGCACGATCATTCATCCATTTCGTGTGTTTAAATAGTGGTTTCAAAAACTGTTAGAAGGAAGGTTGTTGATCGAATGCACTTTTCAATAATATAAGTTTATTCTATATAAATTTTCAATAATAGAAGTTTATTCGAACGTACAGCACAATGAAATAAACGTTGTCAGTGTGAATAGAATAGTTGCAACAAATTACTAAACAGTAATTAACTTGATACGTCATTAGTCTTTGATAAATGTCTTTTAATCGTACCACTGAAATCATACGCTTGGTGAACTATACGGGGAGCTGTGACTCGCTCGGTAAGCTGGCTCGGACTGACGCTGTGGATGTTTGCCTTATTCCTCCTTAGGCCCTCTAGTGCGGAAAAACAACGACACCCGACGTACAATAAAACTATTAGAAATAATGTATTTTGAAGTATGTACTCTTCCATTGCGAGGTTCTCTTCTTGATGCAGGACAGTTTTGGCACCCCCGTATGCTAAGGCGTTTTACCGTTTTTCCAGTCAGTCGTGCGAAAACCGTGAACAGAGCAACGTTCCTTGACTAAGGTCGTTCCTTGTTTTTTTCGCCTCCGCGCCTTGTACTTTATTCTTTTTAAATCATTAAACATTTTCTTTTTTTTTTTTTCTGCGAGATCGATTGAGTCCAATCTTTTCCCACGTAAAAGATCCTCAATAAAAACGCAGGTGAAAAAAGCCGCTTTCCATTTCTGCGTGATCTTGACTGTGCATTTGGGTGTATACTCCGACAAAGACTGTGAAAGCGTAATTATTTTATTCGTTGAATCTTTAACCTTTTGCACAGGTTGGTGAATTGAAACAAATTAAAGTAAATCCAGCTTACAAACGCTAATGCAATTTATTTGAACGAGACGCTGTGACCAACATCAACATCTCCAGATTTTCAAGAATGCTACACATTTTTTGTAACACAGACAGAAATCAATCGTTTTACAATATACAAAGAAATGGGTGAAGTTTCACCGTGACGAGCGTACGAGGGTTCAAAGAAGTTCTACGAATAATTTCGCTGTACTCGAGGCATCGATGAAATCGTTATAAATTCTGCGGCAACTTGCAGTTAAATATGCAACAAATGCTACGACCTTTCACTGCAATCCATTTATAGGTATCGGTGTTCCTTGGATTTTCACGGAGAACGGTTCGCGCATAAGCGAAGGAGAGTTTGTTAAGGATTTTCTGCGACGAGACACAAGGTCTCTGAGCAAACAGACGCTCGAACAAACATGCATAGAGCACTCGATCCGAGATCGTCGATCGACTGGAAAAGACGATACACGCCGCTCGGAGGCAAGTTCCTGGAGCGTTTCTGTTCTGTGCTCGAGAGCACGCGCTCGCTCGCTCGAGCACGCGTCGCCGTTTTATCCGAGCAATTAAAATTCTCGGAATAAGACCGTCTCGCCTGGCGAGCGCGTTCGACAATAAATAAATCAATGGAGCGCGTGCATTTCTTCGCTCGGTCGAGCGTGACGGCCTGGTCCCGAACGGTCACCGAGCAACGACGCTAATCACCAGCGCAGGACCGATCAACGCTACCACAAAAGGACGGAAAAATTCGAAATTTCCCCTCTCGACCAGTGACCTTTTGCGAGCCACGCCATTTGCCCGAAGATATTCGTCGAACGCGAGCTCCCGTTTCCGCGAAATTAATTAAATGGACTCGCACAACGAGCACCCGGCATTTTTTCCCGCGGACCGTTTGCACGCTTCCAATCAAACCTTCGGAATTACAGATTATTCCGATCTCACGTAATTTTTTTTTTTTAATTCTGAGTCCAAGGAAAAACCAGAGGTTGTCGGGAGTAATTTCCTTTCGGCCTGGAAAAGTTCTTCGCTCGGGACGTACCTTTTATACCACATTTTATATTAACACTCCGGCGTGCGTGGCTCTTTGAATTCAAAGAATGTTCATTCGTTATCCACCTCAATTTAAATTGAAAGTTGGAATGGACGAAGGCAGCATAATCCTGGCCAATCAAAGGGTTTTTAATGGAATTATCTTCTCTTTGCGGAGCAACGCCTGTGCACAGAGAGCTTTTATCTTCCCGCGAGGAAAATGTTTTCGACGATTCTCGAACGAAATCACCTGTATCCGACAATGTTTAAGCGGTTCGAAAATTAAAGGACATTTTCTGGAATATAATTTCGAAATATTTCGAATTGAGGTCATATTGAACACTGCTAAGTACATCGGTACCTAGTATTCGAAAAATTTCATCCGTTTCTGACCTTGGGTGCCTAAAGCTAATTGAATGGTACATGTCACCTTCAGTTCTTAAAAAATAGTGTGAATAGAAAAAGCTTTTATGCACCCATTATATTACATACTTATAAGTAGACTGCGGGTGTTTATGTATTTATAACAAAATTCAGTACATGATATACAATTTCTCATATATTAAAATTATTAAGGGAAGAAATAATATTCTACTTAGTTTCTATTCCTTGCAAACGACGCAGACCATTCTTATTTTGCATAAAGATCCGCAGTCTACTCATAAGAAACAGTACAAATTTTTCCTATTCCATTTTTCTGGAAATGCTAAACAGTTAATCCGCGAACACCCTGTAAAGTTTTTATTACTTTTTTGCCTGGTATGCTGAAGAGCATTCTGCTATGTAAAAAAAAAGGAGTTGGGTGTAATGACTATCAACGAGGGGCTATCGTGGAGGTCAGTGCATGTCTCGGAAGACCGCATCAAGCGTTTCGCAGCCCGAGGTGGCGTGTTCTCACGGTGGCGTTATGGCGCACGAATTATTTATGAAATATCTGGCATCTACCTGGAGATTTGGATTTCTATAGTATGTTTCTGGGATCGCAACATCTTCGTAGCACCGTATTAGTCGGCGCGCTCATAATACCGAACAACGAACACCGCGCGGCAAGATACAGTATACTATCGTAAGGATTACCTGCAATGGTAATGCCGTATAAGTACGGGCCGAGTGCACCGGCGTGCACGTGTGTGCACCGTGTGCACGCGTGTACGTGCCTGCACGCATATATTGTCCCAGACGTAGCACGTAACAAGGAAGGGAACCCGCCGATCTATCTCTCCACCTACCCTTTGCCACTGTATGCACGCTTCTGCATGTCCAAACCGCCTTTGTTCCTACACTTACAACCAGCCTAAGGTTAAAAACTATCGGCCTAGAGTCGTGGCGGTCCCCTTTTCGTAGCGAACGATACTGCCGTACTCTTGCCACCGGATCTCGTAAAATTCACCTCCCAACACTTTACTGCCAGTTGCCCTCCGTGTTTTATAGTCTCTTAAAAATTAATGGTCAACGATTTCTTTAATGAATTTCTCAGTATCTATCCAATTATAATCGCGGAACTACGTGGCGTATCGAGTGACGTAATTCAATCATTTCTTGCGGAATCATTGTGCTCCTGTTTTGGTCATTCAGGAAATTGTTTCCTCGATTTCTATTTCCTCAGACCCTTCCCAGGACATATTTCGCAATTTATTTTTAATGAATCATATAATTTTGGTAGTTTGCAAATAACCAAACTTCAATAACCAAAATTTCTACGACTTTATGATTCAAGAACATAAAATCTACAATAATTTCGATATTTATCAACAAAAATTATTAAAGAAGCTTTAAAGAGAAATTGAAAGTGGATATCCGTGTACACGGTTATTGACATAAGAGATTTCTCATTTCTTTAATTAATTTTGCAACAGCACCGCAGTTATAATCGTGGATATTATATAATATGTTGAGCAACACAATCCGGATGATTTATTGTTTTCCCAGTGCAAATTTGTAAAGTTTGAAAACGTGCGGCGATAGAACCCGCGGATCGACAACGAGCAATCGGCTGTATCAGAGTGAGCTGTTGAAATAGTTATTGCGAGGCATTAAGATGACATGTAGAGCAACTGGTCCGTGACGAGACAGAATTATCGTAGTTCTCAAAGGCGACCGCAGGGTTCGTAGTTACAGTTGGAGCGATTCCGCTGGTGAATGTCAAGAGCACGGCGCGGCGCGGCGGCGGCGTTACACGCCACTAGATTATGACTCCTGGCGCCTCTATTGAAGAGTTACCGGCATGGAGAAGTCATGTTTCCCCGTACTTTAAGGACCTAATCCAACGATGATGTTGATGTAAGTCTAGTAAAGGACCGTGTACCAGTCATGTTGCCCGAGGATGAAAATAAATCCGTTTAATTCAACTACTGACAAAATCGTGTTGCTGTACCCACCGCATCGATGCCATCTGATCGAACGACTAAAGCACCATTCTTTACTTCCCAGTAGAAACCAATTAACCACCGCCATATCAACTGACGCAATTCTATCGACTGCGCTGCGTGTTTCCAGAGAATGAAAATAATACAATTTTCCATTCCTCAAAAATTGAAAAGCGATCCAATTAAAAACCATCCTCGAACTTTCGCAAAATCCAATTTAGAGTTCTATTAATCCTAACGAGTTCCTCGAGGATGAAAAGGAAACAGTTTCCTTCAACTCCGGATAAAATCGCGTTACAATACGCACGAGGTTGACGATCCATTTTACATGATCAGAAACAAAGACCTCCAACAAATTAAACACCGTTCGTAAAATTTCGTACAATCTAGTTTAGAATTTTATTCGTTGTACCAAGTTATCAGAGGCTGGAGATAAATTCGTTTAATTTAATAAAGGTTAAAATCGTACTGCTATTACGTACCGAATTGATACCCAAGGGCAGGTAAATACCATTTTCCCTTTTTTCAGAAGTCAGATTTCGTAAATTAAACATCGGCCTCAGAATCCCGCCAAGTCCAATTTATGATTTGATCAATTGCGCCGGGTTACCGAGGCAGAACAATTTTCGCAGTCGAGGGTCCAGAGTCTAGAACACCCTTCAGCATCTCCATTGAGCCGGAGGCGACTCCCCCCGAGGAGTCCCCGGTCGCTCAAAAATCTTTTTCCAAGTAACCGAGTACACGTGGACGTGGGGCGCGAAGGGCTCTTCGCAAATAATCACACTGGTCTCTCGAACTAAACTCCTCCCCAGGCTTCCGGAGCTCTCAGGATCTCTTGACCCTCCCCAACTGTTGCGAGGTCGAAGTTCTTGGCTGCTGGAAGCAAGCCGAAACGGATCGAGGGTGGCCGCAACGCAGATCCGCAGCTGGCTCGGAACGAATCGACTCCGGTAGGTGTGCCGAGAAGCTGGTCGGGGCTGGTTGCGGCGGATTTTGAGGTTTTGGGTTTCGGTGCCGGTGCTGTCGGGGTTCGGGCAAGTCAAAGGCAGGTTCGGATCAAATATTTGATCGAGGTCCGGATGGTCCCTGAGCTTTTTTTAGCGGACTGTTAAGACACCGTTGGATGGTCGAGGGAGAAAAAACGAAGGCAACGAATGCAGAGGCGCGCACGGCCCGATGATGTTTCCGACGAGGTCATAAGAGAACGACGTCGGTGCACGAGATATAAGGCTCGGGGAACAAGGCTACCTAGGCTCGCTGGTCGACCCTACGAAGGGGAAGGTCACAGAACCCCTGGAGATCCGTTCACGTCAGCCTCTATTATATCGGCGACCCGGCGGAGCGTGCATGTGCGCGTTACACGGGGGTTGCACACGAAGAAGAATATCAGAATACTGCACGCTGCTGACACCACATACGTAATACACGTGGGTCACGGCGTGTTGTGCCAACCTATATCTACCTACTTAACTCTGCCAAGCTAGATATCCGACTAAGCACGGGCTCGTGCACATTCCACCTGCTCGCACCGGCATGGCACCGGGGACCCCAGGCACCCACCGAGACACGAAAACCACTGTAAGTAACGCACGCACTCCCTCAGATCCCAGGATCATCTTCAGATTTCATGGACGAGGACTCACCACCATCCACCCTCGTCTCGTAATTACTCGTATTGATGGTATCTGTGCAAAGTTGTTTGGTAAGTACAAAAAAGAAAACGAGAATAGTCACAAAAATTAAGGGCGGATTCTCGTGTAACTTGTTCAACGAAGTTGTATTTTTCAAAAGTATAGAACCTTAAGAATACTTCCCCAGAATAGTCTCTCGATAGCACATTTCTTCGTACGTACCGCACCATATGCGATCGCTGATTGGCTACGTAGAAAATATCCTGGTCAGCAGAATAGTATACAGGATGGACCAATAATATTATCCACCTTGAATATTTTCGTTATTTGTAATATGTAATAGCAAAAATTATATATACGAAACTTGCGTGGTATAGAGAGTGACGTATAGGGATGAGAACATTTTTTATATGGGTGAAACCATTTCGATCAAGGTCATATTTTTCGTGTCAAGGTCGTCAAAGTTGTTAAATGGAACTAACTTTTTATTAGTAGTCTGCAGCATTTGTGCATTTACAATGAACGTGATTAGGTGAAATCAATTTTTCAGTAATCGAATACTCTGCCAGGGCTAGCTCTTTTGAGAAACAGCAGATCAGTCTCCGGTGTTCGGTGTTCGCTACCTGGAAGGTGTACCTGCTCTCCCATGTTCTATATTCGGATTAGGGTGCACGAACTTTTCCAGGATCCTCTCCAAAATGTCTTAATTGGTCATAGGATATCCTGCTGTTAGGTTCTAACGAACTGAAGAGAGCTAGGAAGAGAATTCAGTTTCTCTTGGCAACTCTGCTTTAGTATTTACCGATAATTAGTATCGTATAGTTGCTGGCAACTATTATGCTAGCTTACTCTTCCTTGTTCCTTGTAACATTGTAACACCAAATTGTAAAGCGAAATGGACCCATTAAGAGACTAAAGTGGTTAATAAAAAAAACTCATTCTCAGAGTTACAGTGTTGTTCAATACACGTGCAGTTGCTGCAGAGTTATTTAGTAGAGTTTCAGTTAATTACTCATTTAGCGGGACATGGTATCGATCCAGGACACTTCACTTCAGACAGAAGCGCACTTTTATAATTAATCGTGATCCATAATTGGGAGCAATTACGTTCTGATGAACTAACAACCGTGTGGATGAAACTATCACGAATATTTCCTAAAGTTTCGATAGATAGGATCGCGTACAATCACCTGATCCAGGAGAGAAATCTAACAAATTTTGAATCGAAGTTGGTATTTCAAAGATCCCGAAGCTTAGACATGTCATCCGCATCTAGAATCTACCGTTGATGTACACCGATGATATATGTATACTAGAACAGTCGTGCCCAACTTTACGGCTGGCGAGTGCGAGCTCTCATCTCAGCTCGCGAGCCGGGTTGCGAGCTGGCTATCACACGTCGTCGGGCGGGGAGAACTGTAACAGTGTGCGTGTAAACTCACAGAGGACGCACGCTTAGTGGGTTCATACGTCCGAGCTGGGTCTCGGCTCGCGAGCTAGCGAGCGGCTCGCGAGTCGTTCTTTGAGCTACGACACGGCCAGTACTAGCGCACACAACTGTAAGTGTGTGTGCGCAGGGTTTCTGTCCCTCTGCCAGTATTTTTATTGCAGGCTTTCCCGGAGTATAAAGGGACCCGCAGGTCATCGAGGGCCTTCGCTCCGAGACTAGCCACAGTACAGCGCGTATCGCGTCGCTAATGCTTTGTACCAAAGTGTATGTTAAATTATAATAAAGTATGTATCTTAAGAAATCTATATTTCACTTCCTGTTAAAGGATATGATTGGAGTGGAGTTCCTCTTAATAAACTTACAACTCAGTGAAATAAGTCCCTTTATAACAACTTAATCTTTCTTAAAGCGTGATATAAAATTGAACCAGGAGTGTCCTGCCGATACCGAATCTTACATCGAACTAAACTTCGGGGCGACGTACAAACCACGTCCTACCCACTCGCGTCTCGTGCCGATCGTCTTTTTTTCCGATCGTCATTCCTCCGTCGATCGTCACCCTCGACCCAGTGCATCGAACGACTTTGCGACATTGCAACAATTCTACAACACTGCAACAATTCTGAGTTTTTTCTTTCTCTAAATGTTTTACTTTAACACTTCCCAATAACCAATATCTGCATCTTGAAGATCCTGGAGATTCGCAACTAATTCAGGTTCCCGCATACATTCCAAGATCTACAGTTTTATCGGTAAATGTCCCAAGTGTCTAGCCTATAATTGTCCCAAATCTATCCCCACTACAGCGGGGCATACCCCATGAGGGGCCGTGAAGCTCGAGAGGTTGTATATCGGTGTGAGACCGAGAAACCACTACTAATCCAGTGACAAAACTTGGTTGGTCAAAGTTCCATAAAAAATAATGAGAAATGAAGAAGTTTTGTTATTGGATTAGTCATGTTTATACTTTTCGGCGATCGAGGTCCTCGGGCTTCGTTGTCCTTTTCTATATTCGGCAGAAGTCAAAGAATAGTATACCTGGCGGATAATTGTCCCTTGCCGAACCCGTGCTTTGAAAAGTTATCGATAAAACACTGTATTTTGCATCAAAGAAGTAAGAAAGAAGTGAAATCAGTCTTTCGGAGGATGGGCGATACCAAGAATCGTATCGTTTTTAATATCGGAGAGTATACAGTTGATTGAATATCGGAATGTATGAAGAGTCGCTGCTGTTTGTTCCGCGGCACAAAACTTCAGTCCTCGAAAGAACAGTTCTATATAAAACTGAAGCTGATTGGATACAGATCTCCTTGCCCGATGATTCAACTATCGACCCTGTCGGTCGGACAGTTACAGGCAACCTCTAGATGTTCTCTTTGATCCCCCAACGTTTGCAGTCGTCAAAAGAGTAAACGTGCTCGACCCCTGTCGTTGTAAAAGTTCGCAACTAGTCTCTGCTGGCGTACACTGGGGTAATCGGCTGTTAACTCGTTCATTACTGGTTCAATCGTACTAACTTCGGGTCAGGATCCACGAGAGCGCATCACGGTTTGCGAGGCTCGGTACATAGGGGTCAGGAAACGTAGTTAGTGACGACCGATCGACCTATGGCTCCGTTTCCATGATACAGTCCTGACGTACTCGCTGCCGAATTCGCGATCATTTCGAACCTGGAGGCTAATGTAGCTTACATCTCTAAAAATGTTCCACGGGTCTCGTGAAAAACATAAATCCCTTCATTCGTAGTTTCGACCCTTTTAGATCAACTCGTTCTGATAGAGCCTCCATATTTATAAATTTTTATTATTAGATATCGGCATTTGTAATTTATTGTAGTCCGCGTGAGTTGAAACTCGCGGTCACAACGTGTGACGCAAAGAGATGCGTCTTGGTACGTTAGGGCGAACGCCTATCGCGCGAGCGATCACGGTAACGAGTAAAAACCAATTTCGAATCGGCAGTCGCGAACGAGTAGTCGACGAGGAACAGTCTGCGTGACATAAGCTTTTAACATTAATATATATTACACGTATCATATTCTTAAAATATATTTTTATATATGGTTTGTCTCATCAAAGCTTACATTGAATCTACAAACAAACTCCAACATTTATAATATAATTTATAGTTTCAAGTAACAGTCTAAGAATAAATACATTCGAGTATCGTTTTTCATAACGAATCACACGATAATTAGTAGAATTCTTTAGTTCGAAACAATAGTGTGACATTATTTGGATAAGAGGATCAGTACTACAGTGTGTTTGAAATTGAAAAACGCTTCAGATATTCGGCAAGGTGGAAAAGTCGAGTGCTACACAAAGATGAAAGTCGAAGTTGGTTTTACGTCATGCGTTCATGAGAACGAATTTCGGAACACGGGATCTAATTAAACGATTGGTCCGATAATTGGGTATAATTTGGAGCGGCCAGATCATCCGAGTTTCGCAAGAACAATAACACACCGGGCCAGTGGAACATGCGAAAGTGCGTTAATCAAGCACGCCAGCTGTAATGTGTTTCATTCGTTACGAACAAAACCCGACGTTATTATACCTTTCGCTGGGCGCCTGTACAAGCTACCCGAACTGCGACCGAGAGAGAATTATTGGTATCGTATTTTCATAGTATTATACAATTTCTTCGTTGACAAAAACAATATAATGTCCCGCGCAGGAAAATCGCAGGGTGAGTTAAACAATGTTGCGACGCGACGATAAAATCGCGAACAAAAGGAACAGCGATACGCCGACAAATACTCAACGTGAGAACAGTGAATTTCTTCATTTTTGAAGATGGTTTGAAACAACCATCATCGTTTAAAAACGTGAAGAAGTTCCGAAATATCTGGCGGTTGTTGCGTAGTCATGGTAGGACAGACCGCTCGAGGAAACGGTGAAATTCGGAGACCGTGATTTCGGAAAAATGCAACTCGGTTTCGGAAAAGAACGGGACGGTAGGAAAAATAACTGCGGGGCATACCGTGGCGCGAATTCCGCGCACGGCGAAAAGGGTAACATAATTTCCCCCGTTATAATACGTAATACAACTAAACCCGGACTCGCCTAATACGAAGGACAACGCTTCCGCGCAAACAGCCGCTCGCTCTTAATTTAAACGCGCGTAACTTGGGAGAAGTAGAGGGTGCCTCAGGGAAAAAGTACGCCCGGTTATTTCTTCCATGCGGAAACTAGCGTGCGTTTTTCCCGCGCTTTTTAATGCCCGAAAAGGATGGAAAAAAGTGCGCGTTGTCCTGTCCGGTTGCAGAATTTTTAACGTTCACCGGCGGAAGAAGCGTTTCACGATTTCGCATTGACGTGTTCCCCGCGGTGGAACACTTAATTAGGTCAGACACCGTGTAATTGATCATCGTAAATCAGTACGTTTGCACCTGCGGTGTTTCCATAATTCCTTGGATCAATATGCATAGGATTGCAGGCAACCGCACGCCGCGCCGAGGCACAGACATCGGTATGTGCCCCTTCTCGAAGGATTACCGTGCTAATCGATTTCCTTGATTCTTAACCCATCCGCAGGATCCCTGCGGATTACGGCGCAGCTTCCGACGACACCGCGGGTGCGACGGCAAACGAAAACGGAGTCGAGAACCTGCCAGATAATGTTCAGGGGTTCTTGTCGATGCGAAGGAACATCAGAAACGCGATAGAAATGTGAGCCGCCAAGGTTTTTTGAGCCACCAACCTAATTTTTATCGACACCGATTAAGACTTGTCTCCTACCCTACCCTTTCCCATCTACGACGCTGTTCCTCCACGCTTCCGCCGCGACTCGGTCGCGTGACGCGTTTCGTCTCTGTCCTGCATGTGTCAAAATGTAACGTGAGTAACCCGGTACTGACGGAGAGGGGGTAACTTTTCCCTCTCAATATACACATATTGTTGTCAAGGTGAAGATTATCAACGAAAGTGGGTGTATTCTGTATGGTTATTACGTCTTGCGGTTGATGAAGACATGTTTCGTTTTGCGAACTAGATGTAACTATAATATGTAACATATGATGCGGTTGTCTAAGTTGGCGGGTTAGTTAATATCGGAAGATCCATAGAAAATTGTTAGCGGGAAATTCCCTCGAACTAGTTAAGACGGTAGTCGGTGGAAGCTTCTTACGTGTTACTAACAAGACGTTCGCGTCGTTCCAAAGCGACTCGCATAGTTACGCGAGAAATTAGTCTGGCAGGGGGCTTGGAAAATCTCCCGGGGAACAACGCCGGCGAATTGTTAGCTGGCCAGACACCGATTTAATGTCTGGTTGAACTACTACGGTCTCATTAAGCCTCGCCGTACGTATTCCCCGGGCGGGCGAGATAAAGGGGGACCGGGAAACGAGACAGAAAAACGTTTCTTGTGAAAGCGCAACTGCTTACTTACTTTCGTTCTTGAGAGCAGGAAACGGAGAGATAGTAATCGCCCGGCGTCGTGCTCTCTGATCTCCGCCCTTAACGACGGAAAACACTCGATGCTGGGCTGCGCCGTCGCTTCCCGAGGCGTCCTTAATAATTCCCAGACGTTTCACGGAGGGGAGGGGCGTAAATAAAAATTTGGCGTCCGGAACAGGGAGGCCCCGGGTTGCGCTCTCGCAAGAAAATTAATACCATTTGCGCGAATAATAGACGCCCAAGAATTTCCAGCGCCACGCTGCGCCGCGCCGCTCCGAGCAAGATCCTCTTTCTCCTTCCAGCTGTGTATAATTAAACGCGACAAAAGGTCCTGAAATTCATTTCAGAACGAGCGGAACGGATTTAAAGTATTCTCTTTGGTCTCGCAACGATTGCGCGCGTTTTTCGACTCGCGAGTATAATTTTATAGTCCGTAATTAATTGCTCTCTTTTGCATCGCGGCGGACCCGATGGCATTACCGTTGCTCGTTCGCGAAGTTTCCATCGGCGAGCTTATGGTGACGACGCGACGCGACGTAATGGTTTACTCTCGCGCCCCGTAAAGTCACGAAAATAGCAAATTAAATTACACCGTGTACGCGTGCGTTTCTAGCGCCCGCTATAAGACCACCGCGTACGGTATTTACAAGTCTCACGGTGGCAGTCGTCGAGCTTAACAATGACGAATGTTAAGTAATACGTGTCCGCGGCAAGATTTGCATTGCAAAGGCCCCGCCCGTACACAGAGGCGGCGAAATTGGGTATGTATATACGCCGTCGTCACAAAGTGGCATGCGTAATGTTCCCGCCGTGTTCCTGCCACGTATAATCGTGGAAAATTGAACCACTTCTACTTTTCATTATACCGGATGCTCTTCGAGTAGACGGCGGAGTTAAACATCATACGAGAAAACTCGAATACTTATGGCTCGAATTAACTCAACGCTGCGGCGTTCAACAAAGTACATCGCGAAACCAGTTTTTGTATAATATGTGCTCGCGGAGGAATACCACGTTGATGTAATCGTGATTTTTTTTAGTACTCCATTGTACAAAAAGAACGACCTTCACAAATGTTTGTGATTATAATAAACGCTAAAAAATGTTGTGGGAAAAAGTAGTCGCCCGGTGTTTTTGCATGCAGAAAAGTAGCACTTTAGCATAATCTGGCTGTTTTTACTGCTACGTTAAAAATTTGCCATTAAAAAGTAATGGAACACAGCAAACAACTCCCTCGTTCGTGGAAATATATCCGTTTTTTTTTTCAAACATTAGAATGTATGAACTCATATGAAGCATATTATTATTATCTTTTTTTTTTGTCAAGGTAATATGAAACAGTGCACAATGTCGCATTGAATTCATAAAGGTTAAAATTTTAATTTCACAATTTAATTGAATTTCTGAGAATGTTGTTTAAAAAAACACAAAAATGCGAGTCCGAGCGACCACACAGGGTCTAATTTAAAACTGCGGTGAGGAACTACGGATTAAGCTTACTTAGAGCAGAGGATTCTTTCCCGGCCTCTTCTCTGCGTCCGACGTTCATTTGCGGAATTTATAGTTTCAGATTAGTCTGCGCCCGAGTATGACTATTCATAACCGCATAATACGGCCCAGGGACAATCCTTTCTTGTTAACAAGGACTGTATAAATAATAGCAACGGCGGCTCTCAAAACTGTCTGAAAACCGTTCCCAAAGATTACACTCAGGATCGTTGTTTCAAAGCCATTCTCATCAGGGAAACGTATCCCGCAAAGTATAGTCGGTTCTGTTAACGTTTACTCCGCTTCAAACTCGGTCGCGCAAGCCCTTGTATTTGGTAACTGGCCACGCGGAATTTCTTAATGAAGTGGTCGTTCACCGACTTTGCTCTGCGAAATCATATTTGGACAGAGAGTTCGTCCAAGTTGCTCGCCGAGCCTCGAGCGAGCACTCCTGGCGAGCCGCAGTTGGACTTTATCGTTGAACGAGGATGCGGATCCCGTGATTATGTCGTAAGTTGCGAGGGCTAACCGAACAAGCCAACCGGAGCGGAGGATCTTCGACAGACTGAATCCTCTCTTCACTTTTATCTCACTCGCCTTTCTACGCGATCGCTAACTAGACGCAGCTACCTCTCCGGACTATTACAATTCGAGATAATTGTCTTGAACCAGTTGTTGCTCGCTTCTTCTTTCAGGTGAAGCCAGTTCTTTCGGATGAACGTTTCTTTCTTTATTAGAATATAAATAGCCACTAATTTGAACAGCCCATAGGAACATTAAGATTAGGAATTAGATGGAACCTTCGTAACTATGGGTTAATACGGACTCAAGCTGCGCCATACGAGGGGTAACCTCAAACTGGTTAGGTGATTTATCATAAACCTTAATATCCTCAGATAGGAACATTTTGACGTTTCCTTCGAAACGAGCGTTCTAATCTTCTATAGTTAGAGAAACGAGTGGAGCCAATAACATTTTATTCGTAGCAGATATAACCATAATTAAATGTTTTTGGATTGTAAAAGCATCGTATATTTGAAAAGGATCTTCAGTTGCTCGATGTTAGACTCCCAAGAGAGCCACGTCGAGAAATATTATTACAAAAATATTTACTTAGCTTATGCGATTTTCCTGGGATTAAAATTCAATTTACGTAGATATAACTGTATTTATTAAATGTGAGTACCTAAATTCTATGCAAGGGTGTATCATCGAATCCTTCTCCTTGTAGTTTGTATCATTTCAATGTACTAATATTTTGTGTATGATTCCCATGGCTATTATTAAATTAACAGATACAATTATGCTTAAAAAATATCCCCCAAAAAATCAATTAACAAACTTTCTATAAAAGACCACGGATAAGAATAATTTTTCCGTACGCTGCAGTCACGGATGTGTCAACAACATTAAACGTGCACACACCGGCGCGACAATAAATTAATAGGTTCGGGGATTATGCAAAAGTGCGAGCGCCCGCCGGTAATGTCTTAGACAAACACTTGTTAATTATACGCGTGTGCAACGTTGCGTGCTGATTGGTCTAATTTAAAACCAAAATTGCGTAAATTTGCAAATAGCAAATCGTCGAGCTGTGTCAGCCAGCCAACGAGGAAGGGAGGGGGGATGCTACGTGAGTGGATAAAGGGGGGTACACAGGAGAGAGCAGACGGTCGCTTTGCCGAACTCGCGGGTCATGTTGTGGTCGGCCGTTAATATTAATCGCCATTCAACCGGCACGCATTTCCTTCTGTAAATACGGTCGGGCATCCGCCGCAAATAGCTGAATTTTCCATAAAACACCGTCGTCCCTTCCCCACGCACCTCCGCCGGTTTCTGTCGAAACGACGGTTAATGCGCATCAGCCGTTTGATCTCACGGTTAAGCGAAATTATCGGCGCTGATTCCGATACTTAATTAATCGTATCAGAACGGACGCCGTTCGATGAATCTATTGCGAAAATCGAAGAATTTATGGCGTCCATTACGAATCGCACGATGACACACGGTCACGCTTTTCCGACAATTCTCATTCGCTTTCGCGGCATCCGCCGAATTTCATAATTCAATTCTATTCACGGTCGACGTTTATTTCTAATTATAACGTTAATAACCTCTCGTACCGATCGGAATATAATCATAAATTAGTGGCGCCTGCACGGCCCATTATTTCATTAATATCATTCTCAGTCATCTCGGCAACACGTTTTCCAGCTGGGTAATTAACGTCATTTATGCACCTGTCGTTCTTATCATCGACGCGATCGTTTCGCGAGAAAATGTTATTCAGTGACCGGGTCGGGAAGAGAGAGAGAGAGAGAGAGAGAGTGCAGGATGTGTCCGGGTCGTTACCGGGACGAGCGTTATGCGACAATAACAATATTCCCCCATTATCTGCGCCGCTACCATCGAAACACGATATCTGAAGCATCGTGTAGAATCGATATGATCAACCGTTATTCTCCGGAGAGACAGAGTGAAAGAGAGAGGGAGACACGAGCCGGAATTGAGCGAGGGAAGCCAGACTTCTCTCGTGAAATGATACGGCTCCCAGGACCGTGTGCACCGATGCCTTATCGAGGAGCTTCCGTGGAACCTCTTGCGCGACAAAATCTGAGAAATTCAGAACACGAGCCTTATGCTGCACGCGCACACCAGAACGGAGACCCAGGTTCTCCGAGTGGTCTGGTCTCTCTCACTTTCTCTCGTGCAACGATTATTTCATAGCTTTTTCTAAGTGGCTCCAAAGGCACCACCGCCCTCGCAGCCCTTTTATCGGATCGCCAGGTCCTCGGGATTTTCACTCACGAAAGGGAAACGAGACCGCCTACGACTACAGGGCGGATCGGTGAATAAGTGCTCGCGAATAGGCGTGTCCCGGCACGAACCGGAGATAAAGAGGCAAGGTGCAACGACGGAACACCGTGCGCCTGCTAAAAGCGAGAGTCATGCACTCCCTCTCTCCCTCTCTCTCTCTTTCTCTCTCTTTCTCTCCCTGCACAGTGCTTCTGAAATTAACCCCTTCGCGTACACTCTGAATTCCTAGTTGCTGGGCCTATGCAGTCTAGATAATTTCGTATAATTTTTGGAAAGTAAGGAGATCAAATTACTTCACTTTTGGACCAAACGTCTGCCTTCTGTACTCTAGACAAGGTGGAACATAAAGGAAAATGCAGTTTCATAAAAAATGTTGAGGAACGATTCAATCATCTAGAAGCTTACAGAAAATCTTCACCTTTCGAACTGCTCAAAAGTATTGTAAAAATTGTTAACAGTACGCACCGTTAATTCATTTATTATATTTTTTGAATATACATATGCATTATAAATTTTTCTCGTTCTCCACAAACGCTGAAATAATTGTTTCAACGACCGCGTTCACGAGAATGATCAAATATTTTCTTTTGTAGATATTGCATACATAAATTAAACGCGAAACACACTGGGACCGTGTACAGTTTTTTGTTTCTAGTTTCCGAGCGCGGAGAGCAGAGAACGAAATAAATTTTTAAATAAAATCCTTCGCCAGTCGCTGGTATCGCAGGCTACGAAATATTTAATTGGCTCTGGTAATTATTAAATAGATGTCCAGTAGAGTGCGTTTGAAATTCATTGAAGCATTGCAACCCAGCGGCTCCGTAATACAAGCATGAGGTATAATAAATATCGTATAATGATTGTTACCGGTATAAACAGGTAAATAAACAATTTATATATACGAGAGGTAAACAGATACGAAGTATTAATTGAAAATGGATAAAATCTCTTATGGAGATCGCACCTGAAGATACGAGAGGTGGAAACTTGTGTGCAACTGGTTGGTTAGGGTGACTCTCTCGCACCCTACGTATCCTTTTAACCCTAAAATGACGGTGTGTAAAGCGGACGGTGACCCTAAAGAACTAAAGAAAGCATATCGATCGGGCACCCTTTTAGCATACTATTTAAAATAGCTGTTTTATTTTCGTTTCGTTTCTTAACCCGCTATGTTCTCAAGGTTCTTTACCATTTTTAGCCAACTGCTGCTGCGAGCCATTAAATTAAATTTACCTTGGCTTAAGATATCGTTGAATGCTCCTTCACCCGAATAATGGTGGAATATATTTATAAGAACAGTCACAGGCAAAAATATTAATTATTAAAATAGTCGTTATTTTCGACTTGTTAAAATGTTCAAAGAAATCAAGAAATCTGTATGCAGCGCAAAAGTTGACAGTCTAATGATCACATTCGTACGGTAATACTGTGTATGCAGAGGACAAAGTGAGTCTTTAGAGGGGAGGTTGCTTAAAATTGTAGCAAAATAATCGCAGGTCGTCTTGCTTGCATTTTCATTGTCCGGTGACACGAAGAAATGAAAAGCAACAGTACTCCGCGCGATAAGAGAGACTCGATACGGAGCAGACGAGTGAGATATCGCTTCGTAGAAACGTTGCTCGCGTTTGGCTAACGAACCGTGCACGGTAATATATACAATACCTAACAAAAGGGACCGTGTGCGCCGGAGAGGGGCAAGAGAACATGGGCAACCGACGATAACAATCACATAAGTCATACTTATCAGCGACACACGTAGCGTCTGCGCCTCAAACGCAGACGAGGCTCCGATCGAGAACCGTTTTCATCGACAGATTACCAACATAAACCACGATAAGCAGAAATAGATGCACTCGGTTGTAATTGGTGTCGATAAGGAAAATGATGCTCCCACTTTCATCTTCGATTCCAACCCTGCGAAACCGATGCGAGAGATACGAGCGAAAATTTGTTGTAAATATCTCACTCCCACGCAAAGAAATATTTATATTTTATTGAATAATTACCAGAGAATTTTCTGAATTTGTAACAAAAATGAGTAGGTGCAATTTGAAACAGTGGACAAATTAGAAGAATTTGACGAACATCAATGTATTAGGTTCAGTTTGTTAAAATTATATAAAGAAGAATGATACCTCGATTTGGTTTCTGTTCTTTGCGCTTGATGCAAACAATTGTTATTCCGCATAAAGATCCGCGGTCTATTTATGCCAAACGTTTTTTAAAAAATCAATAGTCGCCATTAACCACGTTGTGTACACGTTGTAATTTCGTTAGGTTCTCCGTTTTGTTGCGTTCCATCTATCTCCAGGTAATTGAATTAAAAATACTGGAGCACTTTGCGGTTAATTCCTTGAAAGGGTGATGGCACAGTTGTTCATTACCAAACAGGCTATCGAGTATCTTTATGCAAAGAGCGGTGCCTGGAAGAGGTGCAACTAAACCGGAAGCAACGGGCGCTATCCTCGTGAAATTCTGGCACGTCGATATCAATTAATTTAACTACGTTTCCGGGATCCTCTCTGGCGTGCAGCCAATTCCCTTCGGGATTCTGTCTCAAATATTCCCGTCCTCCTCCTCCTCGGATAACCTCCCCCGACCACCGTTCGGCTATGGGGAAAGGATTACACCGTTCTTTATTCCGCGAATACCCTATGCATTCCAAAATAACAATTTCTCGAGCGTGCGCCTCGCAACGATAATACCCGATTAAACAATATCGGGAAATTGCTCGCTACGATGATGGCTCCAAGAAATTCCAAGTATCGCTCCGTAAAATCGCTTGTTGGACGCTGATAAAATCATATTCATGCTAACCACATTATACGGAAAACTCGAACCCTTAAACGGGTAATAATTTTCTAAATATCGAGATAAACAGATATTTCTAGGTGCAACGGAGAAGTTACGTTTTTGCTAATCTTTAGTAGTAAAAGTAATTTCGATCTAAATACTGAAATTATAAGTTTAGCAATATATGTCTAATCTAAGATATTATTTTCCAAAATCTTTTTGATACGATGCTCAATGATCGTTCTACTTCGAAAAGGAACTTAAAAATAATCCCGAAGGATTACGTAACTACGGGTTCATTGTTGTTAATATTTATGGAATTTTCTGTTTCTTTAATATGTCCCTCGATTTCTGTGGACCCATGGTGTTCATATGTATCACATCAGGCTCTAAGCGTTCTAAACTAGCTTTTGAGAGCAACGCTTATCTTATCAGCCGACCTAACCGTTAAGTAGGTGATATTTTAAATAAACTTGTAAATGGATATTTCTTGATGAAGTAACCTGCTATTTTACTCATCTTTAGGTAATAAGTTTCATCGTAATTTAGAGATTAAGAAATTAACAAGAATAATTTAGCTTATATCGTTTTCTCATTTTTCTAAATTTATACTCTTGTTAAATGAAGTTCACATGTCTTATAGCAGGCTCTTCGCGTTCCAGATTGCCCCCGAGAGCAACGCTTCGGATCCAATTACGTCAGAGCCATATGGAGTAGGCGTGGTTTAGTTGCTCTCGCTTTCAACGGAGCCAGGACAGTGTTCTACAAAATAATCCATCTCTATGCCAATATTATAGACATTGATTATAAATATTTTAAAAAGAATGTTTCGTATAGAATGTGTCTTTTTCAAGTCATACACTGCTGTGACTATGGCCATTCAGAACAAGTTGTTCGCGTCAGATGGTGGTAATGACGTACTACATAATTTTTTTAACCGGAGACACAATTACGAACATCTGTGACACATTTGCCACGTATTCATCCCCGAATAGATTCTTTTGTATATAACAACCATCGCAACTGCTCCAGAAAGCTCTAATTTTAACAGAAGTTTTTGAATTGAAAACTGCACACATTTCTAGAAATAAGTAGAATGACATAAATATATTATCTTACGCTTACAGTTGTCGTCGAAAACCACAGGACTTTCGAACTGACCTAACACACCCCCGCGGTGAGAGCGCAAAGGAAACGTTTTTTTTTGTTATCGAAAGCATCCCCGCACCCCAACATCGCGTTTCACTGGCGGATAGTGCAGGCGGTGCGTTAAAAAGTGACTGTTAGACCGGCAACAATCGCGTGCTCGTTTGTCGTCGACGTAATAAGCCGCGCAGAAGAGGACGCGAGGCGCCGCGCTGAACCGCGCGGCGCATACACGGTGCAGCAATGTGACTCTCGTTGAATGGTGTATGGTTTCCGCTTTATATACTTTGCGGTTGCTGAACCGCTCGTGGCTGCACTCTACTTCCCTCGTTTCAGCCAGCTTTCCACCCTACGCATTACATCGCGTTACGCTACACCGTGTCCGTCGGCTTTGTCCGCTCCGTCGTCGCGACAAAAGGCGTTTTGTTCGTGCCTGCCGTGTAACCCCCTACGCGTCGACTTTATTATAATGCGTACGGCACGCATTCTTTTCCCCGGTTTTCGCCGCTTTTCGTAACGCGACAGATGCACCGTCCGCCGGGATATCCTATACACGTCCGACGACCTATGCGTTTGCCGCTTGTGGCTAGCCGGGTTACCCTGACCTTGCCGACAATCATTTCGTCCGCAAGCATTTCACCGACAGTATTCGCGCATCGTCGACTTGAGATCACCGAGTTTCGTCGACAATGTCAACATTCGCGCAGCGTCGCCAGATTAAGACTTGTCCCCGCACTCTATCTTCCCCTTCTACCACGCTATTCCCCACGGCCCGGTCACGTGACGCGTTTCGTCTCTATCCTGCATGTGTCACAATGTCTTGTTGTAACTTTTTCCCCTCAATTCGAGTCAATTCCCCCCATCTGGCGACTCTGATGCTCACTCGACGCGACTCGAACAGTTATTCGTTCTATCTTTATACGAAAATTACGAGAAAACATTGTCGATAAAATAATTGTCAGTGATCTCAAGTTGTCGATACTTGTAATTTCCTTACACCTCCTGGATCCTAACAAAAGGGTAAGAATGCTCCAGCGGGCCCGGCCACAAATTTTATTGGCATTGTGTGGAAAACAATGATTTTAGGTTGAAAGATAATTCTCCAAAATTTTAAGTCGCTAACCTTTCATTTAAGGATAATATGAGGGTAAATACTGTAGGAGGCTGACTCGTTAACCGCGATCGGCTTCCCCAAAGAATAAATGTGCGTATGTATTTGGAAACGGGTCACCGACCGACCGTCTTTGTGAAAAACGAGTTGCCGTAGAAAACCATTTATACAAATGACTGAACAACGCTGTAACAGATTTTCCATATTTTTCCATTTTCAGATATTATTGACAGGTAACACTATTATTTATCCGTATTGTATATGTATAATATTACCACATGTAAAACTATATGTATACAACTTATGTAATATTAGGGGGAACGAAAAGTAATCGATGAGCTAATTCACAATTAGTTTGTTTGAAGGACTTTTTTAAAAAGGGAATCGAACAACTGCCTTTACGCTGGGAAAAAGTGTTAGAAAATTATGGAAATTATTTTGTTGATTAGTATTTAAGATTTTTTTAATAAATAAATGTTTTTCGCCAGCAGAAAAAATGTTTCATTACTTTTCAGTCCCCCTAATATTATGTACAGGTACCTATCAATTAACCCAGGCAGCATACTGTCTCGCCGAATTAATGAGGGATGATAATACTTTAAATATTTAAAGGAAATTAACAATATTATAAGGGTGAAAGTTCACTCGAAGCATATTAATCGCAAAAGTTATCAATGCTACATTGAATATGTATCATATGCGATTAGTTATTATCCTATTACATATCGCTATTACACGATATACATGCGATTGTGCTAATGGCAACAGAACGGTGGGTTGCTGTTTTCATGTCGCTACGATTATTCACTGTTTATCTCACGGGCGATTTAAATTGAAAATTGTAAAACCATCAGAGATATTAACGAATATATTTGATGCAACACATACAGTTCCAGTTATTGAGGAAAATAGTGACGAATATTGAATAAATCTATGTTAACATATGATTCCTAAAATTCTCTTTTACATCTACGCAATATCTCTTTATAAATTCAGGAAGATAAGAACAGAATGCAACAGGATGCGTCGCGTTTAAAAAGAAATACATAATTGATCAAGAAGGGACTTAATCCCCTGATAAGAATTAGTAATACAATTATAATTGCATAATTTCATTTGTTTTTCAATATTTAACTATGTTCCACCAATCCGACCATATTGAAACTTTTGTACATATTAGATAGGTAACAGAACATTGTTCTTGAATTTTTTGGAAGTGGTCACTCGAAGGGTTGCTTGCAACCCCCACCCCCAAAAATTAAATGATTTTTTTCTACCCTTAATAATTTTATCACAATTGTGAAAAAAGATATGATATAGAGGAGGTAAGTTCGAGTATTTTCGTTATTTTTCCATCTGAATATCTGAATTAATAACCGAGAAAAAAAATGATACAGTTCTTATTGATTTAATGATTCAGTTTTATTTATCATATTATCCTTAAATGAAGGGTTAGCGCTAGATCCTGTTAGATCTTTTAATTTACGTGAGAAATTGTAATAAAAATTGATTTTCAAGTTCTGCAAAATTGTGTCACCCGTATACGACTTACAAAATGATGGCGAATTATGGGAATCATAATCTTGTATAACTCTCTTTACGAATAAAAGCTAAATATCGCTTAAAAAAGCACCGCATTTCTTTCGCACAGCTAATACATACATCACAATTTCACGGCACAGTGGCTGTAACGATTTAACAGCGACGAAAATCCAGCGGCGCGGCGCTTGAAAATCCAAGGATACAATTTAGCGAGACGAGGGCCTCGTTTGTCCGGGAACGCGGCAAGATTTCGGCGTTACGACGCAGTACGTCATTGTAGCAGGCACTCGAGGCACGGGGACCACCCTCGTAACAGTCGAGCGTTACAGAAGCGCAGACTTACGACCCCCGAAATGAGGGTGCCGCGCGTACGTTCCTTTATTGTCTCCCGAATGCGTCGGACCTTGCGGAGGCCCGTGTGTTTATCACCGTGCACCCTCCTCGGAACGACGTATCTTGTTAAGGGAGTCCGACCCCCGTGATGATGATTCACTGCAACAGCGTTTCCCACCCCTTCGACGAAGGGATGGGAAACATTGCCGACGTTCATGAGCATGCAGCCCACCCTTCGACGCGCCAAACGGGATCCAAAGAAGCTGCTCGTACCCGCGAAAACCTGCCCCTTTTTCCTACCACCCTTTCCAGTCTGCGTTTGACCCCCTTTTTATTCCTACTCACCCCCTACCACCCTTCGATTCATGAAAATTTCACGTGCTTGGGGGGGATGAAAATGACTAGCCTAAGGATTCTTGTGCAAAATAAAAATTGTCTGCATTAATTGCAGACTCTGCATAGACATTTATTTGTTTCTGTAATAATTTTAATCAGCTGAAAGTGTTCCGTCCCGGAACGAAACATGGTTTTTGTTACACACAATTTAGCCAACGCGAAAATCTTACACAAAGAAGGTAAAACGAGGCTCTAAGCCAAGTGAAATTTTTAGGGAGTACAGGGTAATAAACCACCGAATCCTTCAATATAATTTCCACTATCACCAAATCGGCAAATGTGATTGGTGCGCTAACCAGTCACCAAAAACCGTATAAATACACGCAATTTTTACCGATGATCAGTGACAAAGAATTCTAATCAGTCATTAGAAATGCTCGAAAGCAGAAAGTCACTCACGTTCTAAATACCTGTAGCATCGAACTGTTGTATGTCAAATAAAGTTAGTTTGTTTAGTTAAAACAGTGACTTGTAAAATTCAATAATTTGCAACGAATCAAGTAATAAATATTCCGTTTTATCGATCGCAACAATTTTAAATAAATAATCCGTATTGTCGACGCTACAGGTCCGATCCAATTTTAACCTTTAAGCAATTTTGCAATTAAATGTTTCCCAACGTTTCGATCCTAATGTGGATCATTCTCATCAAGTAATCAGCGGCAACAGCGGACTTGACGCAACAGTTTAGTCCTTCGAGCCGGATCCGCTATCGAAATTGCGGATTTCCAACAACGTAACAGTGCAGTGGCCGGAGCCAATCATCAAGGAAACAAGTACCGATTTCCTACGAGATTTATCGGACAAGTTAGCCAGAGACACCACAATAAACACGCAGCAATCCGATTCGTGGCAATCTGGAGATTTGACGAGTGGAAGTGACGACAGGCGACAGGAGTGCAGCCGACGGAACAACGACGCATCCCATACGATTCAGCAAGACGTTGCAACTTAGGGTGAGTCAGCGGGTCACACTCCTTTCACACAACTCTCCTTCAAAATTTCAGTCATCATGTCAACCGAAGCGAATTCGATTCGATTTAAAATTTTAACGCTGAAACGCAAAGTATACAAGGGAAAGAACGCGTATAAGAAACGGTTTAGAATTAACGGACGATAGGACATTATTAGTTATATTATTAATTATATTATTAACTGTTGAAATCCTGTAGGTTATGAAATAATGCTGACAATCCGTAGTACGTGAATTAGAAAAACAGAAAATAGGTTTTATTCAAAAGTGAATTCAAGAGGAGCTTCTCGCTCAAGCGCTTCAGTTCAACTGACTGTGTTCGAACCTGTCTGTCCTCGGAGAACCACAGTCTTTACAGAGGTTTTTACATTGTAGTCAAAAACAGAAAGTGGGAGAACCAGGTTCTCAGTATAAGGGACAGCGGCAGAGGAGACTTTTCTTTCGCACTCATACAAAATTCTAAATGCATACAATTTAACAATTAACAATTAACCAGTTAAGCGCGTTTGACGTGTATACACGTCGGACCAAATCTCTATTGCGATGCGGTTGACGTGTATACTCGTCGTATAAAATATAAAATTACCATTGACGATGAAAACTCGAAATTTCAATAAAATGTAATAAGAATATTATTTCGCGGTATGTTTGTTTCTAACCTTTTTAACCATGAATTGTTAATTATAAAATAAAAATGTAATCCTTCCTCGTTTTTCGTAAAATTTATAATAGGATACTCGTCATTGCTTGATTTTAATTCAGCACTCTCTGGGGGATTTTTAAAACTAAATTCCGCACTTAACTGATTAATTAGAGACTACGAAGAAATACAAATGGAAATAGAGTTACTAGACGATCGGACGGATTACTGGCAGGAGCGTGAAGAATTCGAGGCAAATTTCGAAACGGTTATGCGATTGATCGGTCTCGGTTTACCTGCCCGTCAAAATAATCAGACTAACGATGCCACTAGAACGCTGCGATCACGAAGCAATACGATAATAAGACATATGAATTCGCTCCTCCCAAGAATAAAAATCAAGCCTTTTGACGGGAAACAATTGAAATTGCGCGAATTTTATAACACTTTCGAATCGCTCGTGCAACGAAGACATACCCGCCGCCGAGAAATTCCAGTTTTTTAAAGAACTCGTTACGGACCGAAGTAACAGCAGTAATAGTCGGATTAGAAGCTACCGAAGAGGAATACGAAGTAGCTTGAGAATTGCTAAAAAAGAAGTGTAATAGACCGCGACAGATTGTCCAAGTCCATTTAAAGTTATTGCTAGTGTCGCAGAATGTACGCGAGACGATACAAGCACTTTCCGAACGCTTAACGAACAAGCATAAGTACGCGTTAAAGCGCTCAAGGCGTTTAAACAGCCAGTCGAACATTGAGACGCGTTTCTTGCATACATAATCGCGAATAAATTCGATAAAAACACATCTCGAAAATGAAGAAATGCCTAAATTTGACCAACTGATACAATTTTTAGACAAACAACCACGTAGTGACAGAAGCAACGCCTTAAAAAACAACACACACTACTCCCAACAACCGGGGTTAGAAAAGGCAGGGAAAGAAGCAGTCTCGATCTATCGGAAAGTCGGAAAACATTGGGAGTACATACTCTGGAACTCTTCAACAGACAATTGAGTATACACTATGACGACAGCCGTACAATCGAAAATCCTCTCAAGAAGAGAGATTCGATCAAAAATAGCCAAATTATTCGACCCGTTAAGATTGCTGGGGCCCATTACTATAAAGACCAAAATATTCATGCAAGAGTTGTGGAAGGAGAAATTGAATTGGAACTAGCCCGTTCCTGATCACGTTCATTCTACTTGGATAAAATTTGAGCAAGAGTTGGCGTCGTTAAACAATTAATAGTAAATTAATATTTTTAGATTTCGTAAATGTTTTCACAATTTTGTATTTCACCTAATCATGGTTGCCAGAAATACATAAAACGACCATAGATCTCCCATTCTTTTACAACAAGGAATCGCATAATTAACAAATGAATGAAAATAGGAATTTGCGAAGAGACGTTACGAATGTAGTTTCGATAAATCGAATCGAATCGGCGTGATCGATGGCAAACAGTTTTCTTCTCGGGACGACGAATTCAGCGGAGAAGGCGAGAGTCTGTAAGTGCTGCGGTTCGAGCCGGTTAAACCCAATTTACTTCTGCCCGAAGGAAATACAATTACACAGAACTGTAGCGGCACGGTGAATTTAAACAGAAGCAAACAGGAAACAACGACAACCTGAATAATTCGTGAAATTGTCGCGAAGCTTCATAGGGCGGGTAATTTCGTGGTGTTTACGAGTCGGTTCGAAGTGTTCACCGAAATCGGTATCCAGGCACGTACTGCCAATTACAGTTGCATCAGGCCCCGGGGAAATCCGTGCGGCGAGGAACGAAGAGGACGATGGCGATTGCCACACGTACACCACGGGAATGTCGAATAATCAAAGTCGTGCGTGCATGAACCCTCGCGCGCTGCCGAACCACGTCATACTCGCGAAAATATTGATGGAAACTAATTTCGACCGGGGAGTACGCGCTTCCAACTAATAATTAGGAGTTGGCCCTAAAACTTCACTCTTTAGGAACTGCATACATTTCGTATGAACATAATTATTTCTTGTAATATCCGCTCTTCACACCTGGCGAAACGAACTCGAAACATTCGACAACTCATCCGCACGTGTAATTCTATGTTTCAGTAAAGTTTTAGTAACCCTTGTGTCCCGAAAGAACAAAGTGTTGATGAAGACGTAAACAATGATTTTCAAGAAACCTTGATTGCTGAACTTGAGAAACAGCCCTCCAAGACCCTTCAGAAATGATCGTTCGAAAGCATTCCTAGTAAGATAAACGGCATATTTTAATATTCCGTGGTGGCTCGGGAGCCTCCCCTTCGCTTAGGGTTAACACTCGCTTATTAAACTTGTCCCAGCCGTGAAAATACGAACGAAGGAATTAGAAGAGGAAGTTTAAATGCAATGGTTGGAGACGCCACGCCACGCCACGCCACGCCACGCCACGCCACGCTACGACGGGAAGCAATTGCTCCTCGGAAATCGTGCAACAGGAATATCGACGGGAGCCAGGGAAGCGTGTGACGCGTCTGAAATCGAATTTCAAAGGGTGAGAACTCGAAGAGTGATATTCGAGGGAGTAGAGCGGAAGAGAGGCCGGGTACAATTAAGACGTTTCCGAGAAACAATCTCGACTGGGCTGGAGGAGAGATGCGAACGACAACGGGCCACGGGAACGAGGTTGTTTCGTTAAAAGGAGCATTACCACCCGGGTAGAAAGTTTATACGGAACGTGAAGAACATACGGAACGCCGGAACTAGGAGCACTTTGTCAGCTCTGGAGAGCGACAAGAGAGAGGAGCTACCCGGTTTCCCTCTAGTCGGCGCAACAACGATAGCGCAGGACGGTCCAGGCCAACTTCCTCGTCTCCTTCGCAACATAAGTTGTACTCGAGCAACGTGAATATAAATGAGACTAACGAGCTCTCTGTGATGTCGGTAATGACGGTAGATTGCAGTCGGAACAAGCGAACGGTCAGCACGCTGGATTCCACGTTGCTCGTTGTCACGACTACGGGCTACTGCTATACCACGATGCCATTCGATCGACGAATGTGTATATTGGCAAAACCTTGGCATCCAGTGCGGCTACCTTCGTCGCGTCGGTTACGAGGATCGCGACGATCGACGTCGACCAGCCCATTTCGAGATCATCGGAAATCGATGATTCGCTGGCAGAGCGTCCAACTTCTGCAACTACCTTGCCACGGTAATGCCTCGATATGTATACGGTCCGTCTCATAATTTATGGCGCACACTTTTAATCGGAAAAACTTTTCTATGAATAAACCAATCGACTACAGTTCGTCTGCCGAGCTAGATTTACCAGACGATACGTAACGAGAATTTTGAAAAAATATAAACGTTTACTTTATAAAGAGCAGAATCGATGAATCATTTCTTCTTTCCACTAAGAAATTCCTTCAGATCGAAATGAAATAAAAACTTTTGTTTTACATTTTCATCCAAAATATTCTTGTGCATATTTTACAGAAGAGGATAATAGAAAATGATCAATGAATTCGTGCAATAAAATAGAACTTGTACTGCACATGTTATAAGTACGTGAAGATCAATTCTATTAACAACATTTAACACTTTGACTGCCAAACTAGAAACCTAAAAAATTCCATCAAATCAATGTAGGTTATTTAATGAAATAAAAATTGAAAAAAATTATATGTATGACATGGAGTAGTCCTCCAACTTTCTGGCATTTTACAGATCCTAATAAAATTTGGTACGATTAATATATTAGCGTAAAAATTCATTTTAAAACTTGGACAAATAGTTCCGTCACCCACATATGGGTAACATGGCAGTCAACGTGTTAAGGCTAGATCGTAACTCTATTATGTATATTCCGATGAAACTTATAATGTTATTTCGTCCGCAGACACGTGTCCGAGTGGATCTTCGGAACCGGTTCTTTCGAAAACGAAGACCAGGTCGTCTTTAAAGGGATTACCTGTCCTGTGGTTGTGTTAACAGTAATGGGCGTTCGTGTTTAGGGTATATCGAGTACTTTAATTTCGGAAGAAGGTAATAAAGAAATAAAATACTGCGATCGTGCGGTGAACCAAGAAGAAACGGATTTGCCGCGAGGGACAGGATGGAGCCCGAAAATTTTGTGGGTATACCTGCGTCTTAACTCAGGTCAGGAAGTGATCCTCGTTCAGGTTAGAGCGATACCTCGGTGAAAGGAGCCGCTTCCTCGTTCGAAGGTCTGGTACCTGCTTGTTTCTACTGGTTTGGGATCTCTATCTCGCCCGTCCACCGATTCCTTTTCCCTCGCACATTCCACTTGTACATAGAATCGCCCATTGTTATATAAACGTTCACTCTTGTCAGAAGTGTTTGCTATTCGGTTTATCTACGGGAAGATTGAGGGTCGGAGACATTTTCATCCATCGTAATTGTTGTTATTATGTATTAGAATTATTAAGCAGTGGATTGTGAACAGCAGTCTTTATCATATGTATACGTGCTTTCAGTTCGGCAGTCCTTTTATGCGTGACTAGGAAAATGTACAGAGTAGTCAAGACGCATTTCAATATTACGATAATTATACAGATATCGCGTATAACATGTTTTACTGTGGCTCCTACCTTATCTATATATATACAGGGTGTTGAAAAAAACCATTCAATATTTAACACACTGTGCTGAGTAAAAAAAACCTTAGGAAACATAGATCGAAAGGTCAACCGTTTTTGAGATATAAACATTTTTGTTTGCTAACATCATGATTCGTTTACTACTGGCCCTCTAATATTTACTAATAAGATCCACAACTGTCGGCACTCGAATGACATCGAGAACGCGGTTTATAAACACTGAAGTAAGAACCATCGCATGCGATGGAAGTTGATTATAATGCTAGCAAACAAAAATGTTCATATCTCAGAAACAGTTGACCTTTCGACCTATGTTTCCTAAGGCTTTTTAAACTCAGCACAGTGTGCTCTATATATCATATAAATATTGAATTATTTTTTTTAACGACCTGTATATATATAAATTTAGTTATTTATGCGTGTGTATGGTATCTATATTTAATAGTAATAATGATTTCGCGTATGGGTGTATGAGTATCCGGAAATTCGGGTTCGGGTCGGGTCGGGAACCCGAATGTCATAGATTATCGAGATACCGACCCGACTTCGACTTCAGGAATCCGAAATTTCCGGGTACCCGAATATCACGAAATTTCGGGTCCCAATCCGATTCATTAAAACCCGACCCGAGGCTCTGGTATCCGGAAATTTCAGGTACCTGCCCGCTCTAGTGTCGTGCAATCGCTTGTGCTCCAATGGTCACAGTCCCGAATGTTTAAAAATTTATTCTGCGGAGAGGACACGGAAAAATTGAAACGTAAATCTTTACAAATACTTATCAGGATTTTTTTAGCCTGCCCATAGCATCACCTCCGTTATTAGACATTACAAGGAGAGGATGATTTGTGTATATTTTAGCATAAATTCTAAATTTATTCTAACAGAAAATAAATTATGCTTCGAAGCCTAACCTTTCTGGTCCGAGTATGATAACTCTGTAAGAGTCGATCTCATACCATAATCGTTGAAAATGATTTCGGGTAGGCGGCGGCAAGGACAAGCACGAAATCGAAGCAGTGGCGAGGAATGCAAGTCGACCATTAATCATGACGATCGGTCGGCAGCACGAACATGAATAATTGGTGGTGGCGAGCGATCGTGAATAGTCCTTTCCTCTTGAACCAATTACCGATGCCACCGGAGCATCTCTCGAGCGGAAGATAGAGGGATCTGTGTAAAGATTATCAAAGAAATTGTTTCAGGAGCAGAAGCGGTAATGGGACAAGGAGTGCACGGGGTGGGCAGCATCTTAGAACGATATTGATGGACCTCGGAGCGGAGACGTCGCCCGATAGTCGATAAGAAAACCCCGAAGATCAAACGGGCAACCTCGCGAGTGGAAAAACCGAGTGCAACCATCGTCGAACGGGAACGGGAAGAAAAAACAGAGCCTAGAAGCGGCGAAGACAAAGCTCTAGAGGAGCGTGGCGACCGGGAGAGGCTCGTTATCCTGGATAAATCAAAAGAAAATTGAAAAAAAAATCGATTGCAAGATTGTAAAAGCCTTAGACGAATGGCTATCAAAGAGTGCCGACCCGTATTCCAGGCAAGCGAGTTATTGACACTGGTGATAATGCGGCTTCGAAGAACGAGCGTAATAAAACGCGATCCTGTGGTACACTCGACAAGGTCGCTCTCAATTATCAATAGAGCAAAGTAGGGGAGGACCGTGATCGAAAACAACTTCAATTTGGACCACGATTACGCAAAAATATCACATTTACAACAAAAATTTGTATGCTCAACTGCTGCCTACTGTGTCGTCTATTTGTTACATTTGACCCCGGTCTCCCCTCCTACTATTCTTGGCCACGGTCGGAATCTATTCCCTCTATTCCACGCTAATGACGCTCGTAATTCACCGCGAAAGATACACAAGGGATTCGAAATTATTTTAAGCCGGCTCAGACCGCAGACAGTTTCTTTAATTCCTCCAGTTGTAACTTACGTTCTGTTTGCTAAACAACTTCGTTGCGTTGGACTCCCGGCTGCTAGATCGAGCTGCCAGATAGAACTCTGCATGCTACATAGGAAATACGACCGATAAAAGGAAAATGCGGAAGTGAAAACAACGCTACCGTAAGGTCGCTAATAACTCGACTCGGAGATTGATACGACTGTAACTGCGAATAAAAATCATTTGCTTCTGTCGCCGCCGAGAACGTATTCATATTTTTAGCCTTTCGGTTGAGTATCAGAGACGTTAAGAAATTGTGTACACCCAATTCTGTTTTTACACGATTCTGATTTAACACGAATTACAAACAAAATTTAATTCTCTTTTTACACGACTTATTTTGATTTAACAGGATCATTTTGACCTTAAATCCACTGAAACATCGGCACCACAGGAGGCTAGCACTAATTTTGTTCAAGAGATTACAGGAAGAATTTCACCAATGAAGGACGAAGACGATAATGTGTTTATGATGATAATGTGATTAAGATGTATGTGTTTATTGTCAGAAAGTGACAACGAATAAAAATCCTTTTATATGTAACTCATATTATTTTGCCTAATTCTTGTATTCATGAATTAGTGACATGTTTTTTCGCTTTTCAAATGATAATTTACTTTTTATGATACATGTGCAATATTTATGAAATAGAATGTTTAAGATACTAAGATGAAAACTTATGGTTTATTGTATTATTTTTGCTGATTTCTTAAAACTGGAACCAATGTAAGATCCTAACATGAAAACTTATGATTTATTGTATTATTTTTGCTGATTTCGTAAGATTGGAACCAATTTTCTAATTTTCCATAGATGCAATATATTTTTTTACACTTTTTTTACACGTATTCTTTAGCATATCTAACCTGTAAAAACAGAATTAGGTATATATCGATATTTGAACTCGCGTGATAACTCTGAGGCGCCAGTAAAAATTGCTATGTCGTTACAAAAAATATTGTCTAGATTATTCAATTTTTTTGTATTCAATAAACTACTAAATATTTAAGTATTGCACGAAGGAAAAAATTTTCTCAAGAAAACATTTCTATAACTTCACCTTGTGCCTGTCGACAATCTGACATATCGATGAATCGATATGAAGAGCCGTATTTGTTTAAATCGAAAAACAAGCAAGCTAGCGAGGTGAACAGAGGCGAGGAGAAATAAAGTTCTCGAAAATATTAAAATAAATATAGAAATGCCCATGCTCGCCGCAACAGCATCCGCGGAACAGCACTGGCCTAAGCCAGACAACTCGAAAAACAAAGGAATTCCACAACAAGATGAAACGAACCACTGCAAAATCATCGCGATCGTTACGCGCGAAGGATCCGCCGCAAACGAGCGGACTTTTCAGCGCGTTGCCCAGACCGGCAACTTTGTTCTCGATTTTTCAATCGTTCGAACGCTTGCGTTTCCTTTTTCCTCGTTCTCCGCTAATTGCCCAATGACGTAATTGCTGGGGCGAGCCACGGCAAAGTTCCACGGAAAGATTCAGCGGCGTGCAAGCAAGTCTCTCGGTGCCTGCGTAAAGTTTCTGCGCGAGAGGGAGAGAAAGAGCGGTGCACGCGAGCGCCGGTATCGCGCGTGGCTCTGCTCGCGGGACACGAATCGCGTGTATTCCAGAAATAACGCGAAACTTCTTCGCGAAACACGTAACTCGACTACTAGGCAACAATGCCGGTAAGTCTGACGGGCGGGCGGACGGCCGGCTGTTCAACCGGTTGTGTGCGCGTGTTTCTTACACACACACAACATGCTCGCAGGTATCAGTTTGTATGGCCGACGACAGGGCCCTTGCACTCTCTTGTGTGTGCACGCGCGCGTGTTCTGCGAAGGTAGCGCACGGTCTCTCGTTTCCCAGTGTCGTTACACCCGTATCCTTCGGTTTTATACCGACGCTTTATGGCCGGCGATAAAATTCGCGAGCTCGCTTCGACAAACAAAACCGGACGCGACGAGTGCCTTCAAAGAAACCGATAATGCGGATTTCACCGGAGTGCGCGCGCGCCGGTTCCGTTGAATATTCGCGAGAGCAGGGTCGATCGCGAAACGGCACTCGCGATCATGCCGAGCAACGAGACCGTTTCCCGAATCGATTATCTATCGAGGAACGTTCCACGGTAGATAACTGTTGCCTCGACTTCACAGACGACTTCCTGCGCGTCGACGTCGCGGTCGTTTTGTTTCGTCGATTGGGCCCACGAGTGGTCAATTAACCGGAGCTGCGTCCATGTCTCGATGAACTTGTTCGATCCTGTTTCATCGATTCGGCGTTGGTCTCTGCGGTGTGGATTACAAGCGTGCTTCAAATTACGATTTCTTGTATCGGTAATGAGTAGACCGCGGATCTTGATGCAAAATAAACATTGTTAATTCACGTCCAATGAATAACCATGATTTCCGTCGTTAAATTGATCGTCTTAACCGAAGAAACTCTGTCGCAGACAGGTCAAGAATTACGAGAGCGTTCGAAGACTTTATGTGCTCTAAAACGAAACAACGTTCTAAACAAAGCATAAATCGACCTGTAAATCACTGCGGACAAGGTATGAACCGCGGCCGACGTTGCTTCGACTGGTACACGAAAATTACGCGTAAACCACGGGACTATCGTCGACCACGTACTTTCCCACCATCAAAATCAAACGTCGACAGTGAATGTCCAATTAAAACGTCATTTATCCAAACGAAACGCGAAAACATCCGAACCGTCCAATAAAGATCTCTGTTTACGCGATGGACGGTTGACAGTGATCTACGAAATCGTCGATCAAACGCCCTCGTACGGGACCTGATCGCTGATAAATGGAAAATAAGGATCGTTGCGGAGGAAACGACACAGGAAAGACTTTCTTCGGCGTTGAGATGGTTCCTCGAACGTGTTAATAACCTCTCGAGCTCTGCGCGCCGCGTCGGTGCACGACGAGAGCCCAATATGTATACCGGAGAGTACATCATCGTTTCGTGATTTATTCCGCACCGGGCTCCGTAAAACGAATCGTAAATGATTACGGACAAAGATGGGAGGGGCCTGGTGGAAAACGATGGGCACCGGTAGGGTCGTGGGCACCGAAAGCACCGGCAAAAAGATCGGCGGCCACAAAACGAGCAGACGGAGACGACGGACGGGAACACCGACGTTCTCCGCGAGTTGCGGTTCGTTTACGTAAGACGATCTGCGCAGGCATAAAAACGACCGAAGGTAGCAAGGATTAGCGACATCCCTGGCGTGTACCGAATTAGAGGAGAGGCTTATTACTTCGGTTGCAGCTGTGCGCTGTAATCCCGCTGCGCTTTCCATTGGCGCGCGCGCGCGCGTGTGTGTGTATGAATCTATGTGTGCGGTATGATACGCTGCACAGGGTGGCACTAAATTAGCTCGCCAAAATGGTACCGAGCGCTCATCGATTGCCAACGAAACAATCGTAGTGTGCATTCGCCCCTAAAAAGTTCCTGGGCTCCAGCGTACCATGTTTCGTTTTTACGCGAATTTTTTCTCATCAGAAATTTCGACGTTCGATTCGAATCAATTTAGGTGGCATATTTGCGCCATTTTCGTGGCAAATAGGAAAAGGAAAACTTTTAACAAGTTCATTTTCCGTTTAGGAACTAAATGGTCGAAAATGTACTCGTCAGCTTATTTTACTATTACAATAAAGCGAACCAAGTTCATTGCAAACAGATTTTGATTTACTTTTTCATTCATAGTCCCATAACGACTTCCCAATAAATTCACTAAAATTCTCTTAGATACCTGCGGTATTTTCGAGGCTACAGTAAATGCACCAAAACCACGATGCAATCATTACAACTTTCAAACTTGAAAAGATGGACACAACTATGCCGAAGAAACTTCTCGGAATGTGGACGGAAAGGAAGTCGAAAGTAAATGCCCGTAGTTTTCGGCGGAAGTAATTTACGCTCGCGGAGGTTAGCGGAATAATTCGGGAGCAGGCTGTACAACAAAAGAGGCCGGTGGCGAGCCTGTGCACGGCTCGGTTATTGTTTCTAATTTAAACCAACGATTTCCTGTCACGGCGAGCAGAAACTAGACGCCGCCGCGCCGCTGCGGTTCGCCGCCGGTGTTCTCCCTTCTGTCATTCGTACGGTCTCGTTCGTTTCCTCGTTCGTTCTTCGAAACGGGGTTACGTAGGTTACACAGGGTTAGCAATGCGTGCAGAATACGCGTGGGCTTCTTAGCATGTCGGTCAACGACTCTCTCGTTCGTCTCGGCCGAGCCTTGACGGGACACGAGCGGACAGCGCACAGTGGCCGATTCTTCGAAAAAATCGCGCTGAAATCGGTATAAAAAATCTTCCGAACAAGTCAGATTTATTAACAGAATGAATATCATTTGCATTCGGTAACGATTTGATATTAGTGTTGAGTGAGATTATTTCAGTAAAATTATTAGCTAAATTTTTAACAAAATTGTACACGAAAAATGTACAAGTTATAGGTAAGTATATATGATTTTCTCCTATGTATCCCGTTCGTGAAGAAAATCTTCCACTGAGCAACGTGATTCCTCATATCGCTCGCAATCGTCAAATTCGGCCGCTCCAGATCAACCCGAGAATGAATCGTAAACCACTTGCTTGCCACTCCTATTGTGTATTTACTGCCAGTTAGAGAAGCATTTCTTGTTTTATTAATCCGCTGTTACGAGCTCCTTAACGTGCTCTCCGCTTGACTCATCGGTACTGGCTGCTACAAAACTGGTTTAGCGTGTCGTAAGCATTAATGAATTCCGTGTTGTACCGTCTACCGAATGATTCTCCGCTCTCCTCTTTTGACGAACGCTGTTACGTCCATGAAAATTGATCCATTACTTTCGGGACTGTGTATCCCGTTCACTTGAATCATTTATTTAACGAAACGGAAAGGCAATATTTAATGATGTAACCTTTGGAAAGAATTCCGATCACGGTATTGACAGCAAACTTGGTGTGGCGTTTTTACTGTATTTTTTAAAGTACTCTGTCTAGACGTATCGATTTCTCGTTGCAGCCAATTCAGTAGTCTTTTAATTCAAGTTTAACGAAGACGGAAAATTGCGAATAAACAGTTCTCCATTACCAAGTAGCAATATGTATTCGGTCAAGAAATTCTTTGTTTAAAATAATATATTTAAGACTAGACCTACCACTGCCGGTCAAATGACCGGTTTTATATTTTTCATTTCACAATAAATGCTTAGATGGAAATAATTCGACAAATTTTTTTAACCAAGCACATGTTGAGTTAAAAATTGCTCAGTCTAATTAAATAGACCCTTTTCATTTTTCTAAACTAAAACATTTTAATCGCATTTAGTGCTCGGTAGGTTTAGCGTTAAATAGAACATTCCAGTCGAAGTGATTTTCAGAATTGTCAATTTCGACACCGTACAACTCCTCAGGATAATACAAGGTCAGGAACAAAGTGAAAGTTAAAGGAAGAAGTAGTCCGAGTATTCTGCAACCTTACAATTACTGCAAGAAGTTCTTGGAAAGAAGACATCCAAGGACCTCGGACTGATGCTCATCAATCATTGTGAAGTAGTTGAACACCAAGCACGTGATCTGTAATTTACAGATACTATGATGTATGTGCCTTCGAGGCGAGTGTTTCAATCCCCAAAACGCGATGCCTCCGCGTTCCATCTCTGTCGTGCATCTGTCACGTGACTAATCCAGTACCAGCAGAAAGAGGGGGTCACTTTTTCCCCTGAATTTGAGTCAATTGATCTGGCGACTCTGTCCTGAATGAAAGCTTCACCGAGGTTCTCCGACTGTCGGCTAGTTAAAATGCATACAAAAAAGGGTGTGCGCTGTAATTTTTTTTGAAAGAGCGGAGAAGAGTAGATTGAATCGAGGGCGCGGGGGGAGGGGTACAAATTGCCGGTTCGTGTCATTGATCCGGCGGCGGCGCGAGACGATTCCTCGCGAAGTCGACTGCGAAAATTAGCGACGAGCGTGGCTGAAGGAACTTGGATTCCTACTCGACTTCGCTGGTCGCTTGAATCACAATGAAGAGAGCGTTGAATGGACACGAAGGCGGCCCCGGTATTTACGGGACGGCGCGCGGCGCGGCGCGGCGCGACGCGGCGAGTGGCGCGTTTTAAATACTCCTTGCGGCGGTGGCCGGGCACAGCACAAGCACACACCGTGGTGCTACCAGAAAAAAAGCGTTTTCTGTTCATTACCGAGCAAAAGCGATCTTGCGAGCACGCCCGAACGTAATAGGCCAGTCGACGCGAAACTGGTCGAGCTATTATTTTTTTTTTACGACGTGATTACCGTCGCCTCCATCCTGCAGCTCAATTGGTCCATCCGTGAAGTACTCTCTTTCGCTTTCGCCCTCGGTCTCGGTCTCGGTCTTTCTCCCGGCGTTCGTTGCACGAGCCAATTTTCAGCGATCCGATTTTGTTGCGACCGGCAAGAACGAACCACGGTGGCAAGAAAGAGGAGGGAAAAAATGGAGACCAGGGCCAAGGAGGGCGGAGAACGATAAGTAGAAAGGGACGGCCGAAGGGCAAGGGGCAAGGGAAACTGGATAATGGCACGAGAGAGGGAGAGAGAGAGACGGAGACAGGTCCACGTAATTTCCACGTTATTAATCCGGCCAGAGAGCTCTAGCACATTCCCATTTGCGCTCGTTTCGTCGCACATCCCGGGGATTTTGCTTAATAATCCCAAAGCTTCGCGAAGCACAGATTACTTTAAGCACTTCAACATTTATCTGAACCTACTTTTACAAAACACACGCGCAACCCCAGGACCATGATACTTTCTTCGGCCGTGTCGCGAAATTAGTCGACAGAGATAACGAACAACCGGTTCTCGGGTTGTCGTTCCGACCCGGTCTTTGATAAACGCCCGTTCACCGGCGCGACCAGAAAAATGGGAGATCGTCGCTGATGGGAAAAATTAGATGCTCGATAAACAGTTCTGACGGAACTACTTTGTAGTTTGATGAGGCCCTCCCTTCTATCCTTCCTTATTTACAGACAACCTACTGCAGATATCTCTCGAAAGCTTATGACGTTGCGGTTGACGCTGGGTTTTGCGAGTTCGCAACTCGGACTTGTATATCTGCATTATCTAATATGTAGTCAACTGTAATAATTACACGTATAATCTATGGTTATTACTAGACTGTGCTGTCGTATTGTTTTCATCCCATTAATATTAATAAGAAGAGAAACAGATGTCTATGTCCTGTGACTTGTAATCACTGTAGATAATTTTTATTTCCCATAGAACTCCGCGGAGTCGCAATAAATTTGAAATGACATTGTTTCGAAATATTTCGTTGGCATGTCGCGCCAACGACGAAAATTAATTGGAAAAAAATTGCGCAAAAATCGCATTTAAATAGTCGGAGAGCGTACAGCAAAAAATAGTATTAAATATTTATTCGCGACAACAATCCGCCCACAAACATTCATATTTTACAATACCCGTGTGTCTCGGTTAAACAAAAATATACAGATATTGTCGAATTGCAGCAGACTACATGTATTCAGGTCTGCTGCGATTGCAAATACTATTTCCGCACCGACCAATGTTTAATGCACGCTCTAATTAATATCAAACCGATAATATAATAAATATTTGACGTCCGACACTAATCTTCAGTGTTTGAAAACGGATTACATTTAATTACGTTCTTATCCGAAGGATATAACCGACGATACTGCAAACCAGGAGGAAGTTACGTCCGATCGTACGAGCAAAAACAGTTCATGTTTAACGAAGGACTAATGAAGTATTGGCTGTAGCGAATATAACTGCATAATTAAATTCGCCGGCAATGGTTTTTACCGAGATAAAGAAATCTAAAATTCATTGCAAAACTAAATATATCCGGCTTTATTAAAAATTCGAATATTTTTGTATATTCTACGCGGGCATTTCATCGTTCTCGAGACGATCTCTCGCATATTCAATAATTACTGCATTGCAGATTTTATACATTTGCAAGAACAATGGATGGATACAATTTAATAATTATTTTTAATCATTTCCCTCATAGCCTTATACATACGAACCGTATTTCGTTACGAATCTCTCAGTAATGGGAGTTGTCGCAAATTTTTCTGGTAAATGTAATAACCTTTTGCGTGATCATAGTACAAAATCAAATTGTTCCTTTCCACCTGAGTCAACTCTATACCAGTTAATATCGGAGAATACACTACAAAAGTGGAGGCTGTTGATGGTCGTTCACTCCAATAAACCATTAAGAACAACTTAACGTTAAGCGTGAACGCAACAAACAGTGCGACACAGTTGGCCAGCCATATTGCAAATATTCCGCGCAGGATACGTACCGGAGGAACTGGAATATACCGGGTGGTTCACGAGAAACAGGCCACCTAAATAGCTCCGTTAGGATTAGAGATCGAAGAAAATGTTAGAGAGAAAAGTTGTACTGTTAAAGGGGGCAAATATGGTGATATAAAAAAATGTTCCGATTGTAGTCGTTTTCAAGGTTTTTTGAAGGTCATCGATGATTTTTAAATTGCACCATATATTTTCAAGTTCGTAGTGTTGTAGTTGATGGCAAGACGAGTTCAATGATGTGGTACACTATGACCTTCAAATGACCTTGAACTAGAAAATTTGTGATAAAGCAATAATAACTTCAAAATGTGCAATCACTTTATTTGAACTAAAATAAGTGTTCGAAATTATGACCTTGAGCAGTAACACAAATATTTAAACGTTTTACGAGGCAATCAATTGTACTTTCAATTGTTTCTGTTGGAATTGATCTACAAGATCGAACTATTCTTTCTTGCATGTTCTCTGGTGTAGTCGGTTGATCACGATATACATCATCTTTGAGTGTTCCCCACAAAAAAAAATCAAGAGATTCCGCACCAAACGTTGATAGTCCAGGGTCGTTGTTTATCCACTTGCCGTAACCATCGTGGATTCGTATTACTCCAGTAACGCATATTTCTTAAATTAACTTGACCATGATTTCAGAAGGAAGCCTCATCAGTAAATAATACGTTACTAAAAAATCGGCTATCATTTCTAATTTGCCTCAAACCCCACTCACAAAAGTTTACGCGATTTTCAAAATCTGATATGGGTGATATGGGTGGAATTTGTGTAATCGAAATATTCGTATGATACTTTCTCGGCTAACGCCACTTTCTCTACTGTGTTGTCTAGTGCTGATGGAAGGGTTTTCATTTACTGCAGCAAGTACATTGACCGCATTTGCTTCATTTGTTACACTTCTCACTTTCACAGGTCTTTTATTTTCTACACTGCCTGGTTCACGGAACTTTTTAACTAAATTTGAATAGGTAGAACGAGATGGACATTTGCGTTAAGGAAATCGGTCTTCGTAAAGACGAACAGCTTCTCGAAGACATTGACGACTTTCGTAATAAATGGAAATAAGATCGGTCTTATGCTCGTTTGAGTAACGCATCGTTAAACGGTTATCAATAAACTGATACACTCGCAATAATTCGATAAGCATAACTGACTCGGCATGCATACCTGTAGTTTGTTGATAATCTTGTTTGTGTACGCTTAGAGATCACCTTGCGTTAATGGTATACGTGTTATGAGACTGAATGGCTTAAGCAATTAAATTTCCGTTGATCAAACAGAGTATTCAAATTATACCTATTTTCTAGTTCAAGGTCATTTAAAGTTCATAGTGTACCACATCATTGAACTCGTCTTGCCATCAGCTACAACACTATGAAGTTAAAAATATATGGTGCAATTTAAAAATCATCGATGACCTTCAAAAAAACCTTGAAAACGACTACAATTGGAACATTTTTTTATATCACCATATTTGCCCCCTTTAACAGTACAACTTTTCTCTCTAACATTTTCTTCGATCTCTAATCCTAACGGAGCTATTTAGGTGGCCTGTTTCTCGTGAACCACCCGGTATATGTAATGCGGCGCATCTTACAGAAGAATCTATCTCCGCCGTTACAATATCCTTTAAGAGCTCGCCACGTTGCTTCATATAATGCGATCGAGAGAGAGAGAGAAAGAGAGCCTTCGGAATGCGCGTTTCCGTCGGCGTCTTCCACCTGGCGGCTTCAATTTGCGCGGGTTTCTCGTAAAAAGATCGCGATCGGGGACGCGGTTCCGCATCCGATCCGTTCCGGGGGCGCGGTTTTTGCCTTTGATTTTCGGATATACATTATTTCGAGAAATCTCTGTTATCTCGAGGACAAGGTAGTGTAGGAAAAGAGTGCGAAGCAGCAGGGACGGAAGTCGAGTCCTTCACCAGTTGCATTTCCCCGGAGATTTCTTGGATTCCTGTTCGAAGACCGTGTACCTGTTAGAAACGCGCCGCGCCGGGTCTGGGAAATCCATTCGCGAGGAGAAGACGATTCTTTACGGAGAATGCTTTTGGGTAAGGGGAAGGAGAGCCGGTTGCCTCCCGTGTTAAACGCGTTTTCTCCTTTTTTATTTAAACGGCGCCGAAGTCGAAACGCGGGAACGAGACGAATACTGAAAATCATAATCCAGATTATCGTTCGAGCAAACGAGCCCTGAAGTTTTAAGCACCTTGTTCACGGAATTCATACGTTACCGGATCACCCGGGTAAATATTACGACTTTATAAAAATCCAATGTGTGTCCGCCGGGCTCGTCGCCTGTAAGGAAGATCTCGGACAACGTGGCGGAGAGTGCAAGGGTGGAAACCGAGGGGGATGCTTTATGAATACTAACGAGAACAGCGAACCCAGGACTTTCTCGCCACGAAACCATGCATATAATCGTCATATTGCGCATCATGAGTTTCCACGTTTTCGCGTTGCGCCATTAAAGCCCCCGCAATACGCCCGGCGATATTTCATTTCCAGCAGTTTTCTCGATTACAACGCACCCCGGGTCACGCTAAGTATGTATTTATTATTCCTTCCAGCGTAAACCTGGACTTTCAACAGTTTTCGGAAGCTCGCGTGCCCTCTCCTCCCCCCGCGTTTTTTTCATAATAAATCACGCGGACTCTACTCGGTGGTTCGACCCCCCTCCGAACCGGATAATCGCTCGGGAATTTGTTTTGTTCGCGATGAAAAATTGCGAGAGCGCTTTCGACTCCATTAGGAATGTAATTGAATACTTGGAACATGATAATGTACTTTGAAATATTTCTAAGGACACCGTAATTATTTACTGTGCGTGACCAAATAATTGAAGCCGCGGAGCGAAAAATATATTTATTGTCCACTTGACGGTTTAATACTAAATAACGTACATACTTTATGGAAATAATAAGAATTCAATGTGTCTATGCTTTGTGGACAAAATGAACGAGTAAAAAATAGTAGAAACATATTTTTACATTATCCACGAAATTGTTTTTTCTAATCATTGTTTCTTGCAAAAAAATTTTTTAGTTTACATAAAGACCCACAGTCTCGATGCAAGTACGGCACGAGGTCACAAAAAAATAGTAACCCTACACGATCACGTCGGAGCACGAACTCGAGGATCCGGCTTAGATCAAGACTGCATTCAAGAACTTGAGAAAAATAATTTTTTTTAAAAGTCAAAGAACCAAGTAGCTGTAGTTATTCTTTTTGTTGAAAAAACAGGTGGATCCGCGGTTTGACGAAAACGAGTAAAACTGAAAATACGTGTAGAGAGGAGCAAAAGCAAAAAAATCAGCATGAATATTTCGTTGGTCACGTGCAACGTTGCAGGTGCATTACGCACGTGCACGTTTCTTGCATATGGGACCGGTGTGTTGGTTTTCATAAATTGATTCTGCCCGTAATGCAGTGCGTGAAACTATTAGGGAATGTTTATCGAGATATTAATACATCGCGAGATATTCGATAAATTACTTAGTGATATTGCGACCAATAACGAAACGTTTCGCTTTTGTTCGATAAACAAAGTGTGCTATACTCGTTCGCGTGTTTCAGTAACGCCTAATGGCTTAAACAACGGAATTCGAGAAAATTATAAATGCATCCGAACATTCGAATATGCTGTGTAATAACATTTCCATGATATCGAGTGAATCCATCAAGGAAAATTCGATTAATTGCATTACTCCGATGACTCGATTTCGAAAAATGCAGCGTTCAGTTTACGGAAATTGAATGGGTTTCCGTGGAAAAGATGCTGATCAGAATTCACCGGGTAAATATTTGAAAAAACTCTTGATACTTCATCATGTTACAATCGATCCAGTGATAGTATTACGAAACGTTATAGATCTTCCCACCGTTCAAGCGTACGAGAGGATTACAGGAGCGAAAAATCCACCGTCTGCAGCAATGTTCACGTGTGTAGCATTCGAGGCATTTCAATTTACAAACTCTGGGCGTTCCGGTAAGAAGTTTTGGCACTGAGACCACACACTTGGTCACGCGACTGTGTCACCGTGATCTACAATGCAACCTAAATAAACTCTTATCTTCCAAAACTATGGTACAAGCCAACTCTTTCGGCGCACATTAAGTCTTGCACAAAGTAGTAGCCAGAAAAATGCTAACACATTTACTACCACCGATCATGCGCTAGTTCTTAAAAATTTACGACCTTCGCTTAGGGATTTTTTAATCAATTCTCCAGTTGCAGTTAATTTTATTTGAAATTGCACAATCTCGGTTTGTACGCGTATTTGTGACCCCGCTTCGTGCAACGAGCGAGGTTCTACCGTACTTATTAATTCAAGGTACGTGACGCAGTGGATTCTCTCGCGATGAAAAATGTCCTAAAACCTCTCGCAGCAACGCATGATCGCAGTTGATCGTGTGTACAACCACGGATACCACGAGAACAAAGTTTCGTGGAACTTTGGAACACGTCGATCGTCCCGCGGGTTTCCCGATCGAATGCTCGGTTAAAAGACGTTGAACGAACCTCGAACAATTCGAGGAACTCTGGGTCACGGCATACAGGAAACACGTACCTACGGTCAGACACATTTCTGTCCTTTTTCGATTATTCTTTTTTTTCGCCGCTGCACGTGTTGCTCGGTTCTCGCCTTTTTCATGCTCTGGTTACGATACGAGTGGAAGCGAGTTTACTTCAGATTGCACGGGGGGTCTTACAAGCACTTAAAACGTGGGTGACATTTCGCGGTGTGCGAAAGACCGCGCGGACCGCGATTCAGAAAACTGCGTCGCGCGGATTCCGCTCAACAAACGCGACTGAACATCGAAACTCGGCGAGCTCCCGCTCGTAGATTCGAATTAAATTCAAACGAACACTCCAAGGAAATTACATTTTCAGAGACGCGCGTCGGAACGTAACCCTGTCCCCTTAAAAATTTAATGTCACGCTATAAACTCGCGCGGAACCGGTACCGAGATTGTAACGAGGCGGTCAAGGACGCAAGAAGTGGAAATAGCGATAAAGATGGGTTGTAAAGAACAGGTCAAACTTGCGACTACATGGCAGACTTTATGGCGTTCGCGGTTCTCTAGAATTTTTTTTAACGTTACCGAAATTTCCCGTTTTCCCAGCTGTATCGGACCACTGAATAAGTGACGTATAAAACAGTTGAAAAATTTTTTTAATTAAACGGCACCGATATTTTCTCGAAATAACTGTTCTGTTTTCGGCGCTACGGTTGTGCCGAAAACATTGGAAATTTATTATTAATATTAATACGATCGATATAAGAAACATATTTAACTGTTCTGTTATTTGCAGGTAAACCGAAACTTCGTGACTTTAATTTTTTGATGCGAAACAACCGAAAACCATAAGATGTAAATGTTAACACATCAACTCGAATAAAAAAACATCGAAAAATAACTACCTTTTTTACCACTGTGTCAATTTGACATCGACGGACAGTTCGTGAAATAACGGATGAGGATTAATCGATTCATAAAATTTCTATTTCCCACAATCATCCACAGTCCAATTATCGAGGATATAAATGGATTTTTATTTGCCTCCCGCACTCGGCAGTCGAAGAATAGCAGAAGAGTATCATTTTGGAGTGCAAAAATAAATAGACAAAATAATACTGCAACAGTAACGATGATTATCGATACCTTCATTATGTTTCCGAAGCGACTGCACACAAGCTCGATAAAGATCGGCGGCGTCAGATTAAGACGGAAAGAATAGAGGCTTGCCGAGCGAGCATGGAGTGCGCACACATTACCACTCCAGTTTCTTTCCTCCATAAAATTAGCCTTTGTCAGGAGGATCGAGGCTCCGCTCGAGAGGGGAGTCAAAGACGCAGCAGCTGCTGCCGAAGTATTAGCTGACCCATCGTTGTCGCCTTTATACACCCGGCAACCTTTTACCGACGTATTTATTGTCGTGCTCGAGTTTACGACACTCTGGGCCATAGACACTATCGATTTTACGAGTCTAATGCTTTTCCCTCAGCCGTGGATCGTGAAATTCGATACACGTCTTCTCTTCGCCTCGTCCCCCAACTGTGGATCCAGAATTTGCCGAAGCAGGTTTCGAGGTTTCTGCTAGAAAAATCTTTGTGTTCCGAGCTAGTCGGAAATAGGCCAAGTTTGCCGCCGGTTTGACAAAGAAAGTTTTGTAGCGATGATGGTCAAGTTGTTGAACATAAAATTTACAAGCTCAATGGCAAGCAATGTCTGAATTAATATAATCATGATTTACACGTACATTTTGACATACACGTTGAACGTATTAATTAAATTGTATTAAACCGGTGATTTTGAATGTCACCTAATATTATCATTTCGGTCTGTTGATTATCCGCATTAGCAAATTGACGTCGACCCACTAATCAAGATTCAGGATACATTAATGCCATTCGTATATAATAAAATACTTGGTATACAGTTTACTGTACAAAAAGCTAAGACAGGATTAGGCGATCAGTTGACGATCGTTGCTCCCATATAACAACAATTTCTACGATTTTTTCTACAATCTACCGATTACTTGATTAAATATATTATAGCAAATTCCTATATACGTTTATTTTCCCATCAAATAAAAATGACCCATAAAAACCCTCCGTTATCAGCCAGGTCAAAAATTGATGAATTCCCAGCATTGTCTTTTGGAGAAGGGAAGAGGATCCAGAGGGATTCTTTTCTCCCATTGTCTCGTTCGTCGAACGTCCGTCGATAGGACTATGGGGACCCATGGTTTCTTGTGGCATGATCGAACAACGATTCCGTCGTCACGAATGGAGTGTATTAATCAACAGTTATCTCCGATGGTCGGTTGTATCCGTTCGACCAGCGTTTCTAGGACGGATAATGGATAATCGTCGGCCACCTGTCCCTGTCGTAATCTCACGAGGTGTAATTAACGAAGCCTCGTTAACATGCGGACTAAGACAAGGGGTCAAAGCACCCATGGAAACCCACGTACGTAGCCTTTAACGGCGTATCGCGGCCGGCCGGTAGGTAATAGTTCGGCGAAGCTGTGAGAAATATACTGGGAGAGAGAGACTGATCGCACGCTTTTAGCGCATTAATCTTATCGGTGGATGAATTCGGCCCGGTCTCTTAGCTGCACGCAACGCGCACCCGATTCTCTACTGCCCTCGACTTTCGAGCACCGCAAAAGTGCATACGTACACACTAAATTTCGACGAGCCGATTACGCTCGCTATTACAGTGCGGTAACCGCGTCGTAAAATTTGATAACACGCCACATCCGATGCATTGTAATTTACTAACTCCCTGTATCGTCTAATTGCATCAATTTTTTCTTTTTAATTTTAAGCATTTCATGCCTTAGGCATACATCTGCTTCGCATTACTTATCTTAAATTTTGTACGTTACGACGTGGTACGCGATATTATATTATCCACCCGTTCGTCTCGGCTGAATATTATCAGAAGCATGCAGCACCACAGCAGAATTAACAAAAACAAGTCGACCAAAAAGTTGAATTAGTGCGAAGAAATCTTTTTCGAAAAAACTGTTTTCCTCGTTTTTGAATATACGTTCGTGGTCAGTCTATAAATCCACAGGAGAACTATTTAAATAATTCATTCCGGCATGACTGTCCAAAAATTCCAGTATCTGCCTTCCGAGCATTGACCATCAATTACAGAGAAATTGATAAACTGCCTCGCGCAGTCTACAATTAATCTCGACGAAATTTGTTAACGGGCAAACGTGACCGTGCATTCGAGCGGGCTCTAATCTCGTTGTAAAAAATGTTCGTACGTCGGGAGTCACGTAAAATTGTTCGACACGCGTCACGTCGCGACGTAAACTAACGTTGGTAACGGAGTTACACCTTTTAAACGGGCACGCTCTCGACGCTCTCGCCGGCACAAGTGTAATGAAATATGGCGCTCCTTCCGACGCGACGGTCTCTCGGTCTATCCGCTTTAAAACCGTGGGGCTAACGTTCCACGGGCCGAAAAGAAAAGTTTGCCCATCGCTTGACGAATTCCAATGTTTCTTCCCGTGGCGGCCGAGAAACGACGTTGCGCGACGAGGACGAGGGAAAAAAATTTCGAGAACTGGTTTCGGAACTAAGAAACTTGTCCCCGATAGAACAGACACCGGTCCGAAGGATTTCAGCGTCCGTGGAAAGGAACACGCTCGTCTTGTTAATTTCATGCGAATAAATATCGCATCCATCATTTTCATGCCGCTCCGGCTGGATCCGGCGGAAAAACATTTCGAACGGTCCCGCAGAAATCGACGTTCAAACGCCCTTGTTCAATTCATTGGACATTTGTTGCTGTCGAATACCTGATAAATGATTTTTACGTTCGTTCGAAAATTAGGAAAAATTGAATCTCGACGAGATTCATATTTTCATTTATATGATGCTAAAATGCTAATCATCGTATAGTTGAAAATCGTATAAATCAAACTGTCTTTGCAGTTTAGCAATTGACTTAGTTGTTTTTGATGCATAAAATCCGCAGTTTAGTCATCAGCCACGAAGGTGCAGCGAGTTGCAAGTCTTTAGGGTGAGCCGGGCCGAAAGGATTTTAAATTTTAAATCTCTCGTGGCGCCGTATAAAATTCTTCCCGCCGCGGTCATATCAAATTCTCCGTTTCATATTTATCGGGACGCGTTCCGCGTCGCTAAACGTTCCGACCGCGTCTGTTTCTTCGTACGCGTTGCCCCTAGACAGCACAAAGCAACGAATCGAGAAACCGAACGTCGAGTTTGTTGACACTGCACGCGGGGTGAACACGCTCCCGATACCCTCGGCGAAAACATCGCGCCGCCTTTGGGCTCGCTGGTCTAAACAAACAGGTCCGGTGTCCTTCGAAATCCGCAGTTCCCAGAACCCTCTATCCACGACTCGGTTGCACGTTTATCGTCGGAAAACAAACTGGCAACGTCCGTCCACGATAAAGACAACTTTGCGTCGCATTAACATTCATCCTTACCGCACGTTTACTACGGGTCGATCTGCTCGGGCTTTTGTTGAAATTTTGATGGAGCTTGCTCGGTGACATCCGAGCCGTATCGCTGGCAGAGAGCATTCCATCGAACAAACACGACAGTTCCATTTATTACTCTCGTATCGAATCAATTAAGTACTCTGTCTCGGGATTCTATATCTCGTTTGTTTCATAATAAGAAAATGACTCCAAAACACTCTTAACGTTATTTTCATGTACAATCGTACGAGGTCGTAAAGATGCATCAACGAAGAATTATTCAATAAATTTATTTTTCAAATGGCTACAAATTTTGATGAACATATACTCGTTATTTTTATACAGCAATGTAAAATGGTAATTGGTAAACGTAGTGTTAACGTAATGTTATGTCCCCAAAACGAAGTCTACAAATCCTAATACATACGCAGAAGAGTTTTGAAATTCAGAGAAAGTTGGACACTTGAGAAAGTCCACAATCTCAGCCTTTTTGTTCAAATCGTCGTTCCAATGCTTCGACACGCTGCACAATTTTATATCGTTTCATCGAACACTATTTTTTGGTCTTATTACGTAAAGCAAATTAACGCTTCGATGATAACATCAACAATTTTCATCGAACATTTCTTCTCTGGCCAGGGATGGCATTTACTAGCGGAAGGCGGGTTTTGACGACTCGGGACTCTAAATTTCGTGACACTGGGGCACCCAGAAATTTTGAATACGCGAAGTCAAGATCAGGTCGGAAACCGAAAAATCTATGACATTCGGATACTGAAACAATTAAAAATTTTAAGGGATTCACGACCCGACCCGATTTCGAATTTCCGGTTACCCGCCCACCCCTACAATTTAGCGACAGTAAATTGCCGACCAGGTGGTGTGAATTTATGTCAATTGCAAATATTAAAAGAATTCGGTACCAATCTCATAAATTCGTGTATCAACAATGAGTAACCTAACCACGCATCAGTATCTTCCGCGAGGAAACCCGATTTGAATGGGACTCCGCACCTCTGATTGGAGGATTTTTGAACGATCAACGGAAAACGTGATCGAAGCACTCGTGCAATCTAATAGAATTATGATAGCAACGCTGCAAGCACGAGTGCATAAGGGCCACGATGTATCTGCACGATTGCTTCGATCATCCCTCCGAATAGCATCGAAATTCGTGTTTCCTCGTCGTCTGGCCAAGGATCGCGATCGCCGACGCCATTTTGTCCCGTGCACGCGATCGAACGTCCGATCGATGAAGGACTCGAAAAGAGAGGTTCGGAAACATCATCGGTGCCCAGAGAAACGCCATTACACGGCTAGCAACCGGCGACGACATTGAGAAACTTTCCCACCGAAGATTCCAGTGAATTTCACGGGAGAGGAACCGCGCGGACGGTCTGCCAGGTAAGTAGATGTACCTCGGCGTAACACGGCGCGCAGTAACAAAGATAGAACAACACGCACCTATTCAAACGTCGAGATTCACAGACCGGCCCGGCAGCGTACGAGCCACGGGTTCGGTGGTGCGCCGCTTCGCTTCAGGTAATCCAAAAAAAAAATTCAGCGTGACCAGTCGCCGTGCACGGGAACAACAAAACCACCTTTGTGTCCGAATGTCACGAAACCTTCGCTGGCTCTTTCGCGTTACTCGCGCCACTGTACTCACTCGAGTGCGTTCGCCCCGAACGGGGAACGGAACGGAGAACGAAACTGAACGAAACCGGACGAAATGAAACGAAACGAAACGAACGAAACGTAAAAAAACCGGCAGTGGATTAGCGAGGTCGCGCGGCGTCTTCCGTTTTCACTGTCACACCGATGATGATCACTGTTATACGTCGTAACACACGCGGTATCAAAACAAAGAGAAACGGGAACTGCACACACGTCCGAGCACAGGGGTCGCCTCCACGTGGGAGCCGGTAACCACCGAATAAGAACGTCCGTCACGTCGGAGCGGCAAGCCGAAACTAGCGCGGCGCGCGGCTCGTGAGCAGGGCGAGCCTAGCATACCTCTCTCTCCCTCTCCCCGCGTTCCTCGGTCTGTCCCGTGCTGTCTTACACCGCGTGTTCCCCCCACCCCGCCGACCCCGGCTGTTTCTCTGTCTACCGCGTGTATCCCCACCCCCCTTTCTCCGCTACCCTACCCCCCTAACCCCGCGGAACGACTCCCCTTCACGCGCAATCCCTTCCTCTTCTGCACCGTTCCACCGGTCGACGACGATCCCTTCTCCACGAACGATCTCTTACACAGACCAGCCAACCCGGTCCCTTTTCCAGCCGAGTCCCTCTAGTCCGGTATACGAATATCCAGCTCGTGTGTACCGTGCTCTTTCGTTCCCTACCCACTTGGGAGAAGCTCGCCGGCGTTATGCACCGGTGCACACCGTGCACGCAACTTCGGGAACGATGCAGTCTCTCCTTCTCGCTCGATCTCTGGCCCCGGCTCTGTCTCAGCCGCTCCGACGCGACGCGACGCGACGCGGCCGTCGTGTTCCAGCTTGCGATCCTCTTCCACGGGCCACGGACCTCACCGACGCCGATCGTCCCGTGATATTCGGCCCGTGATGAATGGACCTGGCCCCCGCGTGTACACACACGGCGAATTTGAAGCGACCTATATTCCAGAATGATTCACGGTTCCGGGGACCCAACGGTGGGCGGCTATCACGGAATCGAGATAAAGCATGGAAAAATTCAGACGATTCGACCGCTTCGACCGGTTGAAAGACTCCTTTCACTCTTGCCGGTAGGAGGTCCGCCAGATAAAGGAGAGCGACTTTTGATTTTTTATGAGTATTGGGGGTAATCGGCTGTGGGACGGAACCATCGTATAGAGATGGGGGAGGTTGGCACTGTGATTGTGAGTATGTTGTATGGAAGTGTAGTATGTATTTGTCCGCCCGCCGGATGATGGCTGGCAAAGCGTTTATCTTCTCACTCTAAAACGATGTCTTCGGCCAATTGCCGACAGATTATCTTTGTCTGAAGACACCGTCTTCAAAATTTGACAATCAAGATTGAAGACATTTTTTCACGGATTCTTTTTACAAATATAGCTAAGAGGGGACCCACCTCGGATCACTTTGACCTTCGCATATGTCGTCAAGGACAACATTCTGAACAACTTTTGTCATTATATTTATCCATCGCTCGTTTTCGAGAAAATTGCAAAAAACTATTGCTAGTACTGAATTGAATTTTCTGTATTGCGTACGCATACTTCCGATTTTCGTATGGGTGGCCCTCTCCGCCTCCTCCACAAACCTAACCACAACTCATTCTATTCGCATAATCTTTGTATTGTAACGGTCATCTAGAATTTGATCTAGTAATTAAGACTAACCTAACCCAATCCTAACCACACCATAACTCATTCTATTTGCATGATTTTTCCATTACTAGATCAAATTCTGTATGACAGCTACAATGCAAAGATTATGCGAATAGAATGAGTTGTGATTAGGTTCGTGGAGGAGGCGACCACGCATACAAAAATCTGTATGAACTTAAAATAGTCGATAAGTATGCAAAATAATAATTTTAATTACATTTCTAGATTATTTAATGGATACACACTGCTCATTATGTTAAAAAATGCATCGATGCGTTTGTCGACTTTTTCGTAATTATCTCGGAAACTAAGTCCGAGCGACGGATAGTTATGTTGACAAAAGTTGTTCAGAATGTTGCCCTTGACAACATATGTGAAGTTGAGTGAATTAGCTATATTTACCATATTATGCGCGCTGTGAAAATTGATTTGCTAGTAACACCTTGCAAGAAGGACATACAGGTAGTGTAAAAAATGGTTGGACACTTAAAATCCGATAGTTTTTTTACAATTGTACAAGACGATTTGATTTTTTTGTGAGCAGTTTTAGCAGCATTGGTTTACTAAATAACGTGCAAAAATATTAAAAAAAAAATTCCAGTTGGTAGGCATTACACGAAAGAATAAAAAAGGCACTTTTTAAAATCTACTTATTTGTGCCTATAATGAAAATTTAAAATAGGCGTTTTGTAGATCTATGTTAGTCATACCCTTGCTAAAAATCTTCAGCAATGTGTATAACTAACATGGATCTATAAAACGCATTTTTCAAATTTTCATTACAGACCCAAATAAAGAAGTTTTAAAGAGTGTCTTTTTCATTCTTTCGTGTAATTCCTACCAATTGCAATTTTTTCAGAAATATTTTTGCACGTCATTTAGTAAACCAATGCTTTTAATTGCTAAAAAAATCAGGTCCTTTGGTACAATTGTAAAAAAGTTATCGGCTTTTTAAGAATGCCCAAACACGTTTTACACTGACTGTACGTATTTCCAGCAAATTCGCGTAAAACGCATGTTCGTTCAAATTATTTCTTCCTTTCAATCGAACTGGTATAGTAAAGTATGCAGATGTATCAAATTTGCCTTTGTCATTCGAACAGAAATAACCGACTCGTATTGAAGCTTAATTGTTGGAATAGAATTAAGTTCCACGGATTCATGAATCATTAATAACGGCATTTGCAATTCTATCACGGTGTCTAATACCTTATAATTGAGGGCTTGATAAATGGACATATTCTTGTAATGATTGATGCGTGTTTCTCTTGAAAAATAATATATATCTAGGTTCGTTGCTTATTTTAGCATCATTAGCAAACTTTAGCGTCAGGTTCTCAAACTGGGTTAACAATGTGTTCTGCTTTATTCGTAGTCACGCTTCATTCATCAGCATCGGCTGATTTAATATTTTATCTTGTTTTAATTTATATTTCTCCAATTACATTCCAAATGGAAAAAAAAGATTGTTTTATGGCAGACGACCTAGATATTCGTTCTCACAATAACATACAACTTCTCGCAATATTGCGAGAAGATACTTTTCGAGATATAGTGATTCGCGATTACTGTATCTTACCGTTTCAAGAAATCGTCACTAACACCGGTGTCTGCTGTTCGAGCCATAATAGTTTCATTCATACAACGAAACTTTCTTATCTTGTAAAAAACAACATTCTCCACATGCGAGAAAAATATCTGTTGACATTCTTCTATCGAACCACACGCACTGTGCACGCATTAACCCTCCGACGGCGGAGTCGAGATTTATTTTGTCCCGAGTATCAGAATGGTTATTCAGTTACAGTATTGAATCCTCGTTCGTTGCATATTAACGCTATTTGCTGAACACCCGGTACGTCGATCGCCTGTCTAAACGAAACCGAATCCAAAACGTAATTGTTTATGGTACGATTATAAATAGTATCGAGCCACAGATTTTTATGTATATCGATAACATAATAATATGTATGCAAATGTAATCGATAGCTGCCGAGATAAGGGTCGCCTCCGTTAAGGACGCATTAAGCGAATGCTCGGTTTCTAAAATTGCGCGGCGGTGGTTTTTTGCAACGTGCTGTGCTCGCATGTCCTTAGGAAAGTTTCTCGAGTGTCTTTTGCCTGGAGGCACATTTCAAAACCGGCGGGCCTCTAGGATCGGTTTTAAAACTCGTCGCGTGTCGTTTTATTTTTTTTTTCCTTCGCCGGCCAATTTGTAAACGCAAAGATCTCCGGAATTAGCCGAGGCCCCTGTGCTCTCCACCGCGTAATCATTATTTACAAGCCCGATTCTCTCATTTGATTGTTGACCCGCGTGTTTCCTCGGTTTTCTCTTATTTACTGCCTCGTTAAAGCCGCCTTACACGGAACTTATCGTATTAACTATTGTCACGCGATTCATCGATCAATACATTGTTCCCGGCGCGGAAAGTTTGAACAACAGGTATCGTTAGTTACGCGAGCATTCAGAAAATTGACATGTAAAACAAAGCGAGCCCAATTTACGGTCGGAAGGATGAATCGCGCATCAAGTCTGTCCTTACGACGCCGCCACGCTGCCCTCAAGATTTATGCCCACCGGTGCCAATTTGCACGGCGTGTATAATGAACCGCGAGCAACTAGGTAATTACTTGATTTCGTTCGCCCGGCAAGCCGAAGCTGATTTTCGGACACCTCGAGAGCCGCTCGAGCGGAATCGAGATCTCCTCGAGTGTACTTCAACGAACGTTTGCGATTTCTGCACCAACGGCTCTCGAGCCGGAACAACGTTTCTCTGGTGCCAAGATTACCAAGCGTTTCCTGTGAGATTGTTCTTTGTTACTGCCATCAGTCCTTTTCATTTTCTTCCTCAGTTTTTTAATACAGTGAACGTGTTAAATTGTATGCATTTAGAATGTTGTGTGAAAGTCTCCTCTTCTTCCTCGTCTCCTCTGCCGCTGTTATACTGAGAACCTGGTTCTCCCGTATTCTGTTTTTTGACTACAATGTAAAGACCTCTGTAAAGACTGTGGTTCTCGGCGGACAGACTTCGAGGTTCGATCAGTTAGTTGAACTGAAGCGCTTGAGCGAGAAGCTCCTCTTGTATTCATTTTGGTATTAAACTCTATTTTCTGTTTTTTCCCTAATTCGCGTACTACGGATTGTCAGCAGTAGCTTATTTCAGAACCTACAGGATTTCAACAGGTTATGGGCCCAGCACGCTTCCACTGCGCCAATCGTAGTCGTGATTCCGCGAGTTTAGTGAAAACCGGGTGAATTAAGTGAGAGTGTATCGCATTGCTAATTGCTTATTGAAAAGAACTGCTATTTAGAACAGTAGTGTCGTCGCGAAATTGTGTATCAGTATTATTGTCCTCTGTTACAATAAAAGACATATATAAAATGACTGAGAAAGATACAATCAATCTAATCAAGTTAGACGGCAAGAACTACCAGATGTGGAAATTTGGAATATCTTTCTTACTCGATGCAAAAGAATTGACGGAGTTTATCGATGGCACGGATGAAGAGCCAAATAAAACTACCAACCTGAATGCTTGGAAAGTATGGAAGAAAAATAGATCGCAAGCAGCTGTGATTTTGCTTAGTTCAGTAGACCAAGCGTTGCACCCGAACCTGATAAATTGTACGAGTCCTGAAGCCCTTTGGAATAAATTGCACGCACTTTACGGAGAAGCGAGTGAAGATGCAGCAGTTACTGCATGGCAGCAGTACTACGACTTCAAGATTACCGATAGTGAGCTCGTAAATGAGCAGATTGAAAAATTTGAGAGCATATGCAACAAGCTTGAGAGTGAAAATGAGAAGCCCACTGAAAAGTCAAAAATCTCAAAGTTATTAAACAGCTTAACACCAAGGTTTTCAGCATTTAGAATGGCATGGGAATGCACGGCCAAAAATGACCAAAAATTTGAGAATCTCATTGTAAGAATTATTCGGGAGGACAAGCGACTTAAAGAGTCAGAGGAGGAGATGTCTGCACTTGCTCTACAAGTAAATGCGATGAGAATGAAGAACATTGATGATGGAAAGGCCAATAGTGCGACGGTGATGGATAGAGAAGAGAGAGCAAAGAAAATACGCGAGTTAAAGAAAAGAACGAAGTGTAACTACTGTAAACAAGCTGGACATTGGGCCCGAGAATGTTGGGAAAGAAGAGAGAAAGCAGAAAAATACGAGAGAGACAGTGGTAATAAGAGCAGTGAAGGTACGACAAGTAGGGATGCGTATGTGTGTGAAATATCAGTGCTTAATACTGATACCACTTTGGAGGAGAAAGACATCTGGATCGGAGACACGGGTGCGAGCATGCATATGACGCCGTGTAAAAGTTATTTTTGCCATCTTGAACCGTCAACTACTGTTCCGCACGTGCGCACTGCTGACCATCAGTTGCTACCTACAGCCGGGATTGGTACAATAAACATTCAAGTGGACCTAAACGGTAAAGTCTATGATAGGCAGCTCACAAATGTTCTTTACGTGCCTACTTTGAAGAGGAACCTTTTTTCTATAACGGCTGTTAACAGGAAGAAATTTTCCTTCCACTCGTACAAAGAGCACTGTCAGGTAAAAGACAGAGAAGGAAAGTTGTCGTGCGTCGGCGTACGTCACGGTTCCTTATTTCGTATGCTACTAAGGGTGGTGATTCCTGTGGAGTGCAATTTAGCAGTCGTCCCTACCCTAAAATTATGGCACGAGAGGATGGGTCATATAAATGTACAGGCGATTAAGGCTTTGGAAAACTCGGCGGCGGTGGTAGGTCTAAACATCAACAGCAGAGAAGACTTTTTTTGTGAACCATGTGTATTGGGCAAGCAAACCAGAAGACCTCATAAAATAGTTGAGAAGGACAAGAATTTCCAACCGGGTGAGATGATTCACACAGATGTCTGCGGCCCTATCAACGTTGAGTCTCCAAGAGGTTCGAAATACTTTTTACTTTTTAAGGACGAGTTCTCGGGCTATCGCGTAGTGTATTTTTTGCGTCAAAAATCAGAAGTGTTTGTTGAATTTAAGAATTTTGAAAATTTAATATTGAGACAAACGGGAAATAAATTGAAAGTTTTACGTTCGGACAATGGTACAGAATATACATCTTTCCAATTCTCTGATTTTCTAAAAGAAAAAGGTATTGTACACGAATTTTCGTCTCCATATATTCACGAGCAGAACGGACGTGCAGAGCGTGAAATTCGCACAATTACTGATTGCGCTAGATCAATGATGATTGGTAAAACCGTGGCAAAACAACTCTGGACGGAGGCTGTAAATACGGCGGTCTATTTGTTGAATCGCGTTTTATGTAAACATAATGAAAATAAGACTGCATATGAATTATGGTTTAAACAAAAGCCGGAGGTAGATCATTTAAAAATCTTCGGATCTGTCGCTTATTTAAATATCCCCAAAGAAAAGAAAAGATCGAAATTTGAACCCAAAAGTAAGAAAATGATTTTTGTCGGATATAATAATAACTCGAAAAATTATCGTTTGTGGGACCAAGAAAGTCGCAAAATCTATGTTAGTAGTGATGTGGACTTTAACGAAAAGATCGCGGATAAGGAAAATGAGAGAGACAATAGGGATTTGTTTACTTTTGAACTTGACGTTAATAGAAGTAAGGCAAATATAGAAGAAACCGTGCACATAAATGAAGAAGGAGCTCGAAACTTAGAACAAAGTCAGGCGGAAAACATAAATGTGAATGATGAAGTTAGCAGAGAAGGAAATGGACGTTTGCGAAACAGAAATTTATTGAGTCGACCGGACTGGTACGGAGTACCGCTAGCTTATAGTGTCGATGTTGCTCCAAGCTCATATGATGAAGCCCGCCTATCTGATGATTCCGACAAATGGAAAAATGCAATGGATGAAGAAATGGCCGCATTGAAAGAAAACCTGACTTGGAAATTGTGTGAGCTACCTGCTGGTCGTAAAGCTATTGGATGCAAGTGGGTATACGCTTTAAAAACTAATGGCGAAGGGAAAATTATACGGTACAAAGCACGGCTAGTCGCCAAAGGTTTTTCTCAACGCGAAGGTATCGACTATTTTGAAACTTTCGCGCCAGTAGTTCGATATGAATCCATACGACTTGTACTTTCGATATGCGCAAATAAAGATCTTGAGATGTCAAAATTTGACATAAAGACTGCTTTTCTCTATGGCGAACTAAAAGAGGTTATATACATGGAACAGCCACGGGGATACGAGTGCGGACAAAATTTAGTGTGTAAATTAAATCGAAGTTTGTACGGACTTAAGCAATCACCTCGATGTTGGAATGAAAAATTTGTTAAATTTTTGAATAAATTTAGTTTTAAAAGCTTAGAAAGCGATAAGTGTGTTTTCATAGGAACAGCTAATAACGATATTCTGTATTTGGTACTGTATGTTGATGATGGGCTAATAGCATCAAAATCGCAAAGTGCAATAGATACGGTATTGTGTAATCTACAAAATGAATTTAAAATAACTACAGATAATAAAGTTGACCAATATATTGGGTTCGAAATTGAACGGGATCGTAGAAATAAAACATTAAAAATAAAACAATCGAACTATATTAAGAAAATTCTACGAAAATTTGCAATGGACGAAGCTAATGCAGTAAGTGTACCTGCTGAACCGGGATTAATTTTAAGTGCAATAAACTCGGACGAAAAAGACGAGAAGGGGGCATGCGAAATAATCCCCTACCGAGAAGCCGTTGGCTCCCTTTTGTTCGCTGCAAGGGTAACACGACCAGACATCGAGTATGCCGTAAATACAACTAGCCAATTTTTAAATAATTATCGGACAATACATTGGAATGCAGTTAAGAGAATATTAAGATATTTGGCCGGAACAATAGACTATGGGATTGTATACGGAAAAAGTGGGAGCATGCTTGATTTGATTGGATACACGGATGCAGATTATGCTGGATGCTTGGATACTCGGAGGTCGCGAAGTGGTTTTGTTTACCTGTTAAATAACGCCCCTATCAGTTGGTGCAGTCAGCGTCAAGAAATAGTTTCACTATCAACTACTGAAGCTGAATATATTGCCCTAGCGCATGGCACAAAAGATGCAATTTGGTTACAAAGAATGTTATCAGAGTTGAATATACAAGTTGAAAGAGTCAGAATTCATGTCGACAATCAATCCGCAATTAAACTCGCGAGTAACCCGGAATTTCACAAAAGATCTAAACATATTGATGTACGTTATCATTTTATCCGTGAAATTTTAGAAAAAGGTGTAATTGAAATTAATTATGTAAAATCACAAGATCAACTAGCGGACATACTAACAAAACCATTATCGAAAGAGCGTTTTTGTTATTTACGAAACTTAATTAATGTAACTCTGTAAGAAATGTGAGCGATAGTCCTAAATAAGTAGAACTGTTAAATTAGGTATTTAGAAGTTATCTAAAGAGTGCTCGTATGAATGAAAAAAAAAAAAAAAAAAAAACCTACTCTGCTGTAGTGGGAGCGATAATTCTAAATGAGTGGGAGTGTTAAATTGTATGCATTTAGAATGTTGTGTGAAAGTCTCCTCTTCTTCCTCGTCTCCTCTGCCGCTGTTATACTGAGAACCTGGTTCTCCCGTATTCTGTTTTTTGACTACAATGTAAAGACCTCTGTAAAGACTGTGGTTCTCGGCGGACAGACTTCGAGGTTCGATCAGTTAGTTGAACTGAAGCGCTTGAGCGAGAAGCTCCTCTTGTATTCATTTTGGTATTAAACTCTATTTTCTGTTTTTCCCTAATTCGCGTACTACGGATTGTCAGCAGTAGCTTATTTCAGAACCTACAGGATTTCAACAGAACGTCATGTTGCATTTAACTCATGAACGTAAATCAAAGGAAAAATTATCTATGTTTAAGTATTGTCCGGGTTTGCTTCGCATACCCGACCGTTTATTTTTATTGTGTCTGTCCCAAACCCTGCTTAGGTAGAAATTTTATAAATCTACACGCAGCACCATAATTTTAATTACTATCCATCATAAAAAAAAACCCCAAGTAATAGATTGAGGCCCACATCTGTTTTTTACAACCTACCATCCCTTAGGACAACCGTGCTCCGTTATTTTCTTCGTTACCACCACCTTCACCTTTCCCTCTCTTCTGTACTTTCCCTCTCTTCAACTATTGTCTCCCACCACTCATTTTTTCAACCCCAAAAAACCCACCTAACAACCTCTAAGATTGTTTTGCCGATAGTCAGATTTTTCTCAACCACCGTACGACTTAGTTCGTTGTAACACCGTAAAATCACGTGTACAAAGTTATTAAATAAATACGGATTATTGTTTAAGTTATTTAAACAACAAGTGTCTCACTTATGATTTCACCATCACCAACACCAAGAACCACAACGAGCCCTCACGAAATTAATTTTTCGTTGAGCGCAGCCGGATACGATTAAACATAAATCGATTCATTTCCCGTACACACCAAGTATTCTTCAAAATTTTAACGATCTAATTCAGAGGAAATCAAGAATAAAAATGTGTGGCCCCGGGGGCTGTCTTGTTTTTCTAGTTTGGCGTTCAACGCGTTGTAGCTAGGACCACCGGCCCGTCAAAATGGTGGATTCGACGCTGCGAACGACGGAAAATTGCGTCCGGATCTGAACAAACACGTGACCACGATACTATTTACTCTAGTAGTTGCTGGTGTCTAGAGTAACGGTCCGATCGTGTACCAGGAACCCACAGCGAGGGTGTGCGGATCAAAGACCCCTATATTTCTCTCGTTCCCTCTCCCATCGCGAAAGCGTCTTCTCTCATCGGCTGAAATTGTGTTAGAGTGCCATTACTCGGCTTGGACAACGGAGACAAGTTTTCCCGGGCCGTTTGCGTAAGCGTTCTTTCAAGCGCACTCACATTAATTTCATCCCGGCGAAAGACAGAGAACCTTGAACCCCTCGCGAGTCAACTTTAATGATTTCGTCGGTGACATTTACCGCAACCGGAAATTGCAATTTGCCCGAGTAATTACGGAGTTGGAAAAAGATCTGCGGATGGAAAATGGAGTATATCACGAGGTGTCGGGAATGGTCGTTTGACTCCGTCGCGGCTTTTCGTGCCGAGAATAAGCGACCGAAAATGTCTCTCTTAATCAGAACTGGCAGCAGGATGCTGAACCAGTTTAGTCGGAACAAAGACGTCTGCGTAGATCAGCACTAGGGGAAATCAAATGTTCGATTTAAAGGATAGAAATAGGCTACAACCGGAGGAGGTGTCGTTACCATCTAAAGATCAACATGGACATTCCTCACTTTTCTTTTTTAGTTTTTCTTCTTTTGGTAAGAGTGTTTATTTTAGGAACTCGCGACTCGTCACATTACGTTGAAACCTTACCAAAAAACGAGCAACCAAAAATATACAACCTGGGAAGAATTAACTGTTGGAATACAACGATAATACGAATAAGAGACTTAGGTATAAGGGTACATCTTAGGTATAAGGCGTAAGGGGCGGTTGTACTCAGGGATGGAAGGGCCCGGGCGAGGGCATAAAGTCGGGACCGTCGTCGGTCCGGGAAAAGCAGCTAGCCTGAGCACATCGCTACACTGTAGGGGTTACTAAATATAAGATACGCGGAAACACTGTGGCGTTTAGTAAACTAACCTATTTACATTAGTAATAAAGTATTTAAGGTATAAAGTGTGGTTTATTAAATAGCGTCTCCACATTAAAGACATTTCCAACATTAACAGTAAGGTGTTGCACTAAAACGTCCCGACAGATCAGTGCCAGGGAATTCATTGGCTCGTCGAGAGTGGAAGGCGCGAACCGTAGGAAGTATCGTTAGCGTCTAATAGAAGGATGATGACATTGCATCTTCCAGGGATCTCAATACACCCATCATCCCTCTCGAGTGACTCGTTACCCAATCAATTTGGCAAACGCAGGCAGTCCCGCTGTTTACGTCCGGCGCCGAATGGAGCGTCCTTGCACCGGCAACATCCGTAGAGGGAATGAAGCAAGTTAGCAAAAGGGGCGAACAGGAGAAACAGGGATGAAGAGAAATGGTTGGGAGGGCGAAGGGAGCTGGCTGGATTTCTAGAGGCAAAGTCAAGTCGGACGAGTCCGAGGGAGTCCAAGAATCGGTCGGCTCTGGCACGGCCAGCCAAGCTACGTATTCAAGGCTATCAACCTCTAAGCTTCCATTAACTGCTGACTGCCGATGTGTGCGCGTCCGTCTGCGGCCAACACGTACAAAGGGTCATACCCATTCCGTGGTATTTTACCCTCACTGCTGCCCGCAATTTTGCGGTCCTAAGCCCGCCGACTGATTGCATTGCCGGAATTTTTATCGCGTTGTACCTTGGACGCGCGTCATCGAAAGCGAGCATGCAGATTCCAGCGCGAGCGCGCGATTTCTATTAAATCGGACGGAATGATTCTATCGCTTCGTTGTCCCTTCGTTGTCAGACGTTGACCCGCGGGGGACCATCGAACATCCGGGCCAGTAATTTTATGTTTTTTTCAAAATCGGAACTTTTGGCTTCGGTCTCCTCTTCTTTTGTATACTTTGAAAGCATAAACGGTTAAATCAGGCCATTTTTAAGATGACACTGAAACTGTAAAAGGTAAGACGATTTTTATTATCTTTACATTTAGTCATCATTGGTCACAGCATAGTTTTAATGCCATTTCGCTGACCTCTACTGTCTGCCTTAAAAAAAATTGCTCCACCCGTGATTCAAGCCACCTGATAACGCTATTCTTCGGATCTTCGTCTTCTTCAAACCTGCACGATACAAGCCATTGTTCGAAGTTTAGAAAAATGAGGTAATCACCGGATGCGAGGTCAGGGCTGCCGAGTGGGTGGTCCAAGATTTCCCAACAAAGTCTCTGCGAGTCTTATCAGATAATGTAAATCACAGGTGAAGGAACTTTTTGAAGAAGCTAGCTGAAGCTGCAAAGAATCTATTGAAATCTATGACGATTATATGAAAATCATATGCATCTATGATCAATAAATAATATTTGTAGTTGGTTCCTGTGTCTTGCAATTTATGCAAAAAGTTTCAACGATCAAGAATTATTACCTTTTAATTCGTACCTTACTTGGATACGTTGCGCTTCGGGTTACGGGAAATGTTGAAAAATTGATAATTTTTATTTTTGGAGAGAAGCGTCGTGGTTTTTATTTGTGGCGGGGTTGGTCGTGTGGAGTACCGTTAAAGGGATTACAAAATTTATGAACCAAGAATGAGCGTTGATCAATGTGACCCACATATCAGTTGCTTTCGATGCACGGCTTCCTGAAATGGAAATGTGAGTGATATGGGAGGCACTGCACACACGCGTTCTTTATACGATCGATGATATCGAGAGATATGGGGAGGCATTAAGGAATTATCGTGCACGAACCGCATCGCGTCGTGGTTCTTTTTTCGGGATCGACAGTCGGCCAAGATGGTGGCGAGATACACCGGTTCGACGCAGAGGGTGGCGCTAACAGGTTCATCTTTGCTGCACAATGAGTCATGCCTCGACTATAAAAACTAGTCCGACCAGGCAGCTCGGACAAAATACCTGGAGATCGAGCCTTGATTCCAGATTTATCTCCGAGCGAGTTACCGACCACGTTTTTGTCGCTTTTGTTGCACAACAACACGCCGCACGAATAAGATACTCGGCCTCTACGTGATAATTTAAATAGTAACAGGCCCAAGGATACATACTACAACGCGTATACACATCGATTTATCGTGGGATTACTGGCGCAGGAAGCCCGAGTTAATTTGTACAACTCCCGCTCCGATCACGATTTTATCAGAAACGAATTAACTACGGAAAAGCGGTAATAAGTATAGTTTTCTGGTCTCGCGGGGCGCAGAGAGTGCGCGCGCGGGCCTCGGCCTCGGACGGACCGCGGCTCGATCTTCGATCGATTCCAGAAGATCTCCTCGGGATCGTGACCTTCGTTCGGTCATTATAGCCGTCATAAATCATTCGGGGAAATTACATCGCAAGCTCGCGTGATGAGAGAATTACTCGTCAGTGTAGAAGGGAATATTCACCGCGGAGCGGTACGAAACAGTTTCCTCGGTTGTTACCGGAGAGATTGTACAAAGCCTCGAAAGATTACCCCATTCAAACTATCATCGGTCTGTGTATGCCCCGCGAGAGCGCGAGCGCACGCCTAAAATAAACGCGCCCGCCGAAACTTCTGTCGATTTCGTTTCATAAAACGAAAACAGAACGAGCCGACAGGAAATATCAACGGGACAGGGCAAAAAAATTCGCACGACCGTATCTGCTCGCCGATAACTTCGTATCTCTTTACAACGCGCCGCTAGTTTTTGATTTTAACTAAAAAAAAAAAAAACGCCGGTCGCTCGCAACCTTTCATATTTTTCATCGAACGCTGATCGTATTATTGTCCATTTTCACGGCGGAGCGAATATGTTTTTGTTGCGAAACGTTCGCGAACGTTCTTTCTCTCTCTCCCTTTGTTCCTTTTTTTTACACGACAGTCGCTAACCTTCCAATTTCGGGTCGTATCAATTTCTGTCGTCGACCGGTTCGTATATAAACAACCGGCGCGATAATTACGATCAAGGGTCGCGCACCGGATCGACTCGGATTCGATGCGCACGCGGCGCAGTCGCGGCGTTCCACTGACAGATAACAAAACGGGCCGAGCAGAACGTTGATTAAAACTGCAATTATTGCGCGTGACCACAGGATTCGATAAAAGCCGAAACGCCGGTCTGTCTCCGATGCACGGCCCGAATAAATGGATAGGGGCCACGGGTCGCAGTTGTCGACCGGCCAGAACCGATCCACGAAGATTTACCGAACGTACGCCAGAAAGAAATTATCCGATGCAACTTTCTCTCGCTGTTCTGTACGCGCGTTCTCGAACCCGTTTCAACCACCGAACAGTGGGACGTTTGATCCGAAAGAGCGGAAAAATTTCCATTTTCAGAAATATCTCGAAATGAACATAATTTAATACGCGTAGTTCATCGACCATTCTGGCCATAATGTGGTACAATTTCTTTCACATTCATTGATTATTAATTGCAGTTTCACGGATTTAAAGAAGTCCGTCTCAAAATTTGTCAAAGCTAAAATCATTATTTACAACTTCGTTACTTGCCGAATGTAATTACCGTGAAATGTTATTATATTAAATATGCTAGGCTTTGAGTTAAGATTAAACTTATTCAGCGTCGAATAAAAAAATAGAAATTTTATTCTTGTGGAGTACGAATGGCGATTTTCAAAATGTGAAATCACTTTATAATTTTATTATTGAGAAATTGAATTCGTCCGTTCGCTTCGCTGCGCGCCATTGCAGTCACAGCTGCCATGATCGTCCTTGAAATGTAATCCCGTCGCGATTTCGTTGTAATTACCCGAACGATAATTCGTTTCTGATTATTGAAATTCATTCCAGCGCAGCGGTTTGAAAAACGAGGCTTTCCCTCGTACCGTAACACGAAAATTATTGGTTTACCAACATTTCACGTTGATGTCTCGTAATAAAGAAAACGGCGAGTTTGTTTCTGCAAGCTGTTTCCGTGTAATGGATTACTCTTTTCCCTGTTTAGCGTTACGAATTAACAGACAACCTGTATTTAGACCTCGGAAAAATGTATTCCTGAATCCAACGAAGGAAAAAGACCGGTACTATTAATCTTCTTCTTGCTATAATATGTAGAAAGGTCCATTTCCGAAGATCCAGTTTGTGAATGATCGATCAGTAAAGCACCAGGCTTTAATAACAGTTGTACTTTCTAATAATTTGCTTCGTAATGATGTGATTAATTTCAGACCACCCGGTAGTAATCGGTTCTTTACTATTATTCGTATACTATTAACTGGGGTAATGCTGGCACATCATTCGAAGAACATTAACCAGAACAATTTTTCTTTAATATTGTTTCAACAATTCACGATATTTTCCATTTAACGGTTATTTCGTTGATAAACTAGGTGGACGTGATTTCGTCTAGCTATGCTACATTTAGAACGGCATTAAATGACCTTTACTCACCTTGGAAAACAAAACTGTTACACGTCAGTGAATTGGTCTCAGAATAGGCTTGTTGTGTATGGTAATTAGGGTATAAGGCAGAGTGTTGTATACACTTTAATATATATATAATTACTTATAACTAAGTTAAGTCAACGACCATTGCCTCGCTGAAAATACCGGTTCTCGTTCGATCACCGAAGTTAAACAACGTAGGGCGGGGAACGCACTAGGATGGGTGACCGCTCGGTAAAAAGCCGGGAAGTGACCCTCTGGGTGCGTTTCACTTGTTGTTGGCAAAATAGGTGGTTCGGAACCCACCTTAATAAAAAGTAGGTCCCGTTGAAATTGGAAATTACGCGATAGTTGAGGATTGGTAAAGGGAGAGGTGGTGGAATGGATTTGAAACCCTGAGGGGACCAAATATCATTACATACTTATAATTAAGTTGCACTAATGGTACACGGAGTGGATAGAAAAGGTTATGCATGTGCATATCGCAGTGCACCGTAGACGACTGACTACCGACGATCGTCATGCGACAGACAGAGAGCGTACACTATGACGATCGCTCCCAAAAGACGATCACTCTCTTTCAAGCGCGCCTCGACGCAACCAGCCCCAACAAGGCTGTACACTGACCTAAAGAAAAACATACAGTTTCGTATAAAAAAAAAAGCAGAGGTCACGTGAAAGCACGTAGACCTAGAGAAGATTCGTGACCACCATGAGACGTCTTCCCCGAAACAGAGGGAGTTTCAGTTGAAATATTTTTTACAAGTTTGGAAAATAATTTCATGCGAATCTTCAAACGGAACACCCTGTATATAAGTTTTGGCATTAATTGGTACGTATAAGCGTGGTCCACTGCATCATTCGCGCGCGTCGCTTTTCGCGAGCGGGCTGAATCTTCGAAAGCCAAACAAAAGCGAAGGATTTTCTCGCAGGCGAAGAAGAGCGTTGGCCGTGTGAGATATAGCCGGGTCGATCCCCCGTGTCTTAGGGTGCGTACAGGTGGAAAATACCGATAAAAAGTTTCCTGAATGAATTATGAATCCCAATGGCTGACGGTCTGTGGATGCGAGTGTAAACCGACCCGTCCGCTCATTCATTCGTATCCCGGCTACGTTTTATGGGAATTCCATTGCAAATATTTCAATACACGCGGAGGAAGGTGGCTCATGGGACGACCTTGCCTCATCCAGCCTTGCTCCCCCTCGTATCATTTCCATCGTATATCACGCATTTGCCACGGCGTGGCGTGCATTCCTATCGCGCGGACGCACCATCGTTCGCCCCCCCCCCCACCCATCCCGAACCCTCGACTCCCCTTTTACGAACAGGAATCCGAAGGCGGATGAATGATCGGAGTACAAATCAAGACAACGGACGATAGACGGACGATCGATCCTCCGTTCCGCTCCGTTCCGTTTCGACGGGCCAAAGTTTCGCCTTTTACCGGTCTAATGAATCAGACTAAGGCCCTCCGCTCTCCCGAATTACAGCAAACTTCTCCAGATGCTGGCTCAATGCATAATCCGATCACTATGATTCTCGATCCGCTTTTATTTTTGCTCAATAGATAGACGTCCGTAACTTTCGCCTTTTAACCTCTTGTCTTGTGATTTCTTTCACAGTTACCGGTCCAAGAGGTTTAACATTTTATTTGAAAAGCTCCGTTAGAGATATCGAGACGCGACTTGGACCGCTTCGTTGCGACACTCTTCAAGCTTCAATGCAAAAATTTTCACAAATAAGATATTCGATATTACAATAAGCGGTACACATATCACTTTTTCAATTTTGGCAAAGGTCCTCAGCGACAAAACTTGGTCATTCCTAAAGAACAGTTATCTTAGAATGACTTTTGAAAGACTTCTAGCTTTCTTTATGAGAAGAATAGAACACGATTAAGAAAAGATGTCAAGCCCGAGTTTTATCTGTAAGAGTCAAAACACGGCTCTTCAGGTTGTACAGTTTGTAACGCTTCTGTACAGCTTCAGTACAATGAAGACGATGGAATAACGGTAATAAAGGGAAAAGGGCTCGGCACTTTTTCACAGCACGCCCGTCCCTTTGAAACCAGGGAATCTCACTCTCTCTCTCTCTCCCGCGAAAGACTTTAGTCTTCCTTCGGGACGGGGGCACTTAAAGTTACGTTCTTGCCGGCGAGTATCTCGAAGACGTTACCGCGAACCGTAGACGCAAAGAACCGCAACGCGCCACGGCTAATTTTCAGTGGTTCCTCCGCTTGTAATTCAACGTTGTTGTCGCGGGGACCCGTGGTGGTACAGTCGCGAGACTCGTTCACCTGCGCGCCGAGGCGATGCGGTTTCTTCACCGAGTAGGTATATCCGATGAAAGATCGAGCCGATCGGCGATGTTGTTTATTATGAACCGGGCGCGCTTGAAAAATTTTCATAAACGCAATTAAATATATATCCCGCAGGTATCCGACGATCGTCGCCTCATTAGCATAGCGATATTCAGCGATACGGTCATAAATAATCGAATCGTAACGTTTATCGTAACGTTGGAAATCCCGTAAAACGGCCGGCTGACGTAATAAATGGCCACCTCAAAGTTACTGCTTGTACCGAACAGCAATCGGCCGGGGCTATCATCAACTACGTTATTTTATATTCTATCCGTGTATCATAACTCCGGGGAAAATTTAGTTCTAATGCCTGGTTATCCTCTAATTACCAAGTTTTAATGCGCGATAACGCTCGAAACTTTTTGCCTGATAAAGAAGGGAACACAGCGCCACGTCGTAGCGCGTTGGTACAGCGCCGATGTTACGAGCCCGCGAAGAAAAGTATTAAATTGGTCGGTGGTTAATAGCTTTTCTATCCATTACGGCGAAAATAAATCAAAACACAGAAGCACAACAGTTATAATCACGTTTCCCCGGCGCGGCGCGGCGGTTTTCTCTTATTCAGCGTGGCAAGTGTTTTCGAGCGCGTCGGAAGAAATCACCGGCGACGGCGTCGGCGGTCGCGGTCTCGAATAACAACCGGCGACGACGAGGTTATCGCCATTGAATTAAGAGTGACGTTTTAACGGGGACGAAAGCGGTGAAAAGGCACAAATCAAAACAGAGACCCGCCGCGCAGCAAAGGTGACCCGAGTCTCTTCGATTTCTCCCCCCCCCCCCTCCCACAATGCCGATGTTCGAGTCGCGATATTAATCAAGGTGTTAGGTACACTTTCCGTAATCCGCGGGCCAAATTTCAAACGAATTGTCCCGGGATCTCGTTTCGGGCGACCAGCCCAGCCACCGGGCGTTTTATAAATGGTCCCCGTGGAATAAGGTATTACGGGCATTAGTAAAGGGTTGTCAACGTCTCCCGCCGAACCTGCCGCACCAGCTGCCGGTACCAGCTCCGAGCCTCGGCGAATTAAGCGGTCTTAAACGTTCCTTGATACTCCTGTCGACGTATTGAATTATTTTTCACCGTGACACTGCACGGCCGCGTCCACGCCGGAATTTTTAACGACTCTCGAATGCGGTAATAAAATGTTGCGCTCGAACGCCCCCGTCCCTCCATCACGGAGAGGAAGAAAGAAAGGGTGGGAGAGACAGAGAGAGAGAGAGAGACGAGGAGGTAACGGTGCACGAAGGAGATTTCACGTTGCCCGAGATCTGTTACATTTCCCATTAACCGCGCCACTTGTCAGGACCATTACGCATCTATGTTTAATTTGTTTGGTTTTTTGTCACTCCGTCCGCGAGAAAACAATTTACCGGCGACGGTAACGACGTTAACTCGCGAATGATTCAAACGCTCCCCCAACGAACGGACAGACACAGCAGGTATAAAGTACGCGGTAAAAGATTATGCAAGATTTAGATGCCCTTACCTGCCCGTTAATTTTCAACCATTCTTTTTATCAGCGACGACCTATTACGAACAAATCTATCGGACACTCCAAGAAAGAAGAACTCGAAAATTCTTTTAAATCTTGTACTTTCAGTACTTCGTGTACACTGCACAATAGAACGTCTTGGTGTCACCTACAAGAATACGTCATCAAAACTATAGGTTTCCACTAAAAATATCAATTGAAATCTCTACAGATATTCCCAAGGTTACCGCAATGTCAAACAAATACAATCACCATTCTCTTCTACAACTTTTGTCTGAAACATTTTTTTTAACGCATATAAATTTCAAGTAATAGAATTTTGTTAAAAAAAAAAAGACGGGTGTTGCAACGCACTGTGCATCATGCCAATTTTCTGCTTGCCGGACGATGAGCGCCGCTGTTTCGAAGCAACAGGCGAATCTCGCGTCGCGTCGGATCGTGCGCATTTCAATCGTACTTTTAATGTTTCCATTTGGCTGTGCCTAGGCCGTTGATTGGTTATCGCGTCGTGTAAATCCCGGAGATTTTAATATCGGCCCGGACCGTATGATTATCCGCGCCTCGAGCGCGTCACTCGACACGTATGTTTAATCGCGTTGCTACCTCCGCCGTCACGAAATTACCCGGCCGTGTTTAGCGCTTGTTTCGCGCGAAACGCGTCAGCTTCGGAATCAATGTTCCCCAGCGAATAATTAGACGTCGGTATGCGGGAACGATGCGATGGATCTCGCGAAGTTCCTACGTCTCTCTCTCTCTCTCTCTCTCTCTCTCTCTCTTGTGGACGCACCCGTGGGGTACCATTACTTCACCCGTTGGGACGGTGAAATTGAACGTTGCCCGATACCGGCCTGAGCCGTACCCGGTAACGGTTATTCGCGAGAACCGCGGATCGTATCCTGCGGAAACGGCGGGTCTTTATATCAACCTGCGAGGCACCGAGTCTCTTCTCCCCTCTTTTTCTTATTTACCGGTCTCCTCCCCAAGTTCCGTTCCTCCTGTTCCACGATCGTACCGCTCTGTGTTTGGAAAATTGATCCTCGATGTGTATTCCCCGGGGAAATACAGGGATTCGAGAGTGATATTACCAGGCGGTTTAAAAAAGCAGAACGATAAATGGAATATCGGTATTCCTGGTCGTGGCATGAATCTCCTCCCCCGTCGATTGCTCAAAGAGGATGCCGGCCATTGGTCGACTTTCAAGCTTGCTAACCACGAAAAAATTGTAATGTATTGTAGTATTGTACGGAACGAGTATTTTTATTAAACTCCCTTTTATAATTGAAAACGCAAACAAGAAAATATAATCAAAAGGACAAATCACACGCACACAAACCACAGTAAACAATTTAACGTTACACAATTTAACACACAAATCACACTTTATAATATGTATATGTATCGTATTATGTTGTATCGTTCTGTGTCTTTTCGTATCGTTTCGTATCGTTTTGTTCGTGTTCATGGCGACGCGTGACACCGCCGGTTGTTTGGCGAATTGATAGAAGCGGCGAAACGCGAACGTTGATCGGGAAAAGCGAGACGATACGATACGATACGGTACGGTACGGGACACGACAAAACGATACGAAACGATACGAGAAGACACAGAACGATACGCATAATACGATACATATACATATTATAAAGTGTGATTTGCGTGTTAAATTGTGTAACGTTAAATTGTTTACTGTGGTTTGTGTGCGTGTGATTTGTCCTTTTGATTATACTTTCTTGTTTGCGTTTTCAATTATAAAAGGGAGTTTAATAAAAATACTCGTTCCTTACAGTATTGTATTGTGCGAATTAACGTGAACACAGGTCACTTTATTGCGAGAATACTTTATTAATAAACACGATTAATATTCGTGTTTAATGGGTTTTGTTTGAAATGCTCGTCAACAGTCTGGCTCGATATTTAATGGGTTAACAGCATAATTGAATCTGACACAGAATAGCGCAAGAGATCTACGCTTCTACAGAAAAGATTCTTGACAGGATTACGATGACAGCACTGAATACATTATCTATAGTTATCTCTTTCCCGAATTTACGAAAGAATAGATGAAGTGTTTGAAATATCAAGATTGGACTCACGAACAAGTGCTGGAGATCGCTTCGAGGACAATGACGTTGCTTACTGCATAGCCGACAGAACTGCCGTGCATCGTTTTTTATATTCAAACTTGCATTTCTGCATTTTATTTCAACCGAAGAACATCTTCTCGGCGCACTCTTTTTGAGAAATAATGACATCATATAATGTCACTCTTATTTTTAAAATTTTACCCTTAACTGCAATCTTTTGGTAGATTAAAGCGTTGTTCACTAATTGATGAGCAAAACGAATCATATTAAAAACTTGAGACGCGTGATTTTATTTAATAATAATATTGACCATTGCCCGCTGATCGCGATTACGCTATTCTCCCTTAATAGATTCGCTGCCAATTAGAGATATCTCGTAGTAAGCGAAGCATCTGTACCAAAATTGCCAGCTACGAGATGTCTTGTAGTGTTTTCTTTTTTTTATTACTGTAAATCTATTTTAGTACTATAACTGCAACTAAATATTATTATATTTTGCGAAAATCTATGTGTTTTCCTTAAAATAAAATCATGGCGCCTAGGGCAAAACGCTCTAAATTTGACCGACAGTAAATGTTTCAACCAGTTAACTGTGTTCGACGCGTATACATGTCAATCCAAATCTCTATCTCCTTTTTTGCAAATTTTCAAGAATGATTTATTAATTTTTTACCAAATAAAAGTATAATCATTCCTCGTTTTTCGTAAAACTTATAATAGAACCATTTGCCCTGCGTTTGACGTATATATTCGTCATTGCTTGATTTTAATTCCGCATGCAGTGGGGGATTTTTAAATCTAAATTTCGCAGTTAAGAGATTAACATCTGTATTAATGTTTTCGGCGCTCGGGTTCGATCAGTTGTTACTATTTAATAGCATGTTTGCTATGTATTTAACGACGATCAATTTGAATGTCAAAAATATAAACATTACCATAACACTGATATGGTATGCAATAAGTGAAAGGTTGGTTGATGTGGCTCTTTAAATGTTCAAATGTATCGCCAAATATCGATTGGTTAGTACATCGATCAATGAGAATTTGCCTACTTCAAATGTTTTGACAGTTTGTGTTGCAGTGTCTATCCTACAGTCATGGAACCGGCACGTGTTTGTACTGTCGTTTAAAAATTTAAAAATTTAAAAATAAGAGGGTTTTTCTGTTCTTAAAAATATATCCTAATTCTTTTCACATATAGCAAGTGAGTATTGTTAGTGGTACTTTTCTCTACTATTTTCAACCCACAATTCAATAACATATACAATTAAAAGGAAACATTATTACTTCACAGACGCAATTATTTTTCTTGAAAATGGTCTAAAATAAGACCGAAACGTCGTTAAATATATTACAAACATGCTATTAAATAGTAACAATTGATCGAACCCGAGCGCCGAAATTAATAAACATTAATACAAATTTCAACATTTTCCGATCGATAAAAATTGAATATTTAAGAGATTAACGATCGGAACAACTTGCCCCTAGAACACTGAGCTGTGTCCCCTATACGCTCGCTCGCGGTATCAGGTGTGGTTCGGCGATCGACGTGTTAATTACGCGCGCAGAACGGGGACGCGTTTAATCGAAGGAGGTCGATCGTCTGGTTCGGCTCGTAAAGCTCGTCGCTGGTCGAGTGTCGGTGAATCGGCAGAGGTCCGAAAGCGATCCTCATCTGCGGGATTACCGTGGTTTAAGGCAGAAAAGCGGACACGGGATTCGCGAGCGTGTAGGAGCAAAGCGGGCGACGCTGGTTGGTAGCGTAAGTCGGCGTACACGTATACCGTGGCCGATAGTATTCAGAACCAAAGTATTCGAGAGCTCGAGTGGATGGGTCTACGTGATCGGAGTCCAGATAGCGTGGCCAGACTTATGGCGAGAGCCCTCGCGGATCCCATCCCGCGCAATAAATGTTGTAACATATACACCGGGTCCGGGCATACACGCTCCCGGGCCTCTGACGGCGCGCTGATACCAGGACCGGACTTTATTTAATTAATGTAACCGATACCTGCGCCCGTGTCAATGCAACTGCTCGCTCGTTTCAATCGTTCATTTGTACTCTGCGCGCCTACTACCGCGCCGATACGCGCCGAGCCGCGCCTCGCCACGTCGAGAGCCAGTCCGTGCGAATTCGAGCAACATTCGTCGGTGTACGTTACGTTTAATGGCCGAACGTGGTTAAATACGTGTACCGACGAGGTACCGGATTGTTATCGAACGACGCCGCGCGCCGCGCCGCGCCGGGAGCTTCTGAAAAAGAGAAAGCTAAACGCCGGCCGGGGTTACACGCTCCAACACCAATTTACGCCGAGCAACCAGCCTGCGATGTACGAAACTGCTTTCGCAATTTCGGCTCCAGACACTCGTGAATATTACTGGCTGTGTCGGAGCTAGCGTCTCTGCTCAACCCTTAATCGGACCCGTGATTTTTGGACGAAGTGGAAAAATCACCGTTGTACTTCATAGGGGTAGAAATTAGCTTTGCACACATCGTTTTCTCACCGAGTCTCGCAATTTAGAGAGGCAATACCAGAAAAAATCGGAAGTCGAAAAATAAGGACAGATTCTTACAGCTGCATTCTTACAGGTCTATCGTGTTAGATGCAATTCCTCTGCAACGTGCTAACAAAATCCGGAAGATTATATAAAAACCACGAGAACTGTGAGCAGATCTCGTGTCACATTTGAACTCGTGCAGCCACCGCCACGCCGCGCTGGTTGACAGTGTCTGGCGAGGGCTCGGTGGTTGCCGCGAAAGTCGGCCGTGATCTCGTTGCAGGGCACGGCGCGTAGGTCAGCATAAATGCATATTTCGTGTACGACACGGGGCGAAGAATTCGCCGAGCACTTATCTCGCGCGAACGTTCGAGTGGTTTCGAGGGGTCCGGTGCGATTATCCTGGCAACAGTTGGTTTCGGCCGGCGACCGTTCAACAAAGTCGTGCTTGCCTGGGCCACAAACACGTCGACAACGGCGACGACGACGACGACGACGACGACGATGCATTATATCCTCCGGGTTTTTTATCGTTCCGCAGTGGGGACACGGTCGCCGGCGCGTCACCCGGTAAAAGTTCCGCGTAATGGCATTCCGCGGCGTTTCCGTGGCCGGCTGGCCGATTTCGGACGTTAATTGGCTCCTACGCACAAAGGGCTTACCAAATTCGGAGCGTAATCAGATACTCGGTGCAGGGGGGCACGCTGCAGGTTTCTATGCGGACCGGTTGCGGCACGCTGCACAACCGGTTGAGTCATCCCTGGTCTCCTTCCGATCCTCTCTGGTTCAGAAAGGCCCGCGGAGATTCGAAACCGCGAAGTCCCGTCGCGTCGAGTCTACGAGCCGTTTTTCCCCGGATCCCACGGCCCTCGAACAAGCATTCCTAGGGTCCTCGGATCGCTCGCGGGAATTCACGGTAGCGTTTAAGCTCTTCGGACGTTCCCTTTTCTGCGTTTTTGTTTTTTTTCTTTCCACTCGGTCCTTTCTCTGGAATTTGTCATTGGCCGGGAGAGTCCCGACCGGAGACGCATACCGCGCCGAATCCTCGTTGCCCGGAGACACCGTCGTCGTCGCTCGTTCTTCTTCTTCTTCTTCCACTTCTTCTTCTTTTTCTTCTCTGATTACCTGGAACGCCATTAACCCCGGCGAATCGGCGGAACCGCGGATCAAATTTGCGGGGAATCTGTGGCATGATTTTACACGCGCAATTGGCTTCGAGATCCCATTACCGGCGAACGGACGTATTTATCACTTGGCCGACGGAAATTGGGTCGTTCATAATCCCCCGACGACTTCCGGCCTCTCTATATGTATACTCTTTCCGGCGATCCTTCTTAGCGTTATTAAGGCGAGGGGATTTATTAATTGCGAACGAAGGAACGAGACCGTAAGAGGTGCTTTAGTTATACAGGGACGATTCGATTTGAACGCAGTATTTTTCAAGTAAATCAAGATTCTGCGTTCGAAGACTTTTCGTAGATCTTGTATCAGTTAATTGAACGCATTTGTGTATTTATTATTGGTAAAAATAATGGCTGTAATTAAATCAATTTTGGAACATTGTTGAAGATTCTGTGTTGATTCTACGCGCTCGAAGACTTTCCGTAGATATTGCACCAGTTAATTGAACGCATTTGTGTATTTATTATTGGTAGAAATAATGGCTGTAATTAAATGAATTTTGGAACATTGTTGAAGGTTCTGTGTTGATTCTACGCGCTCGAAGACTTTCCGTAGATCTTGTCTCAATTAATTGAATGCATTTGTGTATTTAATATTGGTAGGAATAATTGCTGTAATTAAATGAATTTTGGAACGTTGTTGAAGATTCTGTGTTGATTCTACGCGCTCGAAGACTTTCCGTAGATCTTGTATCAGTTAATTGAACGCATTTGTGTATTTATTATTGGTAGAAATAATTGCTGTAATTAAATGAATTTTGGAACATCGTTCGAATCGGCATAATCTGCGGCAGTGCGTCGTTTTCGTTCGGCTTCTTTCGGGACGACCAATTAAATTATCCGAATTGCTTGTCAGCGGAGCGATTCGGGCTTATCAGAGGGTCTGAATAGTCCAATCCGAGGGCTTGCACGGGCCGTGTAACAACGCGCAGTCACGAAGGCGCGGGTTTATGTACGGTTGCGGGCATTAAGTAATAAATGTGCATGCCGGCGAGAGCATGCGAGAAGTCTAACTGTCCGCGTTGTTGCGTTACGATGCGTTACGGCACGCGTGATCTTCTATCCTTTCATCGTTCTTCTTTTTTCTCTCTCCCGTTATCGTTCCCTCGCGTTCGATGCGTGCACGCTTTTATAAGATGCGTGCAGCTCGCGAACACGACGAGAAGCGATGTTAAGATTACACGAATTTCATTTAGTCAAGCTTTACGATACGGACGTGACCTCTCTGTTGTTTTATTAGAGAAAGTCGTTCCTTGATGCATTTAGTTCTTTATCACTTTATCTCGTGTCAGCAAGAAAGACTCGGGGTGTTCTTCCTGTAAGAAATCCGGCTGATAGATATCATAATAATAACGCAGCGCAGAAGAGAGGGTAGAAATATCACATTTTATTTTTTCAAAAAATCAAATCTACAATTTCAGGAATTTCATATGGTACAATAATAATTTCATGTGCTGCAGTGACAGTTGCTCGTCGGGGGGAAAAATTGAACATGTGAATTCGCGTTTTTCAACTTTCTGTTCGCTCACTGAGAGTTTTCCGTATAACTCTTTACTAGCGCTCTCAATACACTGGGTATACTGGTGAATTCGACTCTCGAGAGTAACTCGCGATAGTTTTACTCTCATATGGACACGTACCTTAACACAGCTTTTGAATTTCTTACTTTTCTAAATGGAGGCAAAAATGAAAGAATTTTTACTCCTGACCTTAGAATTGCCAACCTTGGAGAATCGTTGTTTTTTCCCAAGGGGGTTTCCCAGGAAAAATGATCTTGCCTGAAGTACTCGTCGCAACACCCTCATCTACAAACGGGTCCGCGAGGGTATCGGCGCGGCGCTGAGACCCAAGGACGCGACATCTGAACAGTGTCTTCGTTTCTGTCGCTCGACCGTCCTCGCTCTAGGAGCACTTGAGATGCCATGGTCGTGAGAGAAAGTGTCTCCCATTGTCTCCATTTTCTGTCGTTCCGTATATCCCTGTGTCTCGATAGTCGAAATGTATCATAAATCTTGTCATCCGCCACGGTCGGTCGCGAGTTGCAGATACTCTTTTTGGATTTTCCCGAAAACCTTCATACATTCCACGGCGATTATGGTGATTGACTAGAGACGGGCTCGAGGAATACAGGAAAACTCCCTTCAAGAATACAATTGCATCAACAAACATCGCACGAAAGTGTCAGTAGTAAACAACCATGTTCGCGCCCATGGTCCTGAACGAACGCGGAAGTGCGCGCGATATTTCAACGGCTAACGGAATACCGGTTCGATTAAATTCAATGCCGGTAGGATGAGCAGCACGATAAAGAAGCCAGAAACTAAAAGAAGCTGATTTCCCTCCCGCCAGTGCTCTTATCTGGACACGTAAACCTCGGGACGATGTTCTCGAACGTTACTCGAGGGTTTTGCACGCTGACTCCTCGAGTTTTATGCTAGCCGACCAGCCGTGAAACTTTCCAACCGATATCGGCTAATTTATTGAATTTCCTTTGACGATCCACGCTCGCGGAATTAACGAACCCTCTCCTCTTAACCGGCTCGTTTTTCGGAGAGGCGCCGGCACGTCGCGTCGAGTCGCAGGCGAAACCAAGTTGATCCTGGGGCCCAGAGGGAGCACCGGCGAAAAGTGCGGTGACCCCGCGCTCTGCGGTATTCATCGAGTCAAATTTTCGAAGTTGAACGGGCGCTGATTACAGTTCGTTCCGAGCGAGGAGGGTCACTGTTTGGATAAGTGGGCCGCAAGGGTCGGCAACTTATGCGGCCCGCGAAAATCGGGATGCTGGCGGCGCCCACAGGGACAATATTGACAGAGTCAATGATTTCGCTGGTTTAAAACGGCGGCCATCGCCGCGATTCTTTTCCCGCGAAGCCGAGCTATTACTGCGGTACAGTATTGTTCGGTTAAAGTTCTGCGCATACTTGTCGGCGGTATCTACTGTCTAATTCATACTCGACGCTCAGACTTTTCTCCGAACTTAGGACCTTTTTCCCGAACTTGAGAAGCCCAGAGGAAAAAGCATAGCGTGTCATCTACTACATTTTTTACAGAACTGCAACGAACCAAAACGTTCAGAACCTCCGCCGTGTTGACTTGAGTTGTTTGACGAATTGTTACACCGTACAAATTGTCAGATGATATTCTTTTTTTTTTTGTTAACGTAGTAATAAATTATTTTTTCGTTTGTTATAACTAGACAGCGGATATTTATGCATTTTTGAAGAAATTGGCTACGTGAAATATAAAACAGTGAAAAATTAGAAAAATCTAATAACAGTGTAATGTTGTGTTCAGTCTGAAAAAACTATTAGAGGATCAACTGAATTTTAATTTAACTGCTGCTTACCACAATCACTGCTCAAGATTTTTATTTTGCATAAAGATCCGCAGTCTAGTTATAACATTTAAAAAATTTCCTTACCGGCGTATCCCCCACCTATTATCACGACGGACGCTGAAATTTATAGTCAACTTTTTTTTTAAATAATACTCTATGTTAAACTCTGCTTGCCAGTTGTGTCGGACGAAATATTCTTTAAAAAATTAGTTTAACCACTAAATACAGTTGAAATTATATCGTGTTTAATATCATTTTAATCAGAAAAATGCCAGAAATAATTTGTCGAAAGTTCCATAAAAATATAATTAAAAATGAAAATGTTTTGTAATTGGATTGGTAGTAGTTTCCTGGTCTCACACTGTCGAGCTTCTTGGTCCCTCGCGGGGCCCATGCCCCGTAGGTATCGACAATTTGCCGTGAAAACTGTGGAAACCCTAAAAACTTTTTCTTCTAGCTCAGAAAAATATCGCGTCCGCAAGCTTCGGAAAGTTCGGTTAAAGACACTAGAGGCAGCAGCCGGGTAGCTACACCGATTTCTAAACGTCTGAACTCCAAGTATGTATGCGCAGTCCCCCGCCGGTTAAGGGGTATCGCCACGGTAACGGGCCCAGAAACATGAATAAATTAAACAATTTTTGTCAATATAAAGAAGTAATATAAGATCTAATTGCAGTACAATTTACACCATAAGTAATCGAACAATTATTTTTGTATTCTGTGTTGCTTCTACGAGCAAGGAAATCATTAACGCGAGCAAGAGTCAAAGCTGTGCGATTGTGAATGTCGGGACAGCGGTATTTCGGATAGACTCCGGATGATGGGGAATTTGTTTGTCTCATTTATTAATTTGCCGATCGCGAGTGCCCGTGCGATGCGCGTATTAATGCGATCGGCGTGTCACGCGGTGTGGATGAAATTTCTGCCGCGTTTAAATTTCCATAAATCCCATATGCAACACTGTCATAATACGCGAACGAACGATTAATTCCGGAACAGATGGCGACAATGTTCAGAAAGCTTGCTTCCTACGAGAAATTGGTTTCACGTGCAGTGTGTCGTGTTGCGGCCAGACCGACATTATCCACGTCTCGGTAACCCCCACACGTGCAACATTTATACAGGAGCGGAAGGTCTCTGCACACAAAGACTTAGCCGCCAGCCGAATCTCGTCTAGGTGTATTAAAACAGGATGATGGCGTGTCCCTGACTGATCCCTGAAGAATTGTTACCGGTGATCCGCCGAGACGTGATCGCGTGCCATAATCCTAATACGACGTCGTAGGCGATGCGGAACGACTTTGGACCGTGCTCGCTCGCAAATTGTAGAGTTTGAAAGCGGTTCCTTTGGAGGATATTAAATTGCGAATCCCCCGATGCTGCATGGCCGTCCCTCTTTGCGGAAGATGCGATCTGTTTGCATCTTCCAAATGGATCTTCATTTAATTGTTACGGCCCAGTTTCTGGGATATTCCAGTTGAGTTATTCCCCGCTGGAGACATCGTTTTGATAGGTTGTTGAGATGAAAAGTTACTATGTTCTTGTGGATCGAGCAATTTATTTTTGGCATACCTGTTCGCTTGTATTTCGAAAAGACAGTGCTATTTTTATACAGAGTGTACTTATAGTATCTCGCATTTCAACGTTTTTACTTTTATTTTGTTAAATAAATTACTTTTCTTTTATGGAATTTTTGTGTTGCCAATTCATCCAGCGTCAAAACTAGACCCGGACTCTGTATGTACTCTGTAAAAAAAAGGATTAACCATTTAACGAATAAAAAAGACGAATTCCATTGAAACGGTGTTTCATGGTAGACTTATGACGAACGCTACAGGTTTTGCACTCCGAATTTACCATTTTGAAGATCACGTTTATCTTTTTGGGAATCAGTTACACCCTTCGAAAGACAAATTGATGAAAAGATAAATTTAGTCTGCGTAAGAGTTAATTTGGTGTGCGAGAGCTGTATACATACGTACAACGGTTTCTATCTCCAATCACAGACCGGTAAACAAAACGTATCGATCTCCGCGGCCACACCCCCATCGTACTCGGCAACATCCACTCGTCGATAATAATTCGTGGTTATGGCGCGGTACGGTGAAAGCTTATGAGTCGAGATCAGATGGAACTTCCGCGCGAGTGTGCTCGTGCTGGAAGATGCTCGGATGAACGGATCGAGGTAGAGGCAAGAGACAACGAAGGAGGAGCAGGGATACAAGGGGAGGGCGTGTACGCTGCGGCTGGGTGACCGCGTGGCTGCTTGCCAACCCACATACATCATACCGTGACATAATCATCCTATATTCGCACCCCACTCATTCGACTTCCCATGCTCCTGACCCTCCCCGTAACCCCCGGCACTGCTGCATTACGCTCTGCAGATAGTCTCATCCGTAGTGTTACGTGGCGCTATCATTGCTACGACGCAGCGCTTGTGCTAAACGACATCCTACTTCCGGCCATGGGTAAGTAAACGTAGCATTGTGCCAACTCCGAACGCGAACCATAGGAACACACCTCTACCCCCCGGGGAGCAGGGGGTTGATCGACGATGACGACCCGGGACACCCTAATGCACGTGTGCGGTCGATGGAGACATCTTTACGCGCGACTCGGCGTTAAAATCACCGAAAGCCGAATGGTAAACGGTCGCTCGACTATTCGGCCTCTTTCGATTCTTTTCTGATACAGTAGAATCTCGTTTATACGAACACGTCTTTGCAAAACTACGCTTATAGGGGTTGTTTCAATAAAAAAATTGGAATTTTGCTGGCTGATTTTGAACGTGACTTTAAGCAATTAATGTATTATGAATATTATCATGAATAACAGTTTGGTGGTGTCACTTCAAGTTCATATCCACCCAAAGAGAGATATTGAAATCCATAAAAATGAATTGAAACATTAATTTTTATTCAACGTACCAAGTTTGATTAGAGCCTGTAAAATGCAAGGAGCTTGGAAAAGTACTCGGTGTCTTACGCCTTAACTTTTCAATTTTTGCTTCATTAAATAAACCACTTCGATTTTATGGAATTTTTCAACTCGCCGGATTGGCGGTGAAAGCGTTAAGAAATTTTAATCAATTTTCCAGTGTTTCGATCTCCAACGGTGAATTTACGCGATCTTTTTTCCGAGACAGAATTTTTAGATGGAAGATTTATTTTCGCAAAAGCCCTCCGAATAACCTTTCGCGTCTAAGACAGCAAGCTCATGCGCCGTAAGGGATGATATTGCGGCATCGTTGCTGTTAGATGGTGATAGATGGGCGTGCTTTACGTTCGAAACGGACAGTCGTGAATAAAATTCCGCGAAATAACAGAAGACGGAACTGGGTGCGCGCGTTGCTGCGTTCAACTCAAAGTATTCTCATCCATAGCATTATACAGCGCTATCGTTCCCGTGATGCAACGCTCATACTAAACGTGGGGCGCCTTTGCGTTCCACTTCCGCGCATGGTATTCTGATATCAGGTTACGCGCACTACGACCACTGCGAAATTCCGTTGTACACCGGTCCCGGGTGCAAATTTTACTGTGAAATCTTGTGATTCTGTTCCGTAACGGGTCTATGCTAATCCTGTGTTTCTGTTCTGTCTCCAAAATTCGAAATTTTTACACTAAACTACATTTAGAAATCAGAAAGTTGCTTTAACAGTCTTAACCTTCCTTATGCAATCCAGTTCGCGTGTATCCGGAAGGAAATTTAGGAATTTATATATTAAATTACGGACTTTAATAAATATTCCAGAATTTTTTTTAGATTTTTTAAAACCTAGAAAAGTAAAAAAATGATTCGAATTATACAAACGACCCTGTTCGCAGAGGATAAAAATGAGGTTGCAGACGAAGGGTTAAATGTGTTTACTTTTAATTTGCGCTAATGAATCTGTATCGTTTCTATGTGTATGCTATCTGGTAATTTTGTAAATATTGCGAACTAGGTCGATACTTCTATGTTTGAATTACGAATAATAACCGGGTTTCGAACTCCAAATTCTACGTTTCGAATTCAGAATTTTCGCTTGTACTTAATTTGCTAATTGGCGCATTCCCGCTTGATTCTATGAACGGAAAAATATTCGTTTTTTTTCTGAATTGACAAAAAAAGAAAGCATCCTGTTCACGGGAGCCTGAAAATCTTCTACGTCGTTCGACTTTTCAAAGCAATTTTAATTTCATGCAAGCCTGGCGCGCTCTCAGGGGTGCTCGCAGCTATTTTTGCGTCGACTACTTTGACATTTATATAATTCATTCGAATGCACGCTCGTCTGCGAACGTTCCGAGAGAGGACAAGGCACCACCGCGTGCCCGACTAAAAGCTAGCCAAGTCTGTTTTATTCATCACATTCGCCCGTAGTTTAAGCCATAATTTCGCGACGACCCGCACGTGCACACTCTACAGTCGGTCTCCGACAATCCCCTTAATCGTGAAGATCTGCATTGTTTAAGTACCGCGGATGCGACCTTGTTTGCGAAATGTCGCGATAATAGCGGGGAAAAACTTTATCCGCGGGCGTTAAAGCTTCGCTAGAGCTTAGTGTACCGGACAAGATAAAAAATCCCATGAGTTCTATACAGTAATCCAAATCCCAGTTTAACATTATATGTACAGGGTGTCATAAAATTATATGTCACGGCCACCATAGCGTGATTCTACACCTACGATATGGTGGAAATTGACATAAAAAACTCACCGCAAAATTGAAAACAACATTTTTTTTGTTTAATCGTGTTCTACTGGTCATAAGGATCAACTTTGTGAAAGAAACCATGGATCGCATCTCAACCGTTATCTTAAAAAATTATGTTGCATTTCTTATATTATTCTTATATTATTCATTCTGTAGTTAGGGAAATAGGAGTATCATGATTCTGATAATTTTATACTCGACGAGATAGCTTACTGATGGTACCCGCCGAATGGTGTCATGCGAAATATTTTGGTTCAAACGACTACGACCATATAGCTGATAGTTTTTTCACGCGATTCATTATCGCGGCTAATATTGACGATTTAGTATATCGTAAGCAAGCGATTGAGAAACATGCCTTCCAGAAAATATTTCAATTTACGGCACATGTTACGTGCTATTGACGAAGCAGCAGGGAACTACGTATCAGTTCGGGAAATATATAGAAATTTAGTGCGAATTAATGGAAGGCGATTACGTCCAGCAGAAATTCCAGATCGACGCGATTTTCAACGCCTAGATCAATAATTTGGTGACCAAGAAGTTATATTGCGGAATCTCAATCCTCATCGAGGATCAGGACGACCCCGCAGTCATTGGTGTAATTCCCCCCTGCTTTGTCAATAGTTGTCGCTATTTACTTATATATTGGCGCTGGATGTAAAAAATTTACAAATAAAGAATCATTTTTTAAGATAACGGTTGAGATGCGACCATGGTTTCTTTCACAAAGTTGATCCTTATGACCAGTAGAACATGATTAAACAAAAAAATTTGGTTTTTTGACCTTGATTTTCAAGTTCAAGGCCAATTTTGCGGGGAGTTTTTTATGTCAATTTCCACCAAATCGTAGCTGTAGAATCACGCTATGGTGGCCGTGACATAATTTCGTGACACCCTGTACAGCTAATTTTCTTAAAACTCGATTAATTAGTGCCGTGTTACGCGATCACCGCATTTTGGAAAACTCAGAATTAGTTTAATATTAGGGGGACCGAAAAGTAATCAAAATTTCTTCGATCAGCTCATTCACACTTAGTTTGTATCCAAGGACTTTTTAAAAAGGGAATCGAATAACTGTCTTTACGTTGGCAAAAAGTGTTAAAATATGATGGAAATTATTTTGTTGATTAGTATTTAAAATTTTTTTAATAAACAAATGTAAAAAAAATTTTTTGATTACTTTTCGGTCCCTCTAATACAAATCGGGTCAAATTAAATTAAATTCGATAAAAACCAAATTGCACTTTTCGCTCCGAGTTATAGGTGATGGGTTTCCTGTCTACTGTGCCAAATTTCATATTGTTATATTTATTATAAACGCATAAGTGACAAGTGGTTTATCAGTCGGCGAAGAACTATCTCAAGAGGATAGAACAGAATGTAGGCTATTTAATTACGTCGAACGATGGCATCGATTCCTAACGCGGAGAGGCACGCGGAATTCTAGCGGAGCGGCCGTTGCCTCGATCGGCGACATAAATAATTACGAACTTAATGTCGACGTCGAATCGATGATTTCCCGAAACCGCGGTGAAATGCGCACTGTATCGCGCATCGGAGGCGATTACGAAATAAATATCGTGATAAAACGCGACGGGATTTAATACAGTGACGTTCCCTCGTTCGATTTTACCTCTCTGGGCACGGCAGGCCGGATCGAGAAATTTACTGACGTTTTGGTGAAAAATTAACTCGTTTCTGTCAGTATCTGTCGGACTTATACATATTGCTTCGTTAATGTCCATCAACTCTCAACAGAGGAGGGATTCATCAAATTTTAGTGGAAATTCCAATTGAAACACTCCCGTTTGGATGCTTTAAATATCGTATTTGTTTATTTGTTGTTTTTTTTTAACCTTTATGCCGATAGCACATTTGCAATTTCTTTTTAAAACTTCAATAATATTTTTGTGGGCAAATGGAAAAATTATCGTATATTTTTATGTTCTTGGATGATCACGGATTAATATTTTTTTAAAACTATAAAATACAACATTAAATATTGTAGAAAATTTTGGTTATTGCTGTTAATGAAACGTTACTGAAAGTTATTAGATGATGCACAATCAAATAGAGATGACCGATAAAATAGTTCACGATTGATAAGGAATATCTTTTGAATCTTAAGCAGCACCGCATTTTTACGAACTAGAATATTTTCCGCAGTGGCCTACATAATTATGCGAGAACAAGTTTTTCCTTTGGCCTACTTCGCAAATTATTCGCGGTTTAAAGTTATGAGTATTACGTCGTTTTACGGTGTTAAGAAACTCTTCTGGGGCGCATGAAATTCTACGTCGTAGATAAGCCTTTGTCTAAGCCCTCCATTTTCTGCCCACCGTCAGCCGAGACAGTATTACCGGAGACAACACACTGACGTTTAATAGGGTGGCAGATTTTGACACAATCTTTTTTACCAAACACTTTTAAATACCTAAGTAAGGCAATTGTAAAGAAGCGTTTCTTATACGAGTATTATTATCTCGTGCCAGTGTTACATTATTGTTTAGGATAAACATTTGTCGATATACAGGGCGACCCAGTCATGTTCTAATTCGACGGGCTTTTACACTTAACGTCCCTGATGATGAGATCGGTGTTTCAATAAAATCCGGTTTAGCAGGCGCGCGGTTTGCCAGGGGGGAGAGGGGCGGTCAGAAACGTATTTACTACTGCAAAGCGCGAGCAATAAAACTGCCGGTGCGTGGTGTAGGTACAACGAAATACGATATCGCCCCGGTGTACTTTCACAAAGCTTAATACGAATTTATTAGTTGTCCCGTCCGTGCGCAGGGTCTTACTTCATCGCCGCGTTGTGTCGCGTTTTGACGAACAATACCGTACACCGGGAAACGTGTAATTTAATGTGATTCGTTTATCTGAATGGCCCGCGCCGGCATGTTCAGTTCATATCTCACGACCCAGCGTTACACTGAATGAGCAATTATCATTTTTCCAGCGGCGATAATACGGCTTTTTCGCCGAAATGCACATCTGATTCATTGCGTCGCATTGTTGTCGAACAAGCATAAACTAGGTGAAATGGAATTTCTCCAGCGCTTTTTTTCCCCGTCGCGACCGATCATATTTTTTCTGTCCGCGGCGTACACGGGTTTCCTGTTTTCAAGGCGGCACGAGCCGCCATTGAGATTCAATAAGATACTCGTCGTCGAGGGGGAAATGAAAAAGTGTAGTATACCACCTATAATCCTATGAAAACGCCGCCATAACCATGGATCATAATACAAAGTTTACTAGGGCGCCGAGTGGTTCCGCGGTCCAAGGTAGAAGCTAAGTCGTACCAGATAATGCACCAAGTTTTAATTGTTATGGGTCATCACGGGCAAAGTTATTTCATTCCGCGGCTATTAAATCAAAATTATTAGTCGTGATTTCTTACTGCCTGCCGCCACGAGCTGCCCTTTATATCGGGTGTTTTATTGACGCGGTAATACTGCCCGCGGTTTCATTGTAGCTACATTTCGCAGAATGCTTTTTGCGTTGTTCATTTGTTAGCTTCACTTCGATGTACGTAGTGTCTCAATTATCGTCGCATACTGATTCATCGCTAGACTGGATTTTATTGTATTGTAATATATTTTTATTATTATATGTTTTCTTCTTCGATTTCTCGTATCCACTTTTTAACCTTATCTTTATCGACCCCTCCAGCGAACTGGATCGTTTCACTAATTTTTTTACTTTCTCACCTTTTAAAAAGTCACATTATTATTCTATTTCTAAGCGTGCGAGACATTACAGCGTTCATTTTCAATTTTAACTTGCTCAACAAATGTAAAATCAGTATTTAACGTCTACCGTTCATGTTAATTTAGCTTAGTACGACGATATATAGTTCAATGTTAATTGTAAAGTATTATACTATGTATTATGCTATACATATAAACAAAGCACGGTTTACGTCATTAATAAATAAATAAATAAATAACCTAGATAGCACGCGACGTCTTAAAGATGTATTTTTTACCTCCATGTCTCAACGTCTTACGTCCTGAATAAATGTCTTTCTGGAGACATCGTTTGAACGTCTGAAATAAGACGTCTGTTTCGAGACGTCTTAGAGACGTTTTAAAGACGAATGTTTCGAGAAGTCTTAAAGATGTCTTTTTAGAGACACCGTTTGAATGTCTGAAATAAGACGTCTTAACCCTGCAACTGCATTGCTGGGTCTCAGAAACCCAGAGCGTCATTAATTATAATGATTCAAAAAATAAGTGTGATGTTCCAAGACTGAAGATGCAGATTTCACATGGCAGTTCTAGAATGACAATTTCTAGATTTTTACAGTACCGATATATTGTTATAAGTAGCGTTTATGAATTTTTTAAAAACAACATGTAAACGACAATAGTTAAAAAAAAATAAAAACCGATTTTTTCCACGTTTTCTGCGCGAAAAATTAAACTAACCTTGAAATTATTACGTTTTATTTATTTTATAAGTCTATTAAGCATTGATAAACTTTGAACAAAAGAAAAATTTAAAAATGAAATCAACTTGATTAGCATTACTGCGTCAGCGCATTACATCTGAAAGTATTAACCATGTTTCCATCAGCCACCAGTTTGACGTCTAAAAGACGTCTTAGAGTCGTCTAGAAGACGTCTTTTAGATATCAAACAGACGTCGTAGAGACTTCTTAAAGACGTATTGTTTCCGATTAAAGACGTTCAGGAAATGTTCGGAAGCCATTCGGAACCTGTTGGAGACGTCTTTAAGAAGTCTGCATGTCCAACAACAGACAGCTCTGTGCTATCTGGGAAGTTTTTCTTCAAACTACTTTTCAAGTGTTTGAAACAAAATGAGAAAAAATAAATATTGGAAAGAAAGAAATTCAAGAGTGAAATTTTGCTGAATTTACCAACTAGAAAAATGCTTATAGTAAAAATACAATAGAGATGTCATTAATACACCGCGGATCTTTATGCAAAATAGAAATGATTAGCATCGATTGCAAGAAATAGGAATCAAGCAGAAGAGAAAGAAAAAGATTGTAAACGGTTGAGAGCTGATTGAAACGAGCGAATGTCAATTATGCAATGCGCATTGTTAGAATGACGAGAACCAGCGCATGCATGAGTGCAGCATGGACGCGAAAGATAGAACACGTTTCAGAACTCGGCGAAAGTTTGAAATTTCCTGGGCGAAGAGAAGAAAGTTTGAAAACAAGCCATAAAAGGGAAATCGCCGAAGTAACAGCGTTCTCAAGAAACCCTTTTTGGACAGAAGACCCGCTGTCCCGTTTCGTTAGATATTTCCCCTTTCCACGGGGCCATATATTTTAACGAAGTGGTAGATCGTGATGGCTGTTCGTCGAGCTGGCTGAAAAAAATCCCAATTCCCGTGACTTCTGACTTCCGTCATGTCGAAGATGAAACTCAAATATCGGGCTCGCCGAGGATGTATGGTGCGCCGGCAATTTCAACGGCGAATTTCATGGATTCGCTAAGGATCAGGATTTCGATGACGCTTCCGATGCATCTGCCGATTTATGTATAGTATGAGAAATTTATGTGCGACACGGTCCGTCGTGCGCGTATCTGCGAGCTTTCAAATTTCGAAACAGTAGTCTCAAGAAATATTACGAAAAAACAATAATTTTCTACAATTTTTATATTTCTCTTATTTTTGTAAGAAGTCCAAAAATAACATTTTCATATTACATTCAGCGAAATTATTTTTCTTTTACTACATTTTCAGCAAAAATTAAGACTTGAGGAAATACGTATAACTAGGAGTCCGTAATATCCTACTTTTGAAACAGGTCCAGAAATGACTTCTTTTCATTAGTACATATGAAATTCAACGAAATTATTTTTCTTTGACTTCATCCTTTTATCAAATGGATCCTTATTAGCAGACTGTGGATCTTATGCATTTATAGCAAAATTAAGTAGTTGAAATTCAAAATTGTTGGAAAATTACAAAAATTGAAGTTATCGATATATGATTTCTCCTCCACTAAAAGCAATAAAGGAAGAAATAAAATTCAATTTGGTTTCTGTTTCTTGCAATCGGTACAGACAATTTTTATTTTGCGTAAAAATCCGCTGTCTACTTATAGCAAATATTCAAGCGAATGTATGAATGAGATTTTAGAGAGAACTATACAATAACTAGGGGGCCACATTACCACCCCATCCTCTACCATCACTGACATCTGCACGGTCGAAGAAAGGGCAAGGCAGAACCGGGCCGGGCCGGGCCGGTCCAGGAGCGTGGCGACGGTCCTCGAATCGTTTCGTTTATCTCGAGCATCGTCGTTCCGCGATGAATAAACAGCGACGGGGGTTCTTCGAAACAATTTAATCTACATAAGCTAACAGCTACCTGTCCGCTCTCTCGTCGCCGTCGGGGAGATTTGAAGCACTCGGCGGAATGTAGCAGTCTCGAACCAGTGTATACGTTTGAACGAGTGGGTCTCGAAACACGGAGACACGGAAGGAGCCGCAGGGAGCGGCCGGTATCCGTCGAAGAAGCGGCAAGAACGAGAGGAAGAATAGGTACGGCGAGACGAGGCGGGGCGAGGGGAGAGTGTTTCTGAAATCTACGGGGCCACAAATAAGAGATAAAGCTGGCCTGGCACCTCGTATCTGGGATCTCGCTCCCCTATCACCGAGGCTCTGCGGATAAGACGAAGGACCTTCGGCCCGGAGCGTAGACTTTAGACGATTGAATTATCGTTGCCGATCGATTTCGAGTTTAACCCGCGGATCCCGATGCTTCCTCGCCGGCTCCGCCCGAAGTCAAAAGTTCGTCTTGAGGTTCCGGACATAACCCGAACCCCCGTCAATTAACCATAAGAATCCCGAGCCATGAGCCACGAGACGGAAAGGGGGGGAAGGCATTTTTCAAGTTACGTATTCTTAGGGTTAATAGTCACGGTTACGGTACACCGGTTTCCAGCGCCATAGTCACGCGAGCCAGTATCAAAAGTGTCGATCGTACGTCATTACCAGTCATTTAGATCAGTCAGATTATTATCGTTCGCCCAACGGAACGCCGATTGTCGTGACTCGCGACAAATGTGCTTGGCACGGCCCGGTTAATTGAAATAATACGAATCGAGCGATTTCCATGGAAGCATTAATCTTCCGACAGGATTAATTAGGGGCCACTGGCTCTCGCTCGGTAATGCAACGTCGTGGCTCGTTAGTATTCTTCGATTATGACCATTAGTCAATCTTGCGCGCACGGCTATCGAAAAATGTTGAACAACATGGGAACCGGAGAAAAATTACGACACCGGGGACTCGTTGATCGTGGGCGGCGATATCGATCTTCGTTAGTTCACGGATCCGTTGCGATCTGGTGCCATGTATTGGGTGAGCGCTATGTTTCGATGGGTCTTCCATAAATTAACGAATGGTCATATCGAAAGTAATTATTCGTGTATTTGGTCGTTTAGCTGCTATCCAATAACTTTCTCCCATCATTCTGGTACTATAGTTGGATTCCTTCTTTAGATTATCGAATTTACTTGACCGATCTCCGAACAATTAGCTTCTTGATCTGTACAAAATAATCATTTGGTCTTTGTACTTCGTCAATAATTTCATCGCAGCCGATTGATCGAATGGACCGATTCTAATCATGTGATTAACTGGATATTCTTTCTCTTTCTCGCGAATAGCTACATGTTTATTTGGTGGCCGAGGTGAGATACGATTGTCGATAGGCCAGCATAGGTCAAGCATGTGTACCTGCTCGAAACTATTGCAATTGATTGCATTCGCCGTTGCACTCTCGCTGAACAGCACAATATTTTCCACCGGTCGACCGATAGGCTGACGGCAGCTTAGGGCGGCCGCTAGCAACGTTGGCGCAAAGTTCGCCTAAAACGAGCGAAATAACGTTATCGGGATGACGAGGGAACTGAGGCGTTGAAATTATCGTGCTCATCCGCATCAGCGTGTCCCATCTTGTCACGACTTACGCCGAGACGTCGGAACTCATCATAATCCGGCCGGAACGGTTTCAGTATACGCTGACGCCTCACAACCGGTTCCGATCCTCTTGTAGCCAGCCGAATCCACGTTGACCCGGTCGGTTCGGCCCGCGGACTTGTCGAAACCTGTTCGAGCGAGACTCGACCGCATTCGTTTGGTTAAACTACTTTGCAGTCGTGGATGAAATTGATCTACGGCTGATCAGAGTGCAGTAGAAAATCACAGTATTCACAGGAAGGTGAATTTTCATGATTTTTAACGCTACACCTACCGAGCACTAAAAGCGATAAAAGTGTTTTAGCTTACAAAAAAGATAAGACTCTATTTATTTAAATTTTGTACATTTTTTAACACAATATCTGCTTGGACAAAGAAATCCAATCAATTACCATGTAAGCAACTTCATGTTTTTTATAATTATAAAATGGAAAATATAAAAGGCGTTATTTGACCCCTCGTGGTAGGTATAGTGTTAACTTACAGATAGACAATGTAAGCAAATACTTAAAAGACAGGAAAATTTTATTTGCAAAATTAAGAATACTTACCCTTATGTCAATAACCAAAATTTACTATGGTCGTCAATAATTGACATGTCCGTGTATCCAGCTTCGGTTTTGTTTTAAATAAACACTTTGCATCGTGTCATTTTGGGTATTTTACGATTGTAGTCGATTGTTATTATCTAGAATCAAGTTTTTAATGCCTCGACTAGCCAGAAAAACTCTGTCAGATAATATAAATGGGGTTTTAACACTAAACGTTCCGAACTATAAAAGTAACAGGCACATGTTACCTTATAAAAATGACAAGATTTAATTTATTTAGACTGTGCTCGATTGTTATTGTAATATGTGCTCCAATAACGACATTTATTACATCATTTCTTGTGAAAGCATCTTTACAATTTTAATAATTGTAAAATAAAAAATCTAGAACCGGTCGTTTGACCGGTTGTGATAGCTATAGTGTTAATGGTACAGTGACTACCATTAATATTCGGATGCTATTAAAAAAATGATAACTTTTATTACATTGGACCATACGATTTTAACTTCTTTGAGATGTTAGAGCAATTAGTTTACTATACGATGTGAAAAGAAATTTTTTAAAAAATTACAATTGGTCGAAATTGTAGACAGAATAATAACAGTTGCATTTTACAACTTTTTTATGTGGATCTATATTGAAAATTTAAAAAATACGTTTTGTAGATCTGCGTCAATCATATGCATTGTGAAAGTGTCATCGAAATCGGTTGATGCGGAAAAAACGACAGGCATTGAAAGATATAAGAATTAAGAATCCTTAGATTTATTGCAGTAGAGGCCGAAAATCGTGAAAAACTACAATTTTTACCATCTTCAAACGTTTGTAGCTCATTGAAACGTTGATTGATTTTAATGAAATTTTCAGGATATATATGTTTAATTGAGACAGATCTATGAAACGTGTTTTCTAAATTTTCAATATAAGCCCACATAAAAAAAGTTGGAAAGTACAACTTTTAGTATTTTCTCTGCAATTCGGAACAATCGCAATGTTTTCAAAAATTCTTTTCACATTGCGTAACAATTGTTCTACCTTCTCAAAAAGTCCAAGTTATATGGTCCAATATCAAAAGAATTATTTTATGTGCGCCATTATAATGCGCACCGTTATTTTATGTCTTTCGCCTCTGTCTTATTACATAATATACATATAGTTTATTATGCAAACAATCGAATAGTGCCAAAGCGAACCAATAGGCGTAGACTATTTTTGCGGCAATTGGCTATAGAATTCACTACACCCGTTATTGAATGTCGACCTCAAAACGAGCAAAGTATGAGACATTATACCACAAAAATTGATGTCGATAGCGTTCTTGGTCGGCATACTAGTTTTCCGGACATTCAGTCTGGAACTTCGCGAGCTCAGTATTATTTGGGAAGAAAGGTTACAATAGGCTCGTGCCACTTATGCTACAGAGAAGCAGTAAAAAAACGCAGGAGAACATTCAGTAACTGTAACAAAATATACAGAATGCGTCTAAAAACAAATAATTAAGGTTTTTTGCATATAAATATTTGTTTTTATCTATTAAATTATCCCTGTAATAGCATCGTATTGTAAATTGTTTTGTTCATTCTGGTTATTGAGATTCGGCATGTGAACTTTGACGGAACAATTCTTCGAATTCTTAGACCACACAAACTTATAGACCCGGCATAAGTATAGTATGTGTATAGGATGCAGTATTCCAAGATATAAGAGTATCTGGTGCTTACAAGTTACGGTTTGAGATAATTCAAAATGATGGATAGTGCATGAGACGAAGCACGTCGTCGACATATACACTCATATGGTTCTTACTATTCTTTTCTTAAATAAAGTAAGATGTGAGGAAATAAATACAGATTTCATATTATCAATTTCTACATTAAAATTTAACTTTTTCCAAATTATAATCAACAAAATAAGTTAACCATATTTAAAATAATGAGATTAAAGTAAAAATGAACGAGTAATAAAATACGTGCGTGTACAGTTTCTATAAATATTTATATAGAATGAGATGCGACGACGATTTCCCTTTGCTCTCTACACTTTAGCTTCGTGGTACTGCGATTTCTCAACAGACTATAGTACTTTGCCCACAAAAGTCGTTTGCTAGACGATTTAATCTCGAGACAAGGCAGGTTATTTGAAGCCGGGTCTATAAGTATGTATGGTCCAAGTCCGAATCCAATACAAAAAAAAGAAGTCTGAAAGTACATTTCCCTTTCAAAATGTTCAATTAGAGAAGATTCGAGCGTCCATGACGAAATTTTCAGGGGAAAATTTTTATGAACCATAACCAGGTGAATACCCAGGTGATCGGTTATTCACATAATAGTTAAAAAGGCATCTTCGATAATATTATACCATACTTGGATTGTTTTAAAGAGTTAGGTTGTATATTTGCGTCCATATTTGTGACAATTATTTCAGAATGAAGACACTCGGGTAAATTGTAGTCCATGGCGTATTAAGCGGATTAACAAATACCAGAAGATGCAAACTTCTCGATCAACATTTTTATGAGAATTTAGTTATCCAGGATTAAAATTCCTGTTTCGAATGGAAAACGACTTTATCGCATCGTTCGACCGGATACCATTCAGATCAACTTTACGATCCGCTTTGTCCTTGCTTTATCCCGTATCTATTCACTTTATTGGCCAATGAAAAATCAATACATCCACTTTCTATTTGTTCCCCTATTGCTCATTGCCGGGAAAGGTGCAATAATCGCGACGTACGTTTACGTCGTCGCGACAATAACAGGTTCGACTGTCCATTACCGGGGTCCGTTCACCGGGCCGAACGAAAGGGAACCGTGCTCGATGATAAGTTAGACAAGAGATATCGGGTATAGGTATCCCCAGATCGTTGTCTTCGGCCGGTCGGTTACGGAATTTATCTCCCATTGAACGGTGCCTGCCATAAAATTTAATTAGAATTGGATTCCCATTGAGCGGTGGTCACGATGCTCCTAATAGTTAAGCTTTCGACATGGGAGTCGGTGGTGCGGTAGAGCGGGACAAGAATTTCGTAGCGAAATCGTTCAATGATGCTCCACCGTGGTTCATTCTGATAAAAAATCATCATTGCGTAAAATCTCATAAACAAGTCGAATTAATAATTAATGGTTGCAATGCTAAAGAGAATAACAACTCTATGTACGTTGATGCAATGGCGATAAAAAGATTGTGGATGTATCTTTGCGTTAAATTGTATGCATTTAGAATTTTGTGTGAGTGCGAAAGAAAAATCTCCTCTGCCGCTGTCCCTTATACTTGAGAACCTGGTTCTCCCATTTTCTATTTTTGACTACAATGTAAAGACCTCTGTAAAGACTATGGTTTTCCGAGGACAGACTTCGAGGTTCGATCACAGTCAGTTGAACTGAAGCGCTTGAGCGAGAAGCTCCTCTTGTATTCACTTCTGTAATAAACTCTATTTTCTGTTTTTCTCTAATTCACGTACTACGGATTGTCAGCATTAGCTTATTTCATAATCTACAGGATTTCAACACTATGAAACAGCGAACGTGCATAGCTGCTATTTTTCCAGAAAAAAGAAGAATGTTTAAGCATTAGTCGATTTTCTTGTTTTACACGAGAATCGTCCTTAAGAAAAATCGACTACTGTGGGATGCACGCACGCGGACGCTCGTTTTTCTGCGTTTCCCGATGGCGGGTTTCAGGGTGGCTCGACCGTCCAGCGGGGGTCTTTAATTAGCGGACTATTTAGCTTTTATCTTATCGCCGGTGAGGATCGGATAAGTTACGTGTGCCCGCGTGTGGAGCTTTCTATCTGGATACTGGCGTCCACTGGTGGACGAATAACGAAGGATGCCGGAGAGAGGGTTCGGGAGGGGACGGCCTATGAAGGACGCGAAGGAAAAAGGAGCAAGAAAGAGCGAGGGAGACAGGGGACGAAGGGGAAGGAGTCCTTCGGTGGACGACCTTTTAACTCCGCCGTTGAGGAATACGCCGCGCCGGGCGAACGGGGACGAAGTGAGAGAAGAGGAGTCGAACGGTAGGACGCGCGGCCGCGTTGGTACTTACCTTAACAACTCGACAGATTTGTGAAGCTCGCCGTGATAAAAACAGACAATTACCGGGGCCGTACCGGGACATACGTTAACCGCGGCCCGGAGAGCCTTTCGCATGGATTTTTGCCGGGCTCGCTGCTTTATGCCCGATGCCCGACATTATTTTCGAGTTTCCTGCGGCGCGGCGAACGTCCCGTCGCGAAAAAGAAATCACGGTATTCATAGAGTACCCGGGAGGACATCCGTTTTTCCCGTCGCGCCGCGAACGGAGAGAGGCTCGCAGGGGAAGATTAACGATCTATCGGCGGTCGAACTCGATTGATTCGATTCGGGTGAACGTTCTCTTCAAGTTTCGCGGACTTTGCGCGTCCCGTGCTGAATCTGCTTTCATCAGAAACCCTTGTAATTTGCAGTAACTTGTTTGACGCGTTGGCTGTTACCTCGGTGATATGTGGGTGACACTATTCTCGAATCAAGTTGAGGAACACTATATTCGAACACCGTAAATTCTAATAGGATTCCTACCAGTTTCGGATTCCTTAACGCCACGTTCACGGAACACTGAAACTATAATACTTTATGAAAATAACAAGAATGCGTCTATTCAAATTTTAACAGTTTGCACAGGTTGTCCCAAAATGTTGTATTTCCTTGAGAGAAAGATTCCTGAGGTCATTTCAATAAGTTTTTCCTGCGTGAAAACGTTCTTCGCGGCTTTGTTAAGGAATTATTAACGAAAAACATGGACCAATCAAAGCGCGGCTACTAGCGGACGGATTCTGACTCGGCCAATGGCAACGCTACGCTCAGCTGCGCTTATCGCCGCGCCGGAACCCGTTCGTCGTAGCCGCGCTTCGATTGGTCCGTGTTTTTCCGTTAATAACTCCGTAACAGAGCCATGGAGAATATTTTCGTAAAGGGAAAAGTTACCACAAATCACGTCAGGAATCATCCTTTTCAAGGAAATACAACATTTTTGCGATACCCCGTCGAAGCTTAGAGTTGTACTTAATTACTTCGCATCGTTTCATGATTATAAAACAATAAACGTCGAGTAAAAATATGATTATCAAATTGCACGATTACGAACCGATTTAGATCCTCTATAAATCGGTGTAAATGTTAACGACGCGACGGTACGGGCGATGTCCGCGTTATTACGAGCGGTAGGTACGCCGCGATGTCGGCAATTAGAATCGGCTAATGGATTCTAAACTGTCAATTATGAGGTTCTGGCATCAGGGGCGGCGCGCAATGATAGAGTCGCGTATATTTTCATAGCGCGTAAAACCATCACGGTAACATGGGACCGTGTCCGTTCCAGTAACTGTTGTTTAGCATATCGACCGTAACAAGATCGTTTCGAATATACATTCGTTCGGGACACTTCGAACACGGCCATATCTTATCGGTGATTATTGGCATTCTCCTCGACACCAATCTCTTCGAGGGGTACCGTTAACGAGCTTTGTTAACGTGGTCCCTGATCGTAACTCTATCGTGTTCTTCGCGGTTCTTAATTTCCCGTTTTCCTATTTCCCTCACGACCCTCTTGCCCCTCCCGTCGGTTATGAGTACTGTCGAAACCATGAATCGTAAATATTAATAGACCGTGTATACACGTCTCTGTATTCGGTTTGCGTAATTCGCGATCGGACCGCATTAACCAGCCGGCTGTAATTATTGGCCAGCGGACGACAAATTAAATTGCGATGCATATCTCGCATGTATCGACCGTTCAAAGGTGTGATTAAATACACAGAGGATAAGCATTAGATCCAATTCCGGTATTCCACCCGTTGACCGGGGCGAAATCAGACAACGTAGTTTTCCATGCTCGGGCTCTCCATGCCCGGCAATTTCGTCCGCAATCATAGAGACAAATGAGAATTGCCGAGTGACGTTAGCACTGATTACCGACTGGATTGCTAATCTATTTATAATTGTCCCGCCGCTCAGTGTCCCTAAATGCGATGCTAATTAACACGGAATCGTTTGCGCACGCATCGACATCGATGTTCGCTTATCATCAAAAATTGCCACGGTCGTCAAATCGTTATGAATCTCGCACCAATCGTTGCGAAACAAGCATCTCTAGCTTTTTGTCGGAGCTCGTCGACTGAAAATTTTTGATTCGTTTATTAGCAGCTCACTGTGATTACTAGACTACTAGACTAGGTTACTAGATTTTCTACGTGAAAAACGCGAGTGAAATAGAAAGTTATTTCCTTTTTTTGATATATTTAATAGGCTGAAAATCGACTGCATGATCTCTTTTATTATCAATCATACTGTTTGACAATGTTGTCTCGTCGATTCGCAGCGATCTAAGTTAATTCATCAACTGCATAAAATTAAGCTTCAATTACCCTTAAGTTTGGAATATTAATCGCCCGGCCTAACGTTAACCCTTACGTCAATAACCGGCCGCCTGGGTATGCTTCATAAATATTTATGGACACTCGGATCTTCTCTAATTGAACATTTTGAAACAGAAATATACTTTCAGACTTCTTTTTATTTATATTGGATTCGGAGAATTATTCCGTCAAAATTCACATGCCGAATCTCAATAAGACTACGAACGAATGAACGAAACAATTTACAATACAATACCATTACAGGGATAATTTAATGGATAAAAACAAATATTTATATTCAGAAAACCTTAATTATTTGTTTTTAGACACATTCTTTATACAGGGTGTCCAAAACTCCCTCAACTCGCGGAAATGGGCGGTTTCTGAGTTTCGTTTGGGAGTTATTAACAAAAATCACGGACCAATCAGAGCGCGACCTAGACGCGTACTGTCTGACACGCCGGCTGTTTCTACTGCCGCCAGCGTAGCGGTGCGCCGCGACGAAGTAATGAACAAGAGAAGCAGAGCAGAAATTGATTGAATTAATTATTGTAAAAACTCACATAATTCTCACATAAATCTCAAGAAAATTACTTATGTGAGACTAGTTAAAAAGTGAAAGGACATTGGATCCCTTCTGCTCGATAATTCCATAGGGCGGATATTAGGAATGCCCTTGGAATGGAATGAACGAAACAATGTACAATACAATACCACTACAGGGATAATTTAATGGATAAAAACAAATATTTATATTCGGAAAACCTTAATTATTCGTTTTTAGACACATTCTTTATACAGGGTGTCCCAAAACTCCCTCAACTCCCGGAAATGGGCGGTTCCTGAGGTCTTTTGCAAAATGTCCGCTGGGGCTTCGTTTGGGAGTTTTTAACGAAAAACACGGACCAATCAGAGCGCGACCTAGACGCGTACTGTCTGACACGCCGGCTGTTTCTACTGCCGCCAGCGTAGCGGTGCGCCGCGACGAAGTAATGAACAAGAAAAGCAGAACAGAAACTGATTGAATTAATTATTGTAAAAACTCACATAATTCATCCGTAAATCCATTTGTTACTTCGAAATGAGGGTAACTGGGCCTCTCGGTGACGAACTGCACAGCTGATCTCGGGTATACGACAGTGCCGAACGGTAAGGGACGTACGTCCAGGTCAACGAACTACACAGCTGTTCCGGACCACCACTTTCATTGTTGAAATGATAAATAAATCGTATGTTTCCTTCACACAGATGCCATAAAATTTGTCCACCCTCGCGATCACTGTTCACATTTGTCAACAAATAGCTATGCACTAATAATAATTGCAATATCACTTGTATTGCAGCACGAATCGCAATAAAAAGGTAATGCGACCAGTAGACTGCGGATTCCTCCATTGGAACCGCCCATTTCCGGGAGTTGAGGGAGTTTTGGGACACTCTGTATTTTGTTACGGTTACTGAATGCTCAACGCAGACTAGTTTGTTGCACACGGCGCAAGATTTTCTAGTTCTCTTGCTTCTTTTATTGTTGCTATATAGCATAAGTGGCACGAGCCTGTTATAAACTTTTTTCCCAAAGTATTCTAAGCTTGCGAAGTCCCAGGCTGTGTTGTCCGGAAAACTAGTATGCCGGCCAAAAACGCTATCGACAGCAATGCTTGTAGTACACTGTTTTATCGAAAATTGTCCAAAGCACGGGTCCGGCCAGGGACAATTATCCGCGAGGTATAATATTTTTTGACTTTTGCCGAATATAGAAAAGGACAACGAAGCCCGAGTACCTGGATCGCCGAAAAGTGTAATAACAAGTCTAATAACAAAACTTGTTCATTTCTCATTATTTTTTATGGAACTTTGACCAACCAAGTTTTGTCACTGGATTAGTAGTGGTCTCTCAGTCTCACACCGATATGTACCCGACCCGTATTATGCTACACTTCTCGACGACCGCAGGCTCTCGAGCTTCAGGGCCCCTCATGAGGTATACCCCGCTGTAGTGGGGATAGTTTTGAGACTATTATAGGCCAGACACTTGGGACATTCACCGATAAAACACTGTATAAGGTCTCATACTTTGCACGTTTTGAAACTGATATTCAATAACGGGTGTAGTGAGTCCTGTAGCCAATTGTCGCAAAAATAGTCTACGCCGATTGGTTCTCTTTGGCAGTATTTGATTGTTTGTGTAATAAACTATATGTATATGTAGCAATACGGAGGCTGGAGACATAAAATAACTGCGCGCGGCTACGTACGGTGTACCATTAAAGGCCCATTTATATTATCTGGCACGGTTTTCCTGGCTAGCCGAGGCCTTAAAAACTTGATTCTAGTTAGTAACAGTCGACTACAAACGTAAAAAACCCAAAATGACGCGATGCAAACTGTTTACTTAAAAAAAACAGGAGATGGATATCCGGGTATGCGGGTTATTAACGACCGTAACGAATTTTGGTAATTGACATAAGGGTTAAAGTTTGTTTTTGATTTCTTAAAAAACTGTAAGCTACGAATTTAATTTGATTTAATGTAGGCTGTGTATTTATGTGTATGTACATTATCTTACTTAGTGCAGCGGAAATAGATCTCAGTTGAGATTTGAAATGCTTAAATAAAAAAAAAAAATAAAACAAATTATCTCTTTATGAATTTTTCGATACACCCCTTGACTCCCGACGAGCGCCATTCAGAGAACACGGGTAGCTTAATACGTACTCTTTTAAGGTAGTTATTACCAGACAAATCGAACCGGTCGATAGTTTAAGGAGCACCGGGCAATTATCGTCCGAGGGAAAAAACGCGATTAAGGACGGCACCGTTCATCCCGCAATGAAATCGCGTGGTATCGGTGCCCATTAATTCTTTCTGCGTTTTCTGCGTGGCGGACTTGAACGAGGTCTCCTCCGGAGATGAGCTGGCCTCCGTTCTGTGTCACCACAAAAAAGGATTCCCACAGCAAGAAATTGTTGTGTGCCTAGAAGTCGCGGTCGGTTGAACAGTTAGCGACCAGATTGCAGGCCTGGCCTGTTCGAGGCTCCCCACACGCAGAATGCTGGGTCAACTATTCGAGCTTCATCATCTTCAGATTATAACTCCATTAGGATGATATACTGGATCGGGCGTCCAATTTGCGTATAATGCGTGTATTCATCGGGATCTTTTCATTAAAAGTAATTCGGATCGCGGCGCGGCGGCTAGACTGTGCACACGCATCGCGCATCGCTGATTGGAACACAAAGACAAAGATCCGTTGTTACCGCGGAGAACGTGTTTCGACGTCGAATAAATGCCGTTCATAGTCGACGGAGAAACCAATGGCCATGTCAGTCTTCTTGCGATAGTGTTGGATACGCGTACCATATTAGTACACTTTCGAAATAACCTGCTGGTCTACAAGCATTGCTAATTGATTAAAAATAATGTAGAAGATACGAATGTATTGGCATACTGTTGAATTATGTAGCAACTTAGCTGTGACAAGTATTAATGAAAGCAACTAAGAACCTGTTCTTAAGTGTCAGACTGGTTCGACGCATGGCTCTGGAGTTTAAATCATTTTTCTGTTAATATGACCTGAATTTTCTGTATCGCCAATTAAATGAACGGTTTAGCTTCTGTTTCTCGCAGAAAAATCTTCATCATGCACAAAGATAATAAATTGAAAAAGAAGAGACTTAGGAATTTCTTTCTCTCTTCAATAACTGTAGAGGTTTGGCAGGAATAAATTGGCAGATCTCAATTCTTTTAACCCTTCGACTACTGAAACGCGCAGTCCCATGCCGGAGTCACTTCTGACGCACACCGATACAGTAATTCATCCATAATTGTCTAAATATCTAAACGATAATTGTCTAGTCGCCTGCCCATTCCACTGAGGGGCATACCCCGTGAGGAGCAATGAAACTCAGTAGGCCTCGGCCGTCGGGCAATGTAACCCGATACCGGATCGGGTATATCGGTGTGAGACCAGGAGACCACTACTAATGCAATCACAAAACTTCTTTATTTTTATTGTTTTTTTATGGAACTTTTACCAATATATTCGTGGCATTTTTCTAATGAAAATGATATCAAACACGATATAATTCGGATCATATACAGATATGTATATAGGCCAACGACCATTGCCTCGCTGAAAATACCGGTTCTCGTTCGATCACCGAAGTTAAACGGCGTAGGGCGGGGGACGCACTAGGATGGGTAGCCGCTCGGTGAAAAGCCGGGAAGTGACCCTCTGGTTGCGTTTCACGTGTTGTTGGCAAAATAGGTGGTTCGGAACCCACCTTAATAAAAAGTAGGTCCCGCTTGAAATTAGGCGATAGTTGAGGATTGGTAAAGGGAGAGGTGGTGGAATGGATTTGAAACCCTGAGGGGACCAAATATCATTACATACATGCAGATATGTATATGGTCATTTATAATACAAGTCAGTTCTCTTGACCGGGACAATTCGCGAATCTTACACGGGTAAATATCATCGGAATTATATCATATTTGGTATCATTTATATTAGAAAAATGCCACGAATACATTGCTGAAAGTTCCACAAAAAAATAATAAGAAATAAAGAAGTTTTGTCATTGGATTAGTAGTGATTCACACCGATACACCCGACCCGGTATCGGATTTCACTGCTCGGCGGCCGAGGCCTCTCGAGCTTCGATGTCATGTTCTACGTTCGGCAAAAGTCAAAGAATAGTATCCCTTCACGATAATTGTCTTAGGCCAGACCCGTGGTATAGACAATTATGGATGAATTACTGTATTTCACTAATACATATTTGGGGTCCTCCTCACTATTTATTGCTCGTTCTTCATACTATCGAACCGAGCAATGTGACGCCAAAGCCGTATATCCGGCACAGTATACGGAGGGTTAATCGTACTAGTCTTTTCGATTGTATCTACTCGTTTTTGTCATGAATGCATCAAATCCGCAGTCTAGTAATTAATAATTTGACAGCGGAATTTATGCAGTTATGATAAAAATGAGTCGGTGAAGCTTAAAACAACAAAAAATATGCAGACATTATTTTCAAACAATTAAAATTATTTACACAAGAAATACATGTTTACCTAGCTCCATTTTTCTAGAAATTGTGCATGAACATGTTATTTTGAATAAAATTCGCAGTTTAGTAATTCATAATGCATAATTAAAAGAGGTAACAGCTTTGTCCAGCTTTTCGCAGCGCGCCGATACTGCGATGCTCGTGTAAACGGCGACGGATGTTAGAGAATCGGCATTTTTCATTGCAGCGAGCTGCGCGTAAATCATGCCGTTCCGTCGCATAATACACCGTTTAGCGCCGTTGTTATTTTGAATGCTGGTCGCACAAAGGCTGGCGATGCTGCTCCTAATATCCCGGAGGGGGTGTGCGCGGTCACCGTGGAGGGACATTTATACGCCGGCAATTAAAAACGTCCATTACGCTCGGGGGAGTACGAGAGGGTCCCGTTCAAAAGAAAGTCGCCGTGACTCGGGTCCGCAAACGCGATTACTCCCGGCCGCGGCGGCTGCGGCTGCCCCGGAATCACAATTACGTTAAATAAACAGCGTGGCAATCTTCTGCTCGTGCAGAAGTGTCAGAAAAAACTCCGCTCGGCGGAGCATCGCGATGCCCGGTATATCATCCTTAATTGCGTACCCGTTGCACTTGTTCACTGGCCATGAAATGGTACCGACTTCATATTCGCGGACCCGTCGAGACCCGTGCTGCCGTAAAGACGACTGAGCGACCAAAGCCGGGCCTCCCCCCTCCCCGCCCCTCTAGCACCACCATCGGGGAAACGGGCGCAATTAAAGTATCGTAAAAAGATTTTTACGCGCTCGTGAAATTACTCCTGGGTGGTAAGGAACCTCGCGTTCTTGCGCCCCGAAAGGGTGACCCACGCTTTTGCCAGCCGGGCCGAGTGCATCCTTCGCTGCGAGAAAGGGCCCCCGGGTTCACCAATCGTGTTCTCTCGATCCCGGGCGTTTATTCGTTGTTAATTTACCGTTAGCCGCGCTGCCGAGCCGGAGCGAGAGAAACTACCAGCTACGACGACGGGTGCCGCGTAAAATGGACGAGGCAACGATTCAACCGGGAATTGGGTCAGCCCGGTGGTTAATGACTGCGGGAATAAAAACAATAAACGCACGTGTGCGCGTTCATTTTACTCGGTTACGCCCCGCGACAGACGGAATCCTTTCGAAATTCGGTCATAGTCGGTCGGAACGAGCGGTCGTACGTTTATTTTTAGGTTCGCGGTGTCCCGAGCGGTAAGACGCAACGCGACGAGTCGTTTCATTCTTGAATGGTCGAGACACGCGTCTTCCGAAGCTATAAGGAATGGTCGAGCATAATTATCTGACATGATAATTTTAGCGTCATTCGCTACCACAATGGGCTCATTACAGTTTGTTTTGCACAGCTGTGTCCATGCAAAGAAGGCGCTGTAATCGGTCTTCAAGCTCCAGGCTATGAAATCAACAACGCCACTGTGTTTCAGCTATTTCGGAATTTCAGATGACGTATTGTGATTGCGATTAAGTTTCCGATGAGAGTATTTGTCAGGAGTCCCGCGAAATATCTTTCAACTGCTGTTAACTCTGTAAAGAATTTAATCCGCACGCAGAAATTTATCGAGCATGCAAGATGACATTAGACCACTATGTGCAAATGGAGAGGAGATAACATCTGGAAATTCTCAGAGTATTCACCTCCCTCGATAATATCCTCGTCGCAGTCTATTAAGCAAGCACTACTGTATTTATTAGTGTCCTTTGGTTTACAGAGAGTGTCCTCCAGAGCACTTTACCCTTAGCTTGTAGATACAGAAGCTCCGAGGCTTTGAATTCTGAGTTCCACAAGTGGGGTTGATCGGATTCTGGTCTCTGGACTCTAGAATTTCCTTGGATTTTTAGATACTCAATACCATGTTTGGAATCGTTGAATATTTTGTGTAAAAATGACAATCGGAACACTTGAATCTTGATATCGGACGATCCACCAAATGTTTCAATTCATAAATCCAATACCAAATATAATCTCGTGTAGCCTAGCTTCTTAACCCTTTCGCTACGGCAGGCCCGCCCGTCGAGGTACCGACCCTGAACGGAGACTTGCGCCGAAAAATAACCTGAAAATTCTAATTTTTAGGAGTTAAGAATTATACCTTAAGCCGATCTATTCCTAATTCTTGTAAAAACCAAATATGTAAAATCGTTTACTGCCGAATGGATTCGATTTATTTGTTTGGTATAAAACAATAAACGATCGCCTTGATGTTTGTAGTTTATTGCGTAATACGTTTGGATGTGGTTGCAACAAAGAGCAGTTTTAAAAAGTTTTAAGAAATGATTAATCCAATATGTCAATAAAATCAACGGAAAATGCTCTGCCGATAACGAAAAATGTTGCCATGGACTATAGATGGCACTTGTACAGATCATTTCGATGCCGCATATATGCGGCGCTCGTACCCAGAAGTCGTGGCGTGGATACCGCGTATATGCGGCGCCCGTACCCACAGGTCGTCGAGTGGATGCCGCATATATGCGGCGCTCGGCGCGAAAGGGTTAATGAACTAAAGTATTCCTGTTGTTAATCCTTCAATCCAGTAACTTTCAACGTTTCTAGAATCGTAGACATTTTCAGAGCTACCTTTAGACGTTGCAGGGTTAATTAGGCTTCCGTATTCGCGAGAATGCAGAACCGCACGCATTCGAGTCAAGCCGGTTGAAATAGCGAATAGTTTACCGAGCAGTCGGTGCCAGAAAACGAACGGAGCAATTGGCGAAGAGTAAAGGTATACACCGAGGGCGTACAAACCAGCTGCCTCTTCTCAGATGGTCGTTAGTCTTCCGTAGACAGTGGCATTGGTCTAGCATCGCCGACAGCTCCCTCCGCGGGTACACCGACCTGTTGAATCTTTTATCGCGACGAATGCACGTCGATTAGACAAGTTCTCCGAGTTGTTCCTTAACGTCGCCTGTTCCCTTCCGTCTTTCTCTGCTACCACCCGGGGGTTGATTGGAGACATTTATAATGCAGGAATCGTTGAACGCAGTCGTGCTTTATGTTCGCGCTTCAATATACTTTCTTATCGTGATATACGAAGCGAGAGGATGAATTATGAACGATGGGCATCGGCTGCGAAGCTGCGCCTGCCAGCGAAAAATATTTAATCGTGGTTTTTGTTCGGCCAGCGGGTATATCCGTTCCACGATCTAACGCTCCTCCTCGGGGTTTTCGCTTTCTGATCATTCCCGGGAATCCTTCCGCCCTGCCTTCCTCGTCTTCTCTCGTTTCTTCCCTCGTCTTCTTCTTCTTCTTCTTTTTTTTTCATCGCGAATTATGAATTCTTTTCTCTGGTTGTTCCCACGATGCTCATCGCGCGCGATCCTCAATTGCCGTCCGACGTGAAAGCGGCCGCAGAACTCGATTGCCGTCCCGCAACGAACTTCGATAAAGTCGAATTTAGTCTCGCAATCATTTTTTCGGCACACTTTCACTCGTCGCTCACATTTGTTCCACCGTAATTAATTACCTGCTAGCCGATAGCGGCCGAATAATACGACTCCTCTTTGAATTGCCGCGCTACCGATATGAAACACACTCTATCAGAGCCGTGATTGGTTAACGGAGCTAATTTGCACGAGGAAGCCGACACTTGAACTGCCATGCTGCGCCGCGCCACGGATGGACGTCGTCGTTGCGAGAAGGGAAATTAGACGTATCGAGTTCGCCAAAGACGACGCCTCTACGACCGTAAAAAAAAAAACAAGAATCCATGGCGGATCATATAATTTTACGACAGCGTAGAGCGAAGTACAAGCGCGGTTTCATGAAGTCTGAATCAAAATTTACTATTCCGCCGGCTTCGTTAAATCATCCCGGCTCTTCGCGAGGTGCTAAGGTAAGAGGGCTCATAAAACGTTCCTCTATGTTTTATACGATCTTTAATTCCGGCTTTGTGTTTCATTGCTTCTGTCCAATTTTCTTTCTAACACCGTAACCGTTTCGACGTTCCCTACGTGTTTCTCTCGCGTGTTCTCCCCAACAGCCGCAGCGCCGTGAAATACGCGGCCCTGTTTCGGCTCCCGAAACATTGAATTTTTATTGCACTCGCCACCCAGAACTGCTTATTCAACGCGGTTGCCATTTCCGCCGCGCCGGTGTAGTTCTGCCGCGTCGCGGTTACAGGTGCGGTGGCTCGGCCGCGAATGAACTTTCTAAAACTACCCACGAGCATTTTCAGTGAAAGTGCTCCGTCGATGAAAAAGCACATCGAACCCTGCGCCGCGCCGTTGTCCTGCGCCGACTAGTCTCGCGCGTTTCAATCGTCATTTTTAGCGAAACTGACGGTGTTGTTTGTCTCGGCATTATGCCTCCGCGAAATGACGAATGGATTCAATAGCGGTTGCCGTACGATGCCCGGATCTCCGGCTTGTGATGTCTTCTTAAGCGTCGGTACGCCATCGAAACAGCTGGGAGCGGCTACAGTGGTGGTTTAACGGAATCCTTCTTTGCGAGTCGTTTTTTTCGAGCAAAATGCTTGTCCGAGCATACCTCTAAAGTGTCACATGTCCTTCCACATACTCGCATAACCACCCGATTTTGACATCTTGATTTTCTCGCTATTACTACTGAGGCATATCTTGGTGTTATCAGATTTTTCGTGAGTTGACGCGTGAACTTCGTTTTTTTTTTAAATAGAATGATGTACTTTGAATGTACCAATGAATGCAGCTCGACATTTGACATATATATCCTAAACTATTCCCTTTTCGACATAAGTAGACCAGTTTTTTTTATAATGAATCAGTCAGTTATCTAACCTCATTTGTTCTCGAAACTGTTCGATGTCATTCAGTCGACTTGTACACTGTGAACCAACCACGCAGAGACTGCGCCAACACGGATCGACGTGGTCCGATGTCATCGCGAATATTTAAATGGAATCGCTTGTTATATTTCAGCAGCGAATCGTCCGGTACATTGTCCCCGCGTTTCACGGTCCGTTTGAATAACGTCTCGTCGTCGTTGCGCCGCGTAAACGAAGTTCCACGGGGAACAGGAAACAGATAGCCGGCGCGCGCGTTCAATAGCTTCGGTAAATACAAGTTTCGACAATGTCTGCATTCAGCCGGATGGCGCGCGGCGCGGCACGGAGCTTGTTTTTGAGGCGGTCGATTCAGAGTAGAGTCGACGCGCAACACCGCGCCGTTTCCAACATGATAATCGTTTCCCGCCGAAACGCGTGCTCACCTGTCACCGTTCCTTCTTTCAACCGGCCTGAATCGACGTCGGTGCCTTGAAAACCATCACTGTAGACGCCACAAAAACGGTCCCGCTGAATCAAAACCACCGGACTCCTGAATGAGCGATTTTCACGACGGTTTTTGCTCATAACGCGCCCCGTGGACTGCGTCGGCGGGCTGTCGCTCTTCGAAGCGCGGCGTGGCTTCGCGATAATTTAATTAATTAACGAAGACGGCGAATGCGTTCGCCGTTCTGCAATCGTTCTCCCTTCGTTCGAAGATTGCAATCAGTCGTGGCTCAGAAAGACCCAGAACACAGATTTTCGTGGTTAACATTAGGTTTTTTAACTTTACTGGAGAGCTTGAGAGGATTTATTCTTGAAATAAGTGATTCTCAAAATAAGTACAGTGACTCCCATATATTCGGACGCTCTTAAAAAAACGATAATTTTTTTGACATTCGACCATACGATTTGATCTTTTTTGAGAAGTGAGAGCAATTAGTTTACTACATGATGTAACAATTATTTTTTTAATTATTATTTATATTATTATTACTATATTAAAATTAGTTTCCAAAATTTTAATTCGTCGGAATTATAGAAAAAACACTAAAAGTTGCATTTTACAACTTTTTTATGTGAGTCTATATTGAAAATTTAAAAAATACATTTTGTAGATCTGTGTCAATTATATGCATTGCGAAAGTTTCATCTAAATGGATAAATGCGGGAAAAAAACAGGCATTGAAATATGTAAGAATCCTTAGATCCATTGCAGTTAGAGGTTGAAAATCGTGACAAACGGCAATTTTTACCACCTTTAAACGTTTGTAGCTCATTCCAACGTTGAACAAAATCGTTGATGAAATTTTCAATATAAGCCCGCATAAAAAAGATGCAAAATACTACTTTTAGTATTTTCTCTGCAATTCCGATCAATTGAAATTTTTTCCAAAAATTCTTTTCATGTTACGTAACAAACAAATTGTTCTACTGTTAATTTATCAAAACTAAATCAACGTTCTCAGATAGAGATTACAAAGTCTTGATGGAACGTTCTAAGATTCGCTTCTAAGCAGAGATTTCGAGGGAACTCATTCTTTCTACACTTTGTATCAAGAGTCGGACTGTGGGGGGCTAATCTAAACAGTCTGAAAATATGGGGGACCCTGTTCCATATTTGGGGTTCCAAATTGGTTTTCTTCTTAGAGTCAATCGAAGCTAAGATTCCTTTGAGTAAAGAGCTTCCTCCCGCGCCGTGAAATAAAGACTTTTATTTCAAGTTAAAATATCAGTGTGCCTTTTATTCAAAACCCATTTCCAATATCTACCTTCTCAAAAAAATCCAAGTCGTATGGTCCAATATTAATAACGTGATCGGTTTTTTAGGACTGTCCTAGTACATATTAGTGGGAGTCACGGTATGTATAAGAAACTTGAACTAAAAAATTTGGGGTCCTATTGAAATCACCGATACCAGACTTCGCAGACATATTAATACCAGCGAGCCGTTGGAACCACCTAAAATTATCCTTATTTCCAAGACAGAATTAATGGACAGTTTGAGGCGCAGTGTCTCGGCCGGGGAAGCGCCGGCGAAGCAGCTCGACCGTGCAAGGGCCGATCAGGATGCATTTCGCGTGTAAGGGCTTTAAAGAAAATCGATCGATCGGCATTTTTACGTGTTAGGTGGGATAAAAGGTACGTCTCCTTGCGAGGCGCGTCAGCGGATGCCTGGGCCATAAAAGCGGCCGGGACACTCGAGGTGTCTCCGGTAGGATCATGGTGCTGACGTTAACTAGGCGTGGGATTAATCGATCAACCTTCCGCGCGCCGTTTTCCTGTCGCAGGTTGCAGTGTCAGGGATCAGTCGGCGTCTCTCCTCTCGACCCCTCTCCTCTTGCCAGCTGGTTCCGTCCGCGTTCCCTCTGTCCGTTGCGGAACGATGCGGCGCGGCGGCGTTCAATCGCCCGCGGAAAAGTCACGTTCGATCGTAGCCGGTGAAACGTGCAAAGTTCAGCCGCGATAATATATCATAGCCGGTGTGCGGTGCGCCTCACGGTCTTGCCGGGGCGAAACGCGCGCGACGAGCTTTTACGCTTTCGCGCGATTTAAAGAGATATACCCATTGTGAATTATGCCTCGCTTCCCTGTACGATGACGAGCATCTCGTGTCCAGTATTTACGGCCATTGTCTTGGTACCCAGCTCGGGGCTAGTGCCGCGACCGCATCGTGATCGTTATTGAGGCGCGTGGGTCGTCTTCTTCCTCCCTTCTTTCCCCTCCTCGTCCTCCTCCTCCTCCTCCTCCATCGACCTTCCTTAGTCTTTCCATCCTCTCCTTATCCCGGTCGACCGGTCCGCACAATGTTTTCGACTTCGCCTGTATGTACGTATTACTTGGATCAATGGTTCCCACGTGTTCCGATAAAGCGACCTTTCGACAACTTTTTTAACCCGACCCGTCCCCCTCGTTCCCTGCTCTATAGAGCACGTTTAATTTGATGATAAATGTCCGCTCGGCGAGTCGGCTCGAGGAGCAGACGCGAGCGGAATACGTGCGAGTATTAAAAATTGCTAGGTACCGATGTTCCCGTTATAGTTTCACGATCCTTGTTCTATGGCCTCCATGTGGGCAGGTGGGTAAGCACTCCTTTACTCGCTGTTCAGCATCTCCTCTATGCGCGCGGAGAGAGCTGTTCACTCGAACTGGTACGCTAAGCATGCTTGGTTTGTGTGGGGAAACTTTCGAACATAAACTTCCGACTAAACATTTTAACCAAATTTCTATACGAATACGCGGATGCTCGGTATGAATTACTAGAGGCGTTCCGAGATGATAGTTGAAGGTCTCGTACTTGACTTTAGGTGTCAACAGCTGTCGCCGAGAGTGTTTACCGATGAGAAGCAACGCGAGCAAAGCAACGTTGGGATTCCGCGTCGCACGATTCCGGGAAGGTCGGTTTTAACTGCCCTCGCGGCATGAACCGGCCATGCATCACAGTAGACTCCGCGGAAACCTTTTCACCAGCTTTCCCGTGATACTTAAAATTTTAATCGCGGTCTAAATCTCGCCGTGATACCGTCGCCAGGAGTATTTCACTGTTTATTACCCGAAATGGCTTACGGGATTAGCGGCATAAATCTTCGCCGATTTACGGGAGCCTTTTGGCAAACCGTAACGACACGCGTGGCCTTGAGCAGGTGCATCGTCTTTGTTCTTCGCTTTTCTGTAGAATAGACGGTGTTCAGTTTTATGGATGAACGAAACATCAATGAAACATAAATGATAGTTCGGTGGACAGGACGTTCGTATAATGTCCGCGTACGATCGCGAACGCAGGTTCCTGCAATTCATTTTGGTCTTTTCTGGTCCCTCATTTATCTAAATCAGCCGTACTCATACTGTAGCCTATTAGGTCATTTTTTAAACGTCTGACAACCTAAACATTTAGGCTATGGTCATACGGACGTCGCGTTTATGTATTTATTTATTCATATGCTGGGATAAACATTGGCTAAGCGGCCACACATACTACGTAGCGTGTACTTACCAAAGTGTAAATACAGTAATTCATCGATAATTGTCTAAAATATCTAAACGATAATTGTCTAGTCGCCTACCCATTCCACTGAGGGTCATACCCCGTGAGGGTCCATGAAACTTAGTAGGCCTCGGCCGCCGAGCAATGTAACCCGATACCGAGTCGGGTATATCGGTGTGAGACCAGGAGATCACTACTAATCCAATGACAAAACTTCGTTATTTTTTATTATTTTTTTATGGAACTTTCACCAATATATTCGTGGCATTTTTCTAATGAAAATGATATCAAACACGATATAATTTGGATCATATACTCTTGACCGGGACAATTCGTGAATCTTAAACTAAAATCGTAAATATCATCGGAATTATATCATATTTGGTATTATTTTCATTAGAAAAATGCCACGAATATATTGGTGAAAGTTCCATAAAAAAATAATAAAAAATAAAGAAGTATCGTCATTGGATTAGTAGTGATCCACACCGATACACCCAACCCGGTATCGGATTTCACTGCTCGGCGGCCGAGGCCTCTCGAGCTTCGGTGTCCTGTTCTACGTTCGGCAAAAGTCAAAGAATAGTATCCCTTCACGATAATTGTCTTTGACCAGACCCGTGGTATAGACAGTTATGGATGAATTACTGTATTAGGACTACGCATCGGTGGTGGGGGACAGGCGTGCCGACCCCTTGCCCCTGTGTCATCAAAGGTGACGTCTTTCCAGCTCCCAATAATGTCAGAAGTTTTCCCGAACAATTCCGACTCGACCCGAGCATCAGATACCCGAAGCTTCCGAGTTCTCGCACACTTCCAGCAAGATTTGTCGCGTCGCGTCGTGACGCGTCTGACGAAGCGGAGTCGCGTGTTCTCGCGTGTACGACCCTTTACACGGATGCTCCTCGCCGCGGCGCGGCGATCTCCACTGTGTGTATACAGTTATAATTGCCGCGATTCCGAGGCACGGTTGCGAGTGCGTCTACGATTACCCATTACCCGGATGAATATCTCGGATTACGGCACGGCAGCTAAATAAATTACTAAAGTGCGCGGTCTCTCGGACCTCGTTCCCCTCTCTCATTCTCTCTCGCTGGCCAGTTTCCTAGCCTCACCCTATCGCTCGGACACACACGCGCGCACCCGGGGGTACACGTACACGCGAGGTGCCTACTTACCTGGCCCCGGTCCGCGGCTTGCATATTAACAACGCCATAATGCGTATGCACCGGTATAAATCGCGAGCGTCGGGTCTCGATTCGCGGGGGCACACGCGCGCAGAAAAGAGCATCGCGGTTCGATCTCCATTTGGTAACGAGGAAGCGGAGGAAGGACACGAATCGCCGGAGCGGAGCCGAGCGGAGACCGAGCGAAGAGGACCAGTTTATGCGGGCCGGCCACGCGTAAATTTCGCGAGCCGTTGTATTTTTGCGCGACGCGACGGGGACCCCGTGTACCCGGCGCTAGTTATACGGTAACGTTCGCCCCTGTATGAAAGGTTTATTAATTCGAGGGTACCCTGACGAGGAAAAGTGCGAGCCGAGCCGCGCCGCGCCGCGCCGCGCCGCTCGCTTCTGTTTACTTGTTTTTTTTCGGACGCCAGGGGTTGCTAGGCCCGAACACGATTGCTTTCGCTTCTGCTGACGATTTTTGTTTGTTTCTTCTTCTTGGTAGAAGCTGTTGCTGAAGTGTAAGACACTGGAATGGAATATGCCGGTCGACGACAGTGTAAATTGTTCACCGCGGTGCGGCGCGGCGCTACGACGACGCGAGGTTTTTTTCTTTTTTATTGCAGACAATCTCGTAAGAGACTTATTTCAACATTATTGTAGAAAGCAATCATTCGGGTGAAAATTTTCTTTCTTTAATAATCCTAAGAAATTGAAAATAATGAGGGGTGTGCGAGAACCCGAAATATCGGGAACACGATCGTCGGGAGGAGTAGGGAAGAGGTCGGGTTCCCGAAAATTTCGAGAATATGACATATGGCACTCTAAGTTAAATAAGTAAAAAATAAGATAACATAATTTACCGAAAACACCGAGAATAAAAAATTCGAAGTCATGAATGTATTCATTAAAACGAATATAAAGAGTTAGTTGATTCTCGGAATTTTTGGAAATCCAGATTCTGACGGGAATTTCGATTATTTCGAGAATCTCAATTGTTTCGAGAATCCCGATTATTTCGAGAATCCTAATTGTTTCGAAAATCCCGACTCTTTCGAGAATCCCAACTTTTTCGGAAATCCTGATAAATTCGAGAATCTCGAAATTTTCGTGTTCCCGGCTCGACCCGATATTTCGGGATCTCGCGCACCCCTGAAAATAATACATCAACATAATTCAACTCACTCCCAGATAACACCGTACGTCCGTAGGACGTCCGTTTTATGTCCCATTTACGTCCATACGTCCTATGTCCGTTGCGGATGTCCCTGGGACGTCCGCGGGATCTAAGTTTCGGACGTCCCAGGGACATCCGTTTTTACGTCCTAAGGACATCCGTAGGACTTAAATTTCGGACTTAGAACTTCAATTTTCTATGTTGTCGGAGTCACTTCTTACGCGTGAGACATATTAATACATATGTATATTCGAATTTTCTCATGTATTTCGAATAACTTATGAAATATATAATATACATTATAATAGCTAAGAGCTAGAGAGCGGATCTTTATGCAAAATAAAAAATTTTTACTTGAGTTGCAACAAATAACAGAAATAATATGCTTATAATATAATATATAGGATTTTTTTTTTCTTATATTTGATAGCGCCCAGTGGCTCAAGTGGATGAGGCTCGCGGTTACGACTCTTGTGATCCCGGGTGTTCGAATCCCGCCGCCAGCACCTGGGAGATTTTTTCTCAAGTGATATAAAAAACCGTGACACACCGGGATAGTTCGGAACCAACCTTATAAACTTGTAGGTCCAATACGATGAATATTATTTAATAAAAAATAACAAATAAAAAAAATTAATGGAAGGTGGAAAAAGGTGTGATGCATTGTTAATGGAATTATAACCCTGAGGGGAATAATTAACAATAACCTAACCTCTATAGTATTTTTAATTTTCATAACTTTTTATTTACTGTTTTATGTTACTCTTATACTCGTTTCTTCGTAAATGCAAAACATCCGTTGTCTGATAATAGTAATAGAAATAATGGTAATAACAATAATAATAATTAAAATATCATGTAAATGTCCTGTTATCGTTACAAATAACATCCGTATGTCCCAGATACGTGCCAGGTATGTCCTACGAACGTTCAAATAACGTCCGTATGTCCCAGATATGTCGCAGAAAAATTCCACGAACGTCCCAGGGACGTCCCAGATAAGTCCGCATGGGACGTCCTATGTACGTTCCACTTTCTAACTAGGACCTCTCTCGGACATCCCTTGTACATATCTCGGACATATCTCGGAACATACGGACATTATTCGGATGTCCGTTGGACGTCCATCAGATGTCCGAGTGCTATCTGGGATTGAATGTTTCTATTGTTTCAAATTGCACCGGCTCGTTTTTCTTGCAAATGCATAAATCTGCAGTCTAGTTTAAATCAAAATATCTATTCGCAGACCGATCGACATGGTCGATTTTTGATATCTCGGGTTTCATAATAATTTTAGCCGTTTACGAAGTAGGACTCGTAATACAAGTAGGAAACAATAATCGAAATTGGGGGAAACAGAAGCGTATTTTGCTCAGTTTTGAAAACTACTCTAACCGAAGTTACTGGAAAATAATTGCATGCTTTTAATTGTGCTCTAATGTAATTGTGCCGAGGTTACGCGTGGATAAAAGTTTCCACAGCGCTTACAATAAGAACCAACGAGCAGTCCGTTTCTACCAGCGATAACGAATCTACCTTTATTGGAGGAATGAAATTAAAAATGTCCAAAGTACACAGATTGTCAGTGTTGGTCTGTAGTTTGTGTAAAAAATTGTCAATATAATAAAACAATACTTTATAAGAAAAATATAAATAAATTTGATCGTTTTTAACAAGTTTAGTAACATCATTTATTTCGCATCAGTTTTTATAACACCGTTTTATTAAATGAAACGTATCTTTTTACGGAATATTGAGACAAACATCCGGGATCTCTGGTTTCCAGAATACCATGCATTCATACTTTAAATAACAATCTGCAAACAAATATTTTGGCTACCTTCTCGCAGAATATGTGCACGCAGTTGTTACACAAGTATGATGAAGCTAGCGAACGTGTTCACGCATTTTTTAACGAATTGGTATTTTAAAAAACTTATTGCGGACTTAATATGTCATTATATTGTAGATCGAATAATGTTTTAAAATTTTTGGTTTAATGTGTCGATCGTATTTGTGTATCAATTTAATGAAAATTGGTATCGGCGCTAGGTTCGATCAAAAAATGATTTTCGAACCTAGCGCCGATACCAATTGTCATTAAATTAATGTTCCAAGAATTATGGAAAATATTTTCTTCCCGAACTCCCCGCATTTATAGTCATTTTTTTGGCTAGAAAGTTTTAAAACATTTATCGAATGCATCTACTACATAAAAACATGTACTAACCAAATTTTTTAAAGCGCAGCCTTAACAATAGCCAAACTATGGTGTCAGTTGGAACAAACAAAGTTTTAAGTAATTAAAAGTACAATGGCCATTTATTTTCGAATACAGGCGAATTATTCCAACATAAACGAAGATTGCAACTGCAGAGTGTCTGCCCTTTCCGTCCATGCACCTAAGCGATCTTATCGATTCTTCCAGCGAAAGTAGCGATAATTCCAGTCCCAAGAAAATTTGCTTGGATCCCAGTAAAGAATGTTTGTGCAAGTTCGTCGACTGATATTTCTAGGGCTGGTATCATCGTGTCCGCGCATTTTCTGGTAGAATTTAATTGAAAATCTCCATTTAGGGACGGCAGCCCCGCATCGATGCACCGGATCATCCCTTCGGTCGCACTCTCACAATGGATCGCGGGTTCGAGCATCCTCTTTCACCGGTAGAATGACTTTTTATCGAACAGCTGTGATCTTTAGTGGAAACAAAATCTTTCCTCGACGGAGATTTATCGGACCCACTCTCTGCGAAGCGTACACTGACCACGACGGGCTGCGAGAGCAGCGCGTAGATAACTTTCTCCCGCGTGATAAGCCGTAAGGTATAAATCTGAATTGTTTTTATAATTCCTCGCGAAGAGATGAAGCGCCGAGATAACGGGGATTCTAACGAAGTCTGTAATTTGCGGGCCGACAACGCGGCGATGCGCGCGGTCCAACCGTTTGCCGAGGATCCAAGCCGCGATGGATCACGATTTAAACCGCAGACGAGATTACAAGAAAAGACATAACGTCTTATGAGTTCGAGTGGCTCATAGTTGTCTGCAGTACCGACTCGGAAATTCGAAAGTGTTCGGAGGCGTCCTCTTCACGTGGATGATTTGCAGGTCTCGGAGAAACGCAAAGTGGCTCGTCTCTATAAAATAGATGGAGCCAGAGAAATAGAGCTAGAGATTTATATTTAATCACATTTGTTAAATAAACAATAATCAAGCTCGAGTCTCTTGAAGTGATGTATCAGTTGGTTTTTTCAGCGAGTCTTAATCAACACTTTATTCAAAATGGAAATGACAATCTCATAGACGAAGAACGTGAACGTCAAAACAATTCAATTTCTATCGTACCGTAATCAAGAAACGGTTAAACTTCACTTAAGAAAACCAGAAATTTTTAACTTTTTTTCACATAGTCCTGTAGATTTTGACGAGAAAATGCCGAAAATCCAAGTTTTAATTGTAGGAGTCGACTGAGTCAAAAGTTATGCGTGTTTAAAGTTCATCGAATTTTACCGTCTTTTACAGGTAAGGGCGCCGCCATGTTAGTATGTAGGTGTCACTAGAAGGTATACAATAGGCAAATGTTTGCATACCAATATAGAAAGTACTGTAAGCGATAACGGGATTTCGGAAATCGATTTTTTCATTTCGAGTTGTTGGCGAGAAGGGAACCATGTATTGGAAAGTTTGTCCGCAATTGTAACAGCGTATCAATGGACGGTCTGCGTCAGTGGGTCTCATATTTCCGATGATTTATATCCGGAGACGCGTAATTGGACGTTGCCGCAGAACTTCCTACAGGCTGTGCGACGATCGCGTTCAATATAGTAGATCATCCGCAATTGCTGTACGCAACAGTTCCGCAGTTTTCACACTCGCAATGCTTCGATAAGCACGCCACCGGTGTGTTAAGATGCGTACGTCCCGGCTGGATGTTGTAGTAACTTCATCCATTCAGGGAAAACCGAATTTATCGACCACTTTGCGCGTTCAATAGTAATCGAGGTACAATAATCTCACTAAACAGGGAATTACAAGTGTTTTGATAATGGTCCAGTGAATCAATTACAATGCTATATTCAGTCTATATTAATTTATACGATAAATAGTGCTACATGAATTGCCTTTGATTGAGCAATTTACACATGGAACATGTTGGAATAATAATAACTTTAGATACTGAAGGTTTGGATAATCGAGGTCCTATTATTTAACCTTCGAATTATAGCATATTAGTTATAATATTAAAAAAGTTTCTTTCATTGTCTGTACATTCCATATTGTTAGATAACATCAGCACACGCGAACAACACAATCTTCTGTTCGTTAATGTTTTATTATTCCTTAAGTTTCCCCTTTCTTAACCATGCCATTGGTTTTCTTAAAAACTACTCCGAATTTTCATCGAGCACATTAATCGAAAACGAAACGAATTTTTGGCACAACCAAGTATTTAAAAACTACAAGAAACAGAGCCAATGGAAGCTACAAAAATATCAGATTCGCACGGTTTAATTAAAAGATGTTAATGGAAGTTCAGAAAAACCAAAATGAATTTTATCAAGAGGGAACGACAGGAACGCGTAAAATGAGACCGCGTAAATTGAAGCCGGGGTATAAAAAGCTCGCGTAAACAGAGGGATTATTCACCGCGTAAATCGAGGGACGAAGGGTGTACTAGCGGAATGATGAAAGAAACGCCGTAAAAGACGCAAAGTAACCTTTGTCGAGTTTTTATCGGTCCGTCGTCGGGCGACCGTGAGATCGCAAGAGGCAAGACCAAAAATCACCGGAGGCAGTGGAGTGCTCGGTTGAACAGCCCTCGAGAGATCGCGTTGCCAAGACAGCGATCGATAAAGTGAATGCGATTAAACGGTTCGTTCGTCAACCCCTCGCCATTTATTTCGTTAATTAGCAAAGATTACTCGTCGGTTCGTCTGCGAGAGAGGTATTTGTAAGCCTTCCTTTCTCCCTCGTATTACTACCTTCGGAACTACTCAATCCACTTTGACGGTAGATTATTTACTTGTTAGAAGCTCGGTCGCTTGATTATCGAGCAGTGCGCAGACCCGCCGATTTTATCGTCGCTCGCAATTTTGCCGCGTCCGTAACCTATCGGTAATGATTATCCGACCTCGTGCCCATTGGTTTCATCGCGTTTCATCTCGCGTCCGTGGAGCCGGGGTTCGGCCGGTTGTGAGATTAGGGCGCAACCTTCTCGAAAACGAATTTTTACCTCGTACTGGCCGGTTACCAATAAATTGCCGGTTCGATCGTTTTGCAGCGGCATGGAACACTTCGCGACAGTGCGGCCAGATCAAGACTTTCCCCCCACTCTACCGTACTCCTACGGCGGCGAGTATCCTCCAAAACCCCGACTTCTCCGCCGCGGACCGGTCACGTGACTCGTCCGGTAATAACAGAGTAAGGGTAGCTGTACTCCCCTCAATTTCCCCAGTCTGCCCTCACTGCTTTGCATCAACGGCAACGGACTCCTTGTGACCTAACGCGGTAAACGCGTGATCGAGGCGACCCTCTTGTTGCGAACGTTACCAACTTTGCGAACGCGTTCCAATTAACACTAAAAATACCACATCAATCAAAATGACAGATTTCAGAATTTCATTTTTAAATTCTTACTTCATGTTACATGTTTTTTCCGCAATGATGTGAGCACTTTTTCAGCGATAACTAAAGGTGTAATATAATGAATTTTATTTTTGTTTAATTTATTCAGAATCGATAATTTTGTATCATGGCTACTTATACCAATACCAGTCATTTTATTATCAAAGTGGAAAAGTATCCTATAATCTATTTACCGAACCCAAAATCGTTTATTAGATATTTAGATTTATCGATGTTTTGTTATGAAATTTGATCGCACACAACGTCTTATTCTGGCGCCACGTCATCGATGTTGTTTCACGCGGTCATTTTGTATACCATAGTCGTTGGAATAGGACTCAATTCCTTTTTATACAGGCTGTCCCGAATTTAAATGGCAAAACTTCAGGAACGTGTAGGGGACCGAAAAACTAAGACAAAAAGTGTTTTAGAGATTTGCTTATTTTTGCTTCGTTCTGGAGAAAATTGCAAAAAAGAAACAAGTTTTCATTTTTGTACTAATTTATTTACATTTTATTTACGTGATCATCTATTTAATGTAGATATTGTTCAAAATGTTGCCTTCTTTCAGCAATACAAGCATTACATCTAGCACTGACTTGATAAATTGCAGCTAAACATTGTTCTGGTGATATATATTGGAAATGGGTGTCTAAATAACTTATATACGAAATTAAACTTTGAATACCTATTTATTAAGAGCGCGGAAGGACGTCTTCACTCTACCAAAAACGGACTGGAAGTGAAGGAAGAAAAGAACGTTACAAGGCAATAGAGAAATCTGTTACCCACTTGAAACTACGGAAAAACCCAAGACTGCATCGTTTATTACCCTGACCCTTATGTACAAGAAATACCAGGCCTACGGGGTCAGATGACATCTGGGGTTTCTGTTATTTTAGCAAAGAGATAGTTACAGTGTTTCTCATTTAAAGTAAATTCATTTTTGCATACAGGCAGTTGAACTAATATTGCTAATAATCCAACAATATATGATGCACTGCATCTGCGATTCGGTATCTTAATCTCTCTCTTCAATCGATTGGCACCGAATAAATCTGAAGCTATTCACTCCAAAATATCTGAGTAACTGACTAAAGACTGATTAAGGAATCATAGAAGAAAGCAAGCATGTAAACAAACGAAAGAATGCAAAGGATAACATCAAGTGTTTACATATCTCATTATCATAACTCACACAACAATGTCAAAACAATCACGAATACAAGTGTATATAACAACGCAACAGAGCAACTGACAACGAGGTATTGAATTTTTGCGATTTTCTCCAAAACGAAACAAAAACGAGCAAATCTCTAAAAGACTTTTTGTCTTAGTTTTTCGGTCCCCTACACGCTCCTGAAGTTTTGCCATTTAAATTCGGGACACCCTGTATAAAGATGTTTTGCAAGCCCTAAAAATGGCAAAACGAGCAGTAGTAGTTATCATTCCACGACATGGAATTCCTTTTTTAAGATAATAATAAATCGATAAATGTAAAAATATTCTATTATTACGTATTTTTTAACACTAAACGTACCGAACTATAAAAGTAAAAGGCACACGTTGCCTTATAAAAATGACAAGATTTAATTTATTATACTTTGCTCGTTTGTTATTGTAATATGTGCTCCAATAACGATAGTTATTACATCATTTCTTGTGAAAGCATCTTTACAATTTCAATAATTATAAAATAAAAAATCTAGAACCGGTCATCTGACCGATCGCGGTAGGTTTAGCGTTACAGACTAGTCAGTTTGACTGGTTTTGGTAGAAATAGCTTCTGTTGATAATTCTAGTGTTAATAGAATTCCGAGTGGTAAGGTATCAAGGAAATTTATTTTAACTAGAAAAATTAAAACACCGATCAATTTGGCAGAAAAATGTAGAAAAGCTTGCGTACGACTCGTGTACTACTAATGTGTATTCGGTATTTGTCGCAGCACATTGTCCCGGACTAACATTAACGGTCGCCGGGAAAAGCTGTCTCGCAGCCGAAACAAAGAAATTGCGAGGCAATAAGCAATCGCGCGAGCCCGGGCCGGTACGTGAGACGAATTTCGTGAGCGCGGGGTAGTTCGCGTCGGGGACGTTTCCATCGACACGACCGGGTGCGACTGATGAGCATAGGTTTCGATCGCAAGAAACTTCCTTTCTGTCCGTTCACCGGCTCGGCTGGTGCTCGCGAGGCCGGAACGACAACGACTACGACACGGGGCACAGGACGCCGAGGAAACGCGGGCAAGAAGCCTGCGACCAGAGCAACGTGAAGAGTTCATCTAGCCCAGCCGAGCGGAAAATAGCTAATATTCGAAGACATCGGCGACATCGTGGCCGAGATGAGTTTCAGAGCTGCGGCGGATCTCTGTATTTTGTACGACAACTACTACCCCCTCCCCCCACTCCCGTAACTATTCATTCCCGGGGAGAATCTGAAATTTTGCCGGCGACAAAAGAGGGCTTCGACACGCTTCACGGCTCCGTGGAACATTTCAGGCCAGTCTGCGTGAAACTTGAAAGGAGCATTGTCGACGGTCTCCAATGTTTCCTTGGACAGACGCCGAGGGAAACTCGTCGCGTGTCAGGCCGGGGCGAAGGTGCCTTTCGGGAAACAATAAATAAACCGAGAGTTCAAGCCAAAAAATATAATAAAAGAGTGGAAACCCTTTCGCCGGATGAGACTGCACCGAGACGCGGACGAGATATCGACCTGGGACCAACAGTTCAGCTGCTTTCCATTTCGACGATGTAACCGTCGTTATTCAACGACGAACGCTCGTCGGGCCAACGTGAATCATCTTGGTAATATCGATCCACGGCTCCGCGAGTTAATGTTTCATTGACGGCCGCGAGTCCGAACACCTAAATTCTCGATCCGATCTCGGCCTGGCTAGTTTATCGTCTGGAAACGTTCCAGTTAAATGTTTGCACTCGCCGGATAGCTTTCGTCTTTCACTCGGCTACGCAGAGACGTTTCGTTAGCGCGAGTAATTGTGTTTGCGTGTTTAAGTGCTCGCCACCGGAGAACCTTGCCAAAACTCGCGAATCGATCTCTATGAATAGCTGGACCACGTTGTGTGGATCTTCGAGAAATTTTGTTGGCTCTTTTACTCTGTAAAACAGAGTTTTCAAGCGAGCCATTCAGCTTTGTCAAGGTTGTCTGTATTTACAAGTGGAGTGAGCAGATTATGGTCAGACGCGTCAGCGATTTTTCAAGTTCAATTTCTTCGAGAACAATTCTTCGAACATTAAAATTCGATTTTGGAAGAATTTGACACTTGAAGCAAAATTTCCAAATTTCGTAAATGTTGGCGAAAATACTTTTTCACAGGAGGAAACTTTCGCATCAATTTTATGGTGCGATTTCAACCCTTACGAAGCACGAACAAAAAAATCGTTCCGATGAGAATTCGATCGCGGACAGAATTTCGACTAAAATCAGATGAACTTTTTACATTACGATAAGCAGATTATGGATTTGATGCATTTCTAACAAAAATAGATTTGGAAATAAAAATTTCTAATAAAATTTCAGACACCTATTTTCAATCCGCTAAAATTCATAAAAAAGAGAAAGAATTCCTGTGGTTCCAAGGAATTTTTATTTCGCATAATGATCCGCAATCTATAATAATAAGTGAACGACGGGAGACATCGAGGAGGATGATCTGAAGATCGGAATGGTCTGACAAGTATCCGTCGAAAGGAGCGCAGCAAAGATAATTCGGTTTTGTAAATGCAAATCCGCGCCGAATAACAAGAAAAAAAAAATGGGCAGAAAAAGGAGAACAGATTCCTTGAATTTTAGTTTGTCGACGGGGCAACCAGGTATTCGGGGTAACATTGCTGGTGACGTGGAACGCTCCGACGAGGCTATTCTCGGAATTTATGAACATCATCGGAAACAATCGTCTTTGAGAATCGACGGGGCTCGTTCGTTAGCGATCCGTAGGCGTCCCGATATCCGAAACTTATTATCGATCGCTACGAGCAAATTACCGCAGATAAGAGTAATTAGAAGTTGATCGTGGCCGTGCGTAGGAAGGGAAGCTGGGTCCAGAAACGGGCTTCCCGCCGACGATTTCTCTCGCCAGGGACGATTCGTATGCAAAATAATGGGCTCGAGTCTTCCGTAAAACGAGACCTTCCGTAAAAACTTAATATGGCGGCCGGCGTCGATAAGCCACGCCTCGGGACCAGAAAAAACTGTCCGTTTTCGATACGCATTTGCATGCATTTTCGTTTCGAATGAAAATCGGGCTAAAGCAGGAAAAAAGACCACCGAGAAACACGGAAAATGGGAGGACGATGCAGATAGGGTTTAGAGTTAAACGTGGCAAGATTGCTTCATTTATTCGATACTCTGCCTACCTCGATTTTGTGGACATTTTGTGAGTAGCGAACTTATTGGAAAAACTGTGCTAAATTTATCGAATGTGGATCTTTATGCAAAATAAAAATTGTCTACCTCAATTGTAACAACCTAGAGTACAAATACAAATTCATTTCGTATTTTTAAATTCTCCTAATGTTTTATTTATTGCTTTGGGTTTTCCCTTTTCATTTTTGTCATACACTCAGAAGTTGACTAATGAGTTTCCGATCATTGTATCAAGACGAGGTCCCAAGAAATCGGTCGAGTAAGAAAAATCGGTTCGTTTTCGAGCAGAAATTCCGGAGAAGGGAAGAAAAAGGAGGGGGCAGAGAGATGAATAGAAATAGGCAAAAAGGGAGAAAGAGAGATGGAGTTGGGGGCAGCGGTCGGGGATAGGAGAATAATGTAAAAGGTAGGTGTGGTATCGATCGGAGCCGAAGGTGTTCCGCGAGATTAGATAGAGATTGAGACGTATGGTCGCGGCAAATAACTACACACCGTGTCTACTTTCACGGCCCGCGATCGGGCCCGTCCGGCGAACTATAGCGAAAATATTTACGTTGCATCGTTAGGGCCTGCATTGATCGGGTTCGCCGCGAGGTTGTCGCCAGTGTAGATTCTTTGCGACACCGTTGAGAAATATTTGGTATGCGGCCCGTTTCGTCGAGAAACAGAAAAGAAAAGGAACAGTGCGAGCGGCCGAGTAGCCCAGTGCGTTGAATCAACGGAAATCGAGGATAACAATCATATTTTAGCGTATTTCGAGTGTTCCTTCTGATTTTGTTATTTCAGTCCATCGTTAAATTTGTCTAAATTACTCGTGGAATACGGCCAGGCGAAAGGCGGCGTAATGTCTTCCGACAGCGAACAGAACGATTTTCGCGGGAAAAGTTTACCGCCGCCGGCAGGCTCGGGCGAGGCTCGGATGACGGATGATTGTTTCGCGATCGATGGAACACGAAGAGATCGCCGTGCCGGCCGATCGCGTGTAATGTCTTGTTACCGGAAGCGCCGCCGATACAGCTTGGTTGTTATTAATTATTAGCTGGAAGATTCGTTTCCCGGCGTCGAGAGTGCCTGATCCCGACATGTAAGAACTGCACGGGCTGTTTGTTCAATTATATAATGCCCCGAAGTTAACCGCGAGGCCTGTTTCATGCTATCGGTCGGTAAGTCGCTTTGTTTGTTTGTTTGAGATTGGTAGACTGCGGATTTTTATGCGTTTATAAAGGAATTAACCGGATGAAACATAAAACAATGAAAAGTATAAAAAGTTTAAGAATGTTTTTATGTTACGATTATGATTTAAGTATAATTTCGTCTGACAGTGACGGAACTATAAATTTTCGGTCCCTCGCAAAATATAATTTTGGGCCTCCTTTTTTCTTTCGATATTTTTATAGGATTGAGATTTTTTAATGCTTTTTAGGAAGGAGAATTGTAAAAATTCAGTGAACGCAAGAAGTATGTTTTTTTCAGTGTACTTTTAATTTAATTTAAATTCAGGATAATTTTTGTAAAATTACAAGATTATAAATGCAAAAATTTGGGCCCCCTACGATTACGGGCTCCCTACCCCGCGTTGCGGGTCTTGTGGTATTGTAGTTCCACCGCTAGTGTCTGACCAGATACACTGCTAATAGCGTAGTCGCGAGGCGAGTTATGGATGGTTTCTAATGAATAAAATCCGTTGTGCTTTGATAAGCCGCAACGACATGTAAATTACGCGAATCCGCCACGAGCGAGCAGAACTTTTTTCAGCCTTTTTCATTCCCGACACGTTCTCGGAAGATGTCGCGTATCAACGTAGGGATCTCGCGATAAAATGTTCCTTTTCTCATATAAAACAAGCAATATGCCGCGTTTTTAGGGCGCGACATAAAGATTCTATCGCGGGCCCTTACTTATGCGCTATCAAGATACAAAAATTTATTCCTGTGGCACCGCGGCCGCAAGCTGGCAATTATTGCCAGACCGGGAGGACACTATCGCAAAAATCATCGAATCACGTCCGTAACAAAGTAATGCAAATTCATTACGGTGAAGATTAACTTGATTTAGAAACCAACTCGCCGACTATCCAGACAAACTGCTTTCAATTAAAAACGCCAATCCATTAGAGATTTAATGGATCGTGATAAAATTCTTCCTGACCCCGATGACTGACGTTTCAATCATTTATTGGTGATCCAATTTTTTCTGCACATTTAAATATGAATTTTTACGACTGCATTTCGTCGACCCAAAACATCATGTACACTTTTATATGGAAATGAGATGCAATGAATTTTTATGTGAAGAAATTTTACAAAGTAATATATTTGTCGTCCGATGATGTTTCTCCGGTTTTGGTTCAATTTCATATTTTTATGTAAATTTTCATATTTATATAATTATGGCGTTATACAGACAAATAAAAATACAATAAACGCGAAATCTCTCCGCAGATAGCGCTCTCTCCAGGCAATAAATTTTTATATTCGTTTACGTTGCACCACTGCTTTTACAGAAGTTTAAACGTTTGTTATGGCAGGTAAACGTGTTACTGCACTGTGCCTGCAAGTCACAAAAGAGTCAAACCTTACCACTTTTATCAGAAAATTTTTTTATGAATATTAGGCAAACAGAAAATGTCAAATTTCGAACCTTCAGTTTTTACTTCGTTAAGTAATCTACTTCCATTCTCTGACATTTGTTAAAGTAAAACGAAAATTGTATCAGAGATATTATAAAATTGTTTGTATCCCGCAGATGACATTATCATTAGAAATTTTTTTATATACTATCTTAAACAAAATTGCTGCTTTGAAAAAAACAATGAATAAATTACATTATACTTTAATTTAAATTGACATATAAATAAGGAAAAAGTATTTAAAAAATGTGAGACAATATAACACTTATGAATTAATTAAACCTTGACTACAGATTTTGTGCATTTATGACGAAAAAACATCAACAAATTGAAAAGAAATACTATTACCTCATCTCCGTCTTAAAATATTGGAAAATTCTACTTTAATTGAAGAAACAAATTTCTCACAACAATTAATTTCTCATTGATTACCTTTCCTCTAGACGCAGAATATTTCAATTCGTCTCAAGATCTGCAGTTTAATTACGAGTTGCGAATCCTAAACAACGCGGTGCTGTTTGATCGACGTGAACGAGGACGAGTCGCGATTCATCGGCAGAATCTCCGCGGTTTTCCCGAAATCAAAATTCCTCGACAAGGTTCCAAAAACTCGGACAATTCGTATTTTCGGTCGACGATGTTTCGCACGGCGACAGATGAAATATTCATGCTGGCGTGTGCAGCTAATGTATGCGGCTATTACATCTGCATCTACGAGCGACGGTGTAATCGCTGCGCGCATGTATAATTAGACGGAGCACACTTTTCAGTGGGGACACTCAGCCGAGAGGAATCGTGGAAGGAACCCGCGGGGATGCCCGCCGCGAAATCTATGCGTAGACACGGACCCTCGGCCCGGTCTACAGTAATACATAATGTACCGATCGTAACGTAGTTCCCGAAGAGCTGGGAAATCTGCGTCGGTCTCTGTCGTTCGACCATCGATCATTTCTATGTTCCAGCTGCAAGTGCCAGAAAAATACGTCCAAAACTCCATTACTCGAAAATTATAGGCGATACGAAAAAATGTTTGCTAGACGTTGAGATGTCTGAAGACAGTTGAGGACGGTATAGAAGCACGGGTGAAATTTCCTAATCCAGACATTAATTAAATAGCTGTAGATCACTGTACTTGTTCCGTGAGAAGCAAGAGCAACGAAGCCACGCCCATTAGTATCTTACATGGGTCATTCCAAGCGAAAACGGACACTTTTTGGATTAATGTGTTGGATTTTGTTCAAATGTGAATATGTTGTGTAATATTTAATGACCTATGAATAAATCTCAAAGAATTTCTAGAAATCTTAAAAATTGTTGATTTTACAGACGTATTAAAAATGGGTCACTCTTTTTTCATTAAATCATAAATTTAGAACCATCAAACCGATGAATATGAGTTCTTGGAGGCTTATAGTGAAAACATAAGAGTACCTAATAAAAATATCGTAATTTGTAAAAAATGTTTTTTTCACCATTTGTTTTGCAATTGTTTTAAGCAAATACCGCGTTTTCATTCATGTTTGCAGGTCACTTTTTAAAAAATTGAAAAAGTGAGGATATAGTGGATGTAGAGGATAGAATTCACGGAATTAAGTTACTTCAAATGAATACTGCACCGCACTATACAGCTTCGGATGACCGCCACACAGTGGTCCAGGAGCTCGCTTTTTGTGGCTAAAATTCAATTTTTCGACTTTCAAATTTCAACCAAATTTTTTTTTCTTCCTAATAAGAAACGTTTAAAATTAAATTGAATGATTTAATTATTTCTTACACAATGCTGAAAAGAAAATTTGTGCAATATTCTCATATGGGTGAGCAGATATATTTCAATTATTTAATGGTTATATGTATACAAAGCGGTCTTCTGGGGCATTGTGCGGCAGCCGTCCGAGGCTGTATAGTATGGTGCAGCGATCACTTTGAGTAACATAATTCCGTCAATTTTCAAACGTCCATTTTTTTTAAAAAGGTCCGTAAAGGCTCTTGGACTATATTCTCATTTTTTCAATTTCTTAAAAAGTGGCCTGCTATGAAAACACGGCATTTGTTTAAAACAATTGCAAAATAAATGGTAAAAAAAAAACATTTTTTCCAAAATAACATTTTTAGTAGATACTCTTGTTTTCACTATGTTCTCAAAAACTCATTTTCATCGGTTTGATGGTTCTGGGTTAGGTGATTTAACGAAAAAAGAGTGCCCCGTTTTTTTACACGTCAGTAAAATCAACAATTTTTCGATTTCGAGAAATCCTTTGAGATTTGTACATAGATCGCTAAAGAGTACAACATATTCAAATTTGAACAAAATCGGAAATATTACTCCAAAAAGTGTCGGTTTTCGCGTTGAATGGGGCACATAAGAAAATTTTCAGTTTTCCTGTCAGCGACGTTTCTATCAGAAATTAAACTCCAAGGACTAATGAAATCAAGAAAAGCGATGAAGAATAGAAGATTGTCTAGTTAACAACGTTTGTATCATAGTCTCTCTATTTTTCCAATATTCTGCAATGTTTCAGCTTTAATTTTTTAAAAAATCATCGTTGTATCTCGTTTCTATCGAAAGTTCTTTGATTTTGACACAGAATTAATCGGTTTAGCTCACTGTGCGGCACAGGGGAAAAAGGGCCACCGCTTGCTCCACCTATCGCCACTGCTGACACTCCCGTAGTCCCGATTAGGCTTCGACGTCACATAGTATGTGTGACCGTTTCAGCCAATACTTTCGTAGAGCCCAGAGAGCGTGTGAAACAAGGCGTACCCATTTTATTCTGACCAATCGGCTTTGCAATAATTTTACAGGACTTCTTGTGAGGTATGCAGAGTACGTATCACGCTTTCTTTATGTAATGTGTTCTGAGGGGGCGTGGCTTCATTGCTCACAATTATCCTAACCTCTAAATATCACAGTGACTCTTTAGACTAAATATTTCTCTTCTTATTACAATAGTCTGATTCTAGCTTCCAATGAGTAATCACTGGGTTGATGGGGGCGTGGTCAAGATTGCTCCCAGGGGCAATGAATCGGAGCAAATCCCTCTTGCCCATGATGACTATCTTGCTTCGTCTATGCACTGTTTACATTGCTTTAAATTTTAACCAGAGCCACCGAAGTGCCCCACAGGGCAATTCACGCTCGCGCCTGCTCGGGAGCGGGCGTGAATAGTGATTTGGCAAATGGCACGACTATGGTGTAGCGCAGCGATAAATCGTATGCTCCGGGTGAATCGCCGGCCGTCCAGGTGTGTCGCGTATTTTTATTAGCGGAGCTCTATTTTCTACGGACCTCGTAAATTTGATTTATTTAGGTGCATCCTCTCGGCGCGGGCGATCGATACCATTGTTCTGACGAGCCATTAGAGGGGACGCCGCGGTAAATTCTATAATTCGGCCCCGGAGCAAATAGTCACGCTGGAATTTCGCGTCGGACACCGCGAGGAAATCCTGTTTGCCGACGGGTTAACCGCATTACCGTCAAACGTACGAGAACGCAGCGATCCTCCGAGTTGCGTCGTAATTGTTTGCTACAGGTGCAACGATATCGTGGAAACGCGAGGAGAACGCCACGAAAATCTATTAGGCCGGCACATATGCAATGTCCGAATTCGAAACGAGGCCTTGCACTCACGCACCGTGACAATTTTCGCCAAAATCGTAACCAAAAGTAAATTACTTTTACGCAAAATAAAAATGTTCTGCCTTAATTACGAAAGATATGACCGAAAGTAAAAGTCCTTTCTCTATTTAACGATTTAACACTAAACCTACTACTACCGGTCAAATGACCAGTTACAGATTTTTCATGTCACGATTATTGAGATTCTAAGGATGCTTTCCTGGTAAATGATTGAATAAATACCGGATGAATTCGATAATCCAGGACACCTAAATATCTCCGTTACTTTTCGTTGTACAAAAAAACTTTGTAGGACAAAGTTACACTGTTTAAGGGGCCACATATAACGGTGTAAGGGAAAAAAATTTTCAAGGTAATTTTTATGAGATTTCAAGATTATCAATGTTTTTTTAAATGGATTGATATATTTTCGTTAACGTAATGTTGTAGCTGACAAAATAACGGATTCATGCATGTAACACAATATGACCTTCAAATGACCTTCAACCCAGAAAAATGGTATAAATAAAATTCAACGTGTAAGATTCATTTCATGTATTTCTGTTACGCCAAATGTTCAAAAATGCATCCCTTGAGCTGCTATACATTCAAATGTATCGCAATACACAACATAATAACAGATTCGGTGTTGACAGGAGGACAATTATGATATACCTTCACCTATACTTTCGTACAGAATCGTGTTTATCCACTACTAATTACTCAGAAGACCTTCTTGCTATCAGATTTCCACAGTTTCTAAGATTTCTCGATCAGTTTATCAATGATCGTTTCACAATGCGTTACTCGAAGGAAGATAAGATTGATATGATTTTCATTTATGGAGAAAGTCGACAGTGTTTAAGAGAAGCCGTGCAGTTGTACAAGGACCGATTTCCTAATCGTAATTGTCCATCAGTTTCCGTTTACTCCAATTTGATAAATAAATTCCGTGAAACTGGTAGTGTCGAAAATAAAAAACGTACAAAGGGAATATTTTTGAACATTTGGCGTAACAGAAATACATCAAATGAATCTTACACGTTAAATTTTATTTATACCATTTTTCTGGGTTGAAGGTCATTTGAAGATCATATTGTGTTACATCCATGAATTCGTTATTTTGTCAGCTACAACATTATGTTAACGAAAGTATATCATTCCATTTAAAAAAACATCGATAACCTTGTTTTTTTCCCTTACACCGTTATATGTGGCCCTTCAAACAGTGTAACTTTGTCCTACGAAGGTTTTTTGTACAACGAAAAGTAACGGAGATAATTAGGTGTCCTGCTTTATCGAATTCACCCTGTATATGTATTTAATAGAGCAAATATTATAATATCAACCGCGGAAAGTTCAAATTTTAATCTTATTATTTTTATAAGGCAAAGTCATTCGGCTACTTATAAAGTTCAGTAGGTTTAACGTTAAAGAAGTTGGAAATTAAAAAATTTTCGAAGCTTTCAATCAATTATCAAAGAAATTTGAAACTTCATGACACGAGGTATTTCGTATGCATTAACATAGAAATTCAATGTACACCAGCGAAATGTTAAAATGTCTCATGTCTCGGATTATCATTGTTAATTGCGTCGTGCAGAGCACTGCAACAATACGCTTGATTTGAATGGTTTTGTTTCTACAATAATTGCGTCACCCGGTTCGCGGAACGACTTGAAATGGCTGAATGAAATCGTCCAATAAATCTCAGATTATGAAGCACATAATAATTGCGCAACGAAAAAATCTATGACGCGAAAGAAGATCATTAATAGCGGCGACAGTATCGGCATTCAAAGTTTAATGGCGGCGCGCGTTTCATTTATATTTCGCGCAGTGGGGAGAGCTATTCAGAGCAGAACGATTAAATCAACATTAAATTTGCACCGTGTCCACTCGAACTAGTGTGGGCTCGTGCGTACATCGGTTTCAAAACGTACACGTCGGCGTGTAGCACACGGGACACCGTGAATTATGACATCGGGACGCATTAGTTTTAAATGATGCTCTTCAGCGTCAACGACGAATTTATGAATAAGGATAACCGGGATTGCGATGAGTTATTGGATCGTCGTTGGCATATCAATCACGCGAGTAGCCCGGAATAGCAAACCTGTACACCAGAATCGCATGCCGTTTTGCTCGGTCTGCACGAACATTTTTATTGAGTAGCCGCGAGAATGAACTCGCGCGGCCTTAAATTATTTCGACGATTTATACGAGTGGAAAGGGTAGATGCTAAGTCGTACTATCAAGGCTCCGAATAAGAAGGGTTACTATATCATGGCTCCGAATGCAGCAAACCATAATCCCAAGAGTTTGCCTACAAAGGAGAAGAATCGTAAGCTTATAATTGCGAACGGCTACAATCTCAAGCTTCGGAATTCAACGAACTGGAATATTAAGGCTTCTAGGAATACAAACGGTCGGGATACCAAGGCCCTCAAATTTAATGAAAAGGGTTACAATATCGAGATTTTTAGGAACGCTTCAGATCGCAAGACCGGATCACAAAGGCAGAAAGAATCTTCTAGATCAGGTATGTCAAACTCGATTACCATCAAGGGACTCGTTAAGTATTACAAAGTTATCCCTATGGAGAATTCCATTTAAGCTTCCAATAAAAAGAAAAAATCAATTCGGGGGCCGCAATAAAAAAAAGCTCGAATACATTATTTTTTATTAACGTTGCTGTTAATTGGTTATACATAATAATTATTGTAGTTAATTAATTATACATATGTATAACTGTAGTTTGATTATTACTATTGGCCATAAGCCACTGTGCACATCAAGAGTCTCAACTCTCGAAAATCAGACTGTAAATAGACTGATCTATCTAACACACGTCCATAAGACACCGGACACTTATTCATATTTATGGATAATTTTTTATTATTAAAGGATTTATATTATGAAATAAAAATGGTACTTGCTAATTTTCTCTAATGCAGAGAACATGTCAAACAAATTGTATGCCATTACCATTGTATGACATACCAATTCGGCTTCTAGAGCTGTCCAGGCGCTGTTTTGATTTTGTGTACACTTCTCTTATTCTATCTAATCATTTCACAATTTGTCAATCTCTTTTTTCAACATTTATTCAAATTGTATATATTTAGTTTTGCATTTACCTACAAATTTATCGTACAATATTAGTTGCATTTGTTGTACAATGGTTTTATTATTTAGTTATTTAATGTTGCTTCAACATTAAAAGTCATTGGCAACATGATACATTTCTTACAATATTTTATACATTTTTGTGTCTCTGATTTACTGGGCAAGACCGGTGATATGCTTCTCACTACCTAACAGAATGGGTAAGGATTTGGGCAACTTAGCCTTTTTCCTTTCGCGATACATATATCGCAAGTTGTGTTTTCTTTTTTACTTAATAGAAATGAATGGGTTATTTCTGAGTGCCCAATTCTGATTCTAGAAATTGAAGTTTGGGTTTGGCGATCCACTGAAATTGGGAAACTTTGCCATTCAAAATCTACTTCTTCGTTTTAGTGTATACTTCCTTTTAAGTTTGTCAAATACTTGTTTATTCTTATCATTTTATTGAAAATAAGTAAATGTCGGGTGACTTATGGACAGGGGGGTATGTATTTGTAATATTAATTTAAGGAAATCCAGTGTTGTCAAAGGTTAAAAAACCATATATAGGTTACCGTTGTGATCGGGCCGCATGTTTGACATGCCTGTTCTAGATGGCTACTGTTTCTCGCAGTCGATGTCGGAAATGTCTATTTTGCATAAGAATCCGCAGTCTATATCGACGCGACCTTCCCAAATAGGTTACGCGTAAAAATAAATTCGACATTTGTCCCGCGACATTCCTCGTCCATCTCCGGTCCAGCGAACCGAAAGTTATTGGGCCGGGTGATACAGTATTTCCAAGGTAATCCGGCCACTAACAGGAGTGGATGACAAGCTTAATTCCATCAGCTTAGCAGTCGCTAAGGAGGGGCTGAAAAAGTTGGTTGTCCTGCGCGACCATATCTCTTTCCCCGGTTGAAGCATCACGTTCTGAGATGTATAACGAGTGGATTTCCGTCCGTTGGAAAGATGTTTCGTAGTAACGAGGGTAAGAGTAAAAAGGCGGAAAAGCTCGGAGGGTGGACGGACGTAAAACGCAGAAGGACGCCACACCGTTCGTCCGGCAGATTGCCAAGAGACGGTTTTGGCCCTTGGAGGCCATCGCGCCAACTGCGACCTCGTGGGCGGAATTTAAAAGAGGGGCCCCCGTCCATTATAAGTTTTCTGCTTCTCATCGGGCTTCCGTCCGGGCCGCGACTACGCGAGCTTCCCCCATTAATCGCGGAAGGTAATTATTATGAAACGAACAGCCAATTTCGCCGTCAGCGGCCCGGGGAGGTGTGAGAATGTTAATGAAAGAGAGAAGTATTGTCCCGGAATGAATGCGTCTCCCGTGCACAGGGGAGACCGAGTCTCTCGCTCTTACCAGGCGTCTATCGTCCAAAAGTAACAAGACCGCGTGACCGTCTCGCGGACACGTTTGCTCCACGGGGGGAGGCCTATTAAAGCCGAAATATCTCTTTTCACTATGCTACCACATAATACGCAATTCTCTAAATAAATGAAGTTGGCATTTCAATTTAACATTTATGTTCTTTCATTGAACCTCGTTGAAAAAAAATGGGAAAAGAAATTTTAAATTTTCTAAAAATTCATTGGAGGTCGGACTTTGTTCGAACTGGACTCGAAATCGGTTTCGAACAATACTACATCGCAGCCCAGAGGCCACAGAGGCGTAGGCACACAGGCCAGCGTAGAAATTGCGAAACTACCCCGCGACAAAGTTCAGTGGTCTGTTTAACCCCGTGCTTAAGCACGCTCCGCGTAATAGATCTGTTAACTGGTAGTTACGTCAATTAGGTTAACTCGAAGTAGCTGGTTTCTGGATTACTTAAATAGTCATTACAACCGTGGATCTCGGGAACGTCTCTAATATCCTGGCTTTGCCCGGGGGAGGGGTTGGCCACCGTGTTCCACGGAACGGTGGACGCGACAACCACTCGTAAAACGATCCATCCTCGACTCAGAACGAGCACTTCTTCGCCGCTCTCTCGCAATCTCACGATCCACTTGTCCCTCGGCTTTCGTAATTGAAATTGCTCGTGATTTTAATATTTCACTCTGTTCACGGTGCCGATTTCCACTCTCTAAATCGTACCTGTTCGCAGCGGGACTTGTGGCGAACCAGTTGCCGGTTCCTTGATGTTCGAGTTGCGAAAGGGCGAACTGCGGATTGCGACAACACGGAACATGTCCGAATCGTTTTGCTCCCATTCGATCTCCTCGCCGCGCCGCGAAGAGGCCCGAAACTGTTAAGCCCGCTGCACATATGCGTTTTTCTAACGTGCGGCGTCCGCAATTGCGGTTCAGTTGAAAGGCGTCCACTTGCGTTTGTTTAACGTGCGGCGACTGCGTTTTGTACTACTATCGAAGATGGAGGTGTCCCAAAAAAATTTTGTATATAAATACTATTGTTGCAAACAAAGAAGACGGTATTGGGTGCATCCTTTTATCGATTCAAGATTTACACGAGATAGATTTGCTACATCCTTTGCTGATTTAAGAGAAAATCCAGAAAAATTCTTTAATTATTTTCGAATGAGTGTTCACTCATTTGTTGAGCTGTTAGATAGAATAACAGAGAGTATCGCATTACAAGATACATGGATGAGACATGCTATAACTCCAGTAGAAATGTTAGCTGTAACTCTAAGGTACGTCAATTGAATCGAGGTATAAAGATGGAAAGAGGAGAAGTGGAGTAAGGTGGTGTTGTGTAGGGTAATTAGGGTGTAAGACAGCGTGTTGTATACACTTTAATATACAATATATTTACTTATAACTACGTTACTCTAATGATACACGGAGTGGATAGAAAAAGGTTATGCATGTGCATATCGCAGTGCACCGTAGACGACTGACTGCCGACGATCGTCGTGCGACAGACAGGGAGCGTACACGATGACGATCGTTTCCAAAAGACGATCGCTCCGAAACGACGATCGTTCTCCTCCAAGCGCGCCTCGACGCAACCGCCCCCCCCCCCCCCAACAGGTGGCGAGATATAGATTAGGAAATATTGGGAGAGGGGTGGGAAATATTGGGAAGAAGAAAATAACAGACAGTGTAGAAGGTGTATAGAAGAGGAAGAAATGTGGGAACATGTGCTGAAAATATGCAGGGAGGAAGAAGGAGTTCGATGTCTAATAAAGTATCACCGTTTATGTCGTTCATTTTGCGGCAGAATGACGGACGTGTGCATCAACTGATATGCGATAATGTAATGACGATCGCATATGCGATTGCGGCGACCGTGCGTTCCTTTGGGTAACTGTGGCAAATATTGTACGCAAGAGCGGCGTACGTCGCCGCAATTACGGATCAAACAAATGTGCAGCGTCTAATTGAATCCATCGCATTTCAGACCGCAATTCGGGTACCGGACGGTCGCCACACGTTAAAACAACGAATGTGTGTAGCGAGCTTAAGGCTGTTTGAGAATGCCGTTGGAAATGATACGCGTCTCTTAACACTTTCTTGTAATTATTTTTATGATTCCCCGTCCGGAATCTTCCGAGCTTCTTCAGAACTTTCCGAGATTCGTTCCGTTTGTAGCGTGAAGTTTATCTGGGTGTCTAAGGTTGACAGGAATTTTATACAACATTTATGTCTTATTACTATTATTATTTATTTATAGTTTATTTTAATGTGGTCGCATTAACTGCGAGGCCATTAGCGACCACATGGTTTATAATTGATTATAACATATCTCACATGTAGCTTGCAAAGAGGGCTACGGTCAATGTTGACATTGGGATGAGAGACAACGCAAATTTACGGCAGTTCTTTTTATTTATTATGTTGTTCTCGCTTAGATTCGACTTGAGGTCATTGTGTTTAGGTAAAGAATGGACAACTGATTTTTTCTGTGACGTAAATAGTACAAGCTATCTGAAGATGTTTTAATAAAATTAGGATTTATTAATTATTTTCATTTGGTTAAATAAACTACTTATGCAAATAACGAAATTGTCCTATATTTTTTAAGAATCCAAACAATCTGATGATTATAAATGCTAGTGAAATGTTACATTTGGATTGATGAATTACACTATTAAGCTGCAAATTGTAACTTTGTGTTTTTATCGTCATCATATTCTTAATCAATTGCATAATTTTTATAATTTATGTAAGGTTTCTACTTCTTGTGCAATAAAGGCCATACATTTAAGGCTCGTTAATTAAACTGCAGTAGCGGCGAGTCAATGGGGATTCATAAGCCATCGGCATGTCATTTTACTATACGAATTCATTACTAATAAAATTTTTACGATTCCACTTATTAAGTGAAATGCCTATAAGCTAAAATAACCTTATCGCTTAATTCCGATGAAGATGCGCTATAATAACTGCGGTTAAGGTGGTCCGGCCTTGCGTAGGCTGGAAACAAGTTTTAATTTATACCTTCTATATTAGTACGTTCAACGCTGATTTACTTTTTATTTGAATCGAAGAATTAGGTAATTTTTGCTAAATTAAACTAATTTCAACGAAAAATTAACTATGAAACGCTTCGTTAGCTAGAGTTAATTTCATTTTTGACAGTGCTTGTTAGTGTGGTGCTGAATCACAAGATTTAAATCATGTCATTTGGCAATGCCTAATCTATTAAGTTAAGCGTGACATGTTTTTTTATCAGCGCTTTTCCGATTCCAGTTAATGTCTCCCGATTTCTATCCATTCTTTCCTATGCGGCCCAGATGTTAGAAACCGCAAAATTATTTTCGATTTCATTAAGTTATGTTAAATTAAAATTTATTTTCAACGAGGTAGCTGTATCCTAACAAAACTAATATAAACTCATGGTAAGTTACACACTAAGTCATATTGTATAATTTTTAATGTATATGCTATATGTATAAACCTTATATGATTTAAAGCAATAAATAAATGATAATAATAATCTTCAACAAAAAAATGTTTAATATCTGCAGAATCGCTCGAACTTTAAACATTTTCGGAAAAACTATCGGTGTAAACTTTTTCTATCTTCCAAGAAATCATGAACGAGGAAGAGGTATGTACTAATCGCCGTAATCGCGAAATAAATCGTAGTGCGAGTGATTAAAATTATTCACGGTATTTGACCGAGTCTCGTGTAGCTCGGAGATCATTGTAGCATTGATTCCCCTAAAACGGGCGGCTCTTCGGTCGATCTGGTTGCACGCGATGCAGCGTTTACACGGATTCGAGCCGCGGACACCCGATTCAGGTGATCTCCTGTGCCGGTGTAAATTGCTACTCGCGCTCGCGCGTCCACGCGAGATCATTGCCGAGATATCGTTACGTATTCACGCGATCGCGGCGGGCAATTTCGTGGAGTTACGCAAACACGTGTTGCACGGATACGTGCTCCGTAGGAACGGTGATCCGGTCGTAAACATTTTATCCGCTGTGGTGCAGCGGCGCGTTGCACCGTTGCGTTGCACCGTTGCACCGCTGCTGGGTTGCACAGCTGCACCGCGTCTCGTCGGTGAAGAGCCTGCGCCTCAATGACAGAGATTCCCGCGAACGGCCGCGACCGCCGCGCAGATTTTATCGTGTTCCCATCCTCCCTTTCTCCCTCCCCGCGATTTGCGAAATCATTCAGCCCGGTAAACGAACGTTGCGCGAGCCTAAGTGAAATTAATGCCTCTCTCGCGGCGCGAACATAAATTATATTCGTTTAGGTATCGTGGATCGTACTAGACCGGCCGAGCCCGTCACCGTCGCTCCTCGTTTGCGAAATTTCACCGCGTCTAATGCCCACGGAATCGAAAAATCCGCGGGGCCAAGTGATTCTGACGCCACGGTGAAGCATTTCACCCGCAACAGTCTGCCAATTTCAAAAATTTTTGTTTCTAGATGTTTGTATGTAATGATTAGACAGCGGATATTTATGCAGAATAAAAATTTTCTACCTGATTTGCAACAAACAGGAGTGAAATAGAAATTTACTTTCTTTCTTAATATGTTTAATAGGTTGCAAATAATATAACAGCATTTTTAAATTCTCCTAATGTTTTCACCGTTTAAAATTACACCTACTCATTTTGCCATAAATGCATAAAAATCCGCTGTCTAGTAATGATATTTGGTCCCCTCAGGGTTTCAAATTCATTTACCAACTTCTCCCCCTGTACCACTCTTCACACTATCGCCTAATTTCAGCGGGACCTACTTTTTATTACGGTGGGTTCCGAACCACCTATTGTTTCTAGATGTAGTTAATATATAAGCTTCCATTCTTGAAAATAACGTTTATTTTATTAATTCTCAGCGAAGCGACGGGAACCTGTAGCTCAAACGAATTTTACGGTAGTTTTGTCCGGCTTTTTGGGTCAAATACTCCGTTCGGCGATGATCAAGCTTGCTTCGGTCATTCTAGCTGGAGCACCTGAAAACCACTTGGTTCGTTACCGTAGGCGAAGTGGAATCGTTACACAGGTTACACCTATCGGGACTCGTGGAGGATCGGTCGAGCGTTCGCGTTTCAATCATCTATTTCTCGACCGCCGCCGTCGAGCACGAATGAAAATTGTACACTCTGCGTGGGTCGATGCTGAATTATTTATTTTTGTTTTCAGAGACTTTTTCCGCGCGCTGTTATCGAGTGGGATAGTCGGCTGGGATTACTTGGAATAGATACCCCGGAGCTGATTCAATTTCGCTGGAGTTGCTCGGATTTTACCGTACACTCACTACCGGTGCTTTTTTCTACGACCAACGGTCCGCTCCTCGATGGTGATTAATCGTACTTGTGTGTACCGATCGCTGCCAATGCATCGAATTAATTATCGACGTATGACGAGGCGAAACGCTTCCGACATCTTCGGTTTTGCAGCGGCTGCTGAAGCCGGGATCGGCTATAGCAATCAGCATCACCGGCAAGTCGCGGTATCGCCGATTAATCCGCCCGAAAAAGTAAATTAGTCACGTCCGGGAAACTGATAAGGGTCGCGTGACACGCGTGTCGAATCGACGCACGATAGAAAAGTTTTAATGAAACGACCGTGATCCTGCTGCGGACCAGTCGAAAGGAAACTTGCTTCTTTCGCTGCGTCTGTTTTACATGCTTTTCTTCTTTCGAGCTGATGCGTGATATGGGCACGATTAACCATTACGTCAATAACTAAAATTTTCTACGATATTCAATGATGCGCTACTGTATAGTTTAAATGCATATTTTTATTCGTCAAATGTAGATTAATCTATAATGATTCAAGAACATATAATTTACGATAATTTCGATATTCATCGACAAAAATGTTAAAGAAGTTTGAAAGACAAATTAAAAGTAGATACACGGGTATCCGGTTATCGACATAAGCGTTAAAAGGAGTACGCATGCAATCGTATATCGATCAAATCTTCTTTCGAGCTGATGCGTGATATGGGCACGATCAACCATTACGTTAATAACTAAAATTTTCTACGATGCATATTTTTATTCGTCAAATGTAGATTAATTTATAATGATTCAAGAACATATAATTTACGATAATTTCGATATTTATCGACAAAAATGTTAAATAAGTTTGAAAGACAAATTGAAAGTGGATACACGGGTACCCGGTTATTGACATAAGCGTTAGAAGGAGTACGCATGCAATCGTATATCGATCAAATCTTCTTTCGAGCTGATGCGTGATATGGGCACGATCAACCATTACGTTAATAACTAAAATTTTCTACGATGCATATTTTTATTCGTCAAATGTAGATTAATCTATAATGATTCAAGAACATATAGTTTACGATAATTTCGATATTCATCGACAAAAATGTTAAAGAAGTTTGAAAGACAAATTGAAAGTGGATACACGGGTACCCGGTTATCGACATAAGCGTTAAAAGGAGTACGCATGCAATCGTATATCGATCAAATCTTCTTTCGAGCTGATGCGTGATATGGGCACGATTAACCATTACGTCAATAACTAAAATTTTCTACAATATTTAATGATGCGCTACTGTATAGTTTAAATGCATATTTTTATTCGTCAAATGTAGATTAATCTATAATGATTCAAGAACATATAATTTACTATAATTTCGATATTCATCGACAAAAATGTTAAAGACGTTTGAAAGACAAATTGAAAGTGGATACACGGCTACCCGGTTATCGACATAAGCGTTAAAAGGAGTACGCATGCAATCGTACATCGATCACATCACGGCAGTGTATAACAATCTTAATTTAGCAGTTAACTACGATTTTACGCAAAAATTTATTTTAGATCTTGTTACGTCATCACATACGTGGTACATCTTACAAGCATTTCTAGAGAAGCATTAGGACATTAATTCATCGTGAAGATTGGTCGTAGCATGTAAGCTTATTAACGTCTGCAGAAGAGTATTTGATAATTGGTATGTAGCAGTGTGATGATGGATTGCCATACGCAAGGAAACATAGTTCTCCGCCATGAGCCCGTCGCAGCGGTGGAATAATAATTAGCGGCATCCGCTTGATTAATATTCGTCCGGGCTAATTATAATTCAAGTTCGGCGGGACTCGTTCGCGCGAGTGATTGTCAATAGGCGGCGTGTATCCGGAAATTCGTGGGACGAAGCCCGGTAGAGTGAATATTGCGCTTTCGGGCAGCAGGAAAGCCCGTCGTCTGCGTTGTCGATATTAGAGCGGGCGGAGGGCATACAGCGAGGAGCAGAATTTAATCAGTAAGTCCCAAAAATCTCAGGTAGCTCACGATTTTATATTTATCATTACTAAAATTGTTGGCACCAATCGCGAGGCACGGTAACCATTTCGGTTATACGTTTACGTTCTGACAAATGTACGAAGGTTCGCGCTGTTTCTACGTATAACCATTAGCATTTCCTCCGTATGTAACGCGATAACACGTGAGCTTGCGTGACGTGTCATGTGTCTGTACCTTTACTCGCAAGCTTAGATCCGTACAGGTGAGCGGATAATGCATCCCTTTGTCGCTGGCCCCGTACCGAGAGTCAATCTTCATCGAGCCGCTCGCGTTTGAATTATTACACTTTATGTGGATCGCTCGGTCACCGGACGCTCGAAACTCTGTTGCCTTAATTAACGGTGCCGCCTCGTGAAACGTGGCCAATCTGCTGACCCACTCGTTAAATTATCACGATACGCTTCATTAAGCGCCCGCTCCCCGATAAGCCGACGCTCCGTCCGAACCGTCGAATCGAATTCACCTGGCCATGGATTATTGGCTCAGAAAAGTAGCCCATTCGGAGAAATCGTGATTTATCGTGCCAAACGCACAGCTATTGTAATTCCTGCGAATTTAACGCGGCGTCTAATGATCGACGGAGCTTTTTAATTAACTGTTCGTGGATTCTTCAGGCGCGTTATTTACCCCTTATTGCGCTACAGATCATTTCGAACAAAGCCTACTAAACGCGTCTCTCCATACACTAATTCACTGTGTTGAAAGTTTTCTACTATAGTTGTTAACTATCTGTTGCAACTGTAAAGGATTTTTGGGATATGCAACAGAGGTATCACGAAGCACAGTTAATAAAATTTATTATCCAAACAAAAACAATTGTTGAGATCAAACGTAGTCTGGCACCGTTTGGCTCCGATTCGATTTCGAATTAACGAAAGTCGGATCCGATTGAGACGACAAATGTTGGTTTCCAGTGGTTTATTCGATTTTAGAATTTGCTTAAGAAATACAATCGCGCTCGGTTTCTTACAGTTGTTATACGCCACGTGTTTGCATAATTACCGACCTTATCCTATTGGAACGTGCAGTTTTTGCCGGGAAAGCGACAGTGGCGCTAGTAGTGAAAAATGTCGAAACTATGAGGTGTTGTTACAAATCCGGAGACTTTTCGTATTAAATAAATAAGTAATCAACTAAAAATAGACACCATCGTCTTTGTACTTGTCCTGGCTACGTCGGTGTGGTATTATTTTTTCGATACGAACGCTAAATTTCTCGATATTTAAGAAAATCTGTCAGCGGCTGCCATCTTGTGACGTCATGCTTGCTTGGAATGTCTCATGACAGTAAATTAACGTAAAATTCGGCATTTTGGAGACCAAACGTGCACAGATTCGCCATTTAGGAAGCACAATTTACCACTTCTGAACTCCTCGTTGCGTTATTGAACCGTCAGTTTCTCTGGATTTTTACCCTCGTATTTGCGTATGGGTCATTCCACGCCAAATCGATCACTTTTTGCGGTGACCATCGACGATTTTGTTCTAAATCATACATGTTGTAGTCCATGTGAAATTGGGGGGGGGGGGGGGTTAAGTCATCTTTTTGTCGGTTTCGAATTTTTTTAGAAGTTACAAGTCTTCTTTGCGATTTTTGCCCATTTTGGCGAAAATAGGCCTCACTTCCGAATTTTTATCTCAGGAACTGTTTGTCCGATTGAGCTATATTGTTTTTTGTTTTATTCGGAAAGGATTGGGCTATTATAAAATAATTTTTTCATCGTCGAGAATTAACTTTATAATATCGAAAAATATAAACAAATTTTTTTTTCCTTTTTTTTCAAATTTGGCCAGTAATGTAAATTTTGAAAAAGATATGGTTATATTCCCTGAAGTTTTCGTATATACATATACGTATATACAGATCTAGCAATGTGTGAGTATGCCACCCCACTCTCGCGCGGTATCGCTCAATGGTTACGTATGGAAGGAAGTTTGTAATGCTTATGGGATGAGTTAATATTTTGCATTTGCTAACAGTTGCCGCGTCGGCTGTGAAAGTCGGTGGCTAGATCACGCTTGAAAGTCATACTATACACTATGTGTCTTTCAGTTCTACATTGATACTCCGGTTTCCAGTAATCCACCAACCCGTTAGATTCTAAGAGCAATAAACTGGTTGGAACTTTGCTGCAATTTCCAGTTTATTTTGAACAAGATATTACAAGAGACTGCTGGCCGTGTTGCACGGAACCTAAACGGTTTCTGTCCCAGGATACCTCGACTTTCTTTATTGAGAGTGCCCTCCCCTCTTTGCTTCGTTCCCATTGAACTATATCGAACTTCAAAGATGCTGCAGCTTCAGACATCAAGATACACTATTCACTACTTCCTTCGAAACTTTCGGAGTTAAATTTAAAAGCACCGCTTCGCTGGCAGGAGACTGCAATATTCACGCAATCTCAACCTTTTAAAAGCAAACATCAAGCAAAAACTTATTTTCTGCGTCAGGAATTATTGCATGTAATAAACCAGTTTCTAAGAATTTGTTTGCGACCCTTCGTTTGCTATATTATATAATTATATTATATTATAATATTATAATTATATTATATAATATAATATAATTATATTATAATTATATTATAATTATATTATAATACATTATAATAATTATATTATAATACATTATAATAATTATATTATAATACATTATAATAATTATATTATAATATTATAATTATATTATAATACATTATAATAATTATATTATAATATTATAATTATATTGTATATATAATTATATTATAATATTATAATTATATTATATTATATAATTTGTTTGCGACCCTTCGTTTGCTATATTCTATACAACGATACTGTAAAAGACTGCTTCGACAGTGTTCCGTAACTTCTCCAGTTCTCATAATGTCGTCAACGTCCACATCAAATTTCTCTTAATGAATGCTTGACGATGCGTAAATTTTGCCTGCTTGTAGATCTCAACGTGTTGAAAAAGTGTTATAAAAATGTTCGGACCGCGACTTTTGGTTCAGCCTGCATAATCGCCGTCGTCTGTCGTTGTCGTATTCGGTGTCAGGTCCGATAACAGCGTGCACGGTCTGAAATAACTGGGAAACAAGTCTGGTGGCGTTCGGCGAGGTCTCGCAGATCGCGGACGATCCGTTTACGCTTACGCGATCCCCGGATGTTCGCAACAGTAATTAAGACACCGCGCAATTACCGCGAAGCTTTATAAATTGTGGTTATCTCGTTTGCTGGGAGAACTCGAGGAATCTCCGTCGGAAGTCGCGGTGGATGCTGAGGGCGTCGAGGAAGAAGTAGAAGACGAAGAAAAATGGGGGTGGTCGGCTGATGCGCTGGCCTTTATTTCGGAGCGTGCGCTCGCGCGGCGAAACTCGAGAGGACGCGTCGACAGCTCCCTGAGTAGCCCGAGCCCACCGTTCACGGAATCTATAAAATGTCCGAGCTATTCAAACCGGAGAAGTTATAATGTTACTGAGAATTCCCCCGCGAGAGATCGTTATCGGCCGGGCAACGTCCGCGCCCGACGACGTACCGGCCACGGTAACGTTTCTCCGTTTCTCCGTTTCTCCGGCGCGGCGACTGAACCCGACGGCTCTCTCGTTTCTCTCTGGTCGCCGCGATACTCCACGAACTCCAGGTCTAAGGAGGCCGCGGAGCCCGCTGATAAATGGTCCTGGCTGAAATTTCAACGATAACTCCGTATACGATTTCTCATGAGGCCGCACTCTCTCGCTCCACGAGAAAACGCCTCCTCGTTTTTGTCTCTGTGGCCGTTCCTCCCGCTGAATTCTCCCGAATTCCCTCTTTCGTTCGATGCACAGCCTCGCCGAGGTAAATCCGAGAAACTCATTGTATTAACAGTGCAAATCAGCACGGTGTCTTTCATGCGATCACAACTTTATTCAAATTACTCTTTCTTCCCGCTCTTGTTCGACGTTTTCTCTCTGTGTATGGAGTGTACGTACACCACAAACTGATAAAAACGGAAAGAAAAAGTTAAGGAATGAAACATTTCTGAAGATTTTCTATGCTATCTGTGGCATGTTTCAAATTTTTTAAGTATTGCATATTTATCTTTTAACCTTTTGCGCTCGGACCTATTTTAACAGGAATTTTTAATTTTATGGGTATGCAATTGCTATACCTTAAATGTTTAGTACTTGATTAGATATCAACATATTTAATGATCTAAACAATATTTTGAATAATGGTACAGCAATGTTTAGTGGCGAGTCAGAGTCACCACTCGAGCGCTAAGAGTTAAAAATCAATACCATTTCACAAATATGCCGATAAAATTTTTCTTTACATTTTTCCTCAAAAATATGCGGGGTCCAATTACATTCCTCTACACGGTTAATCTTAGAATATCAGTACACAGAGAGAAGGCTAATGTGCCGATCTTCAGCTTTAAAAAGTCCCCGTACGTGCAGTCCATATCACCAAAAAGGTAGGTAAAAAGAAGTTTGAACGTTGAGTCCGCCATCAACTGAGTGAAGAAATGAAAAGACGCAGAGTTCATACAGATAAGCGAAATGATGTGAAGACTTCGAAACATAATCTCTATCTCTATCTGTTCTCTATCTCTATATGTATTTATTATATAATTATTTATTATATAATATTATTTATATAATTTTTATAATATATATAAATTTATATATATTATATATATGTCAACGACCATTGCCTCGCTGAAAACACCGGTTCTCGTACGATCACCGAAGTAAAACAGCGTGGGGCGTGGAAGGCGCTTAGATGGGTGACCGCTCGGTAACAAGCCGGGAAGTGGCCCTCTTGGGTTCTTTTCACGTGTTGTTGGCAAAATAGGTGGTTCGGAACCCACCTTAATAAAAAGTAGGTCCTGGTGAAATTGGAAATTAAGGCGATAGTATGAATGAAGAGTGGTAAAAGGGGAAGAAGTTGGTAAAATGAATTTGAAACCCTGAGGGGACCAAATATCATTTATAATAAATATATTATATATATTTATATATTTATATATTTATATAATATATATTTATTATATAATAAAATCGTGTCAATCTGTCTGTTTGTGACGGCATCAATTAAGAACGGCTGAACGTAGAAAGCTGGGGTTTGAACCATTAGGCGCGACGTTTCTTCGGGAAGGTTTTAGAGCAAACCGCATTCGAAAAACTCCATTAGTTCTAAAGTTATAACGTCATTAGTGATCAAAGATGACGTTTTCACCCTCCTCTTCATGTTTTGGGCACGTTTCTGCTAATAACTTCTGACTGCTAGGACCTGTATGTAATTTGAGGTACTCATTGGATTCAGCTCGCCGAGTTCTTTCAAATGGTTACCGAGTCGATTCTGTAGGTTGCATAGTTTATCTGCTATAACGAGCTTTTCAGGTATATCTTCAGTGTTCGGGCGCAACCCGCCCGGAGGGCCCGGTTGTGTGGGCGTGCCGTAGTCTTGTATACTTCTATGACGGATAAAAGCTGGCACGTTCAACTTCTTCATTAATTGATCGCTTATGCAGCGAGTTACTTTACCGACAACTGCATTATTTATATTTACCTACATCTTATTTGTGGGACTGCGCGAAAGAGTTCCACATTTAATATAAAACAATTTGTTCAAACGATAGGCGATTGAGACGAGATTAAGTCTCGAAGGAAATAGACAGAGGAAAGAAAGTTGTAGGTACAGAGCAGAGAAGGGAGTAATAGAAGAAAGAATGAAAGTAACGAAAAATATTATATTTATGCAAAACTTAACGAAAGCTATAATAATGAAGGAAAACAAGAGAATTGAAAGGAGAGATTAACGTATAGTCGCGAAGCCCACGAATATACGAAACCGTGACAATGACACGAGTGATCAGATGATCAAGAAATAAAGTATCGAGATCGATACTAAGGCGAGAGCGTAAAGTAGGATATACGAGAGTGCTAAGACAGCAATAAGCGTAAAACGGCCGCGAGGACGATTAGCGCAGTCCTATTTATATGGTGGCGAGCCATCGGTTTGGAAGAAGGATGGAGTAGGAATTTTGAAATTGAGTTGAAATTAAAAGGAACTGACAGCACCAACGTTCGATAGAGCAACGACCTGACAATCGGTGCTGCAAGGGAAACAAAGGATTTAGGTAACGGATTTGGCAAAAGGAACATAGGAGACGATGGCTCGCGCGACGACAACAGTGAGGTGAACGCACCTTCGACGCATAGAACGTTTACAATTTCGATCGTTCACCTAGTCTGTTGTCGTCGACAGCAAACAGCTGAGCTCGCTGGTGAGGTAAAAACTCCCGAAACGCGATCGTTATTGTGTCTCACCGGCGGCTTCGTGTGGATTATAAACACGGGATCGATGCCCGTATAATATCGCGATCGAGGATCGATTTAAACGATTAGAAGAGCTTAAACTCCACTGCACGCGTGTCTTTAGACGTTTGTTAGTCGGTTAAAAGTATAAAATAAGTTAATTATCAAGACAAACATAGATTTCCTTTAATTTTGCCGTGCATTCATTTCAGTTGTCACCACTAATTACAGAATGTCGAGCTTCTGGAGGATTTACACTTAACACGATCCAATCAGCAGCACGTTGCGACGCGGACTAATTCTTCGATGAAACAGAGGTGCAGCGAATTACTGAAACATCGGTTGCGATTTTGTATTTCATGCTAGATTAATCCTGTCATATATTACGCTCCATGCACTCTGCGTTTTACACTTAATAAAATGGGAGTTAATTAACACGAGGCGTCGGGCGGCAGCGCACGCTAATTATGTATTTTTAATACATTTTTTAGTCGGAGCAAATATGTCAGGGACATTTATTACATTACTCTGCAAGGATAAAAATAATTCTAATGAAAAACATATCTGATAATACACCTGGAGAACGAACAAGACATTTTTATACCCGAAGATTGTTAGTAATAGACTGTGGATGTTTATGCAATCTTCAATTTTTGTAGGCGAATTTTAAGAAAGTGAAAACAAATAAAATCTTATTTTCAGTTTTAGTAACCTTTGTAGATCTGAATTAAATAAAAATCGTATGAGATTTTGTGGAATCTATACTAGCATTTTTTGAAAATTTTCAGAAGCCATAAATGCATAAAGATTCGCAGTCTAGTTATTAAATAGAAAATTTGAAGACGCAAACAGATGTAAGAGGATAATGTAAAAATACACTAGAAAGTTATATTCATTAGCAATTTGAAGTGGCATTTAAGTGTCATTTTTATTGTGCGATATGATAGCTATTACCGACCATGCATTTTATGCATTTATGACAAAAACAGACAGGCGAGGTACTTACCGGTGAAAACATAGGAAGAGCTCGTCTCTGATGCTTCTTGCCGCCCATATAGCGTGAATAATTATTTTGCATAAAGATCCGCAGTCTAGTTAATAGATACTCGTTATGACAGGATAATAAGTGTAAAACTAAAAAGATGAAAAACATGGGTGCTGCACCGAACTGAAACTATGCCAGTAAATTAAATACCGGCGCAACAAAAAGCAGCAGACACGGCTTCATCGGCATCGTTTCATTGGGATATCCACGCACTCCATATTTCACGGAAAAGCAGTAAACGTCCGACCACACGGACAGCAACGCAAATGCAATTAAACGCGGCTCTAGCTCGCGAACTAATAGCTGGTTGACTATTATAGACAAGTTTCACATATCTCCTGCAGCGATGATCACCGGGGACGATTTACGGCGGGGACCATAGATTCCGCAGAAGCTGCGCTGGACTCATTAGTGGACCGAGCCCAGTTCCGCAGGCTAGATTCCACGCAGCCATCTCGCCGGGTCCAAAAAAACCCCGGGATCGTACCATTCTTCTTAGGACGGGGCGATATGTGTTCCAGCGGGCCGAGGATCGTCTGAAAAATCAATTTCGCCGGGTCGAGAAAACGCGGCGGCCGCGTGCTTAAAATTTCTTCGCGAAGACGGAATCCAGCATCGCCTGGAGAACGGCCATTTGCAAAAACGAGCAGGCCTTTTTTCAATGGAACCTGCCTTCGTTCGCGCAAAATTACACGACTTCGCGCGAAATTTAAAGCCTCGAGCACATTGAAAACCGTGATTCGAACATTTTTATAAAAACTTGCATTCTCGGAAAACTTCACGATCGCGATTTTTAAATATTTCGATGCGAGTTCGTGGCTTTCCTCTTTAACTTAAAGTCGTCGACGTTGAAAAATTTTCTCGGGAAAACATGTGCCCGGGTGTCTCATGAGTAGACAGCGGATGTTTATGCATTTATGGCAAAAATTAGTAAAAAATGTAAAGATACTGTTATATTATTTTCAACCTATTAAATATATTAAGAAAGGAAATAAATTTCTATTTCACTCCAATTTATTGTAATTGACATAAAAAAATTTTATTTTGCATAAAGATCCGCTGTCTACTCATAAGTAATATAATATAATAGTAATATAATATAATACAATAGTTCGATTAGCTACTCGAAAAGTTTTGCCGAAAAAATGTCCGGTGATCCTATTGCTTGCATTTGTCAAAGTTTTTCGCTCTGCAAGAGGGATCATTTAAGAAAGAAGGAAGGTCTCGTTTTCCATTGGTTGTAAGACCCGACCGTCGCGATGGTAGAATGATCGAGCGTGTCCGAGCAGAAGTATCACTCCGAAATCTACCGGAGCGGTTCGGAACATTTACGAACTGTGCTTCGTTAGTATAACCGCAGTAGTGGAACGTGATCCAATCGTTTCTCTCTTGTTGCCGTGACTGCGGACAACGCGGTGCACCGGGCGTTGCATTTCGAAACACAATATCCCGCGCAGCACATTATATGCATACGCGTACGTCGAATCGTTCCAGCGAATCGCCGACGGTCTTCTTCACGCGAGTCGTCGGGTAACGTTGAGAACTCGTAGCGTTCGTGAGCCTCCAATTTCCTTACTACTATCCTTTAATCGTTTCTAACCCTTATGTCCACAGGGTGAAATCGATAAAGCAGGACACCTAAATATCTCCGTTACTTTTCGTTGTACAAAAAAACTTCGTAGAACAAAGTTACACTGTTTGAAGGGCTACATATAACGGTGTAAGGGAAAAAAAAATTTCAAGGTCATTTTTATGAGATTTCAAGGTTATCGATGTTTTTTGTAAATGGAATGATATATTTTCGGTAACGTAATTTTGTAGCTGACAAAATAACGAATTCATGCATGTAACACAATATGACCTTCAAATGACCTTCAACCCAGGAAAATGGTATAAATAAAATTCAACGTGTAAGATTCATTTGATGTATTTCTGTTACGATAATGAGATAGAAATGATAATTTACTTTGGTTGATACATGTGCAATCTTTATGAAATAAAATGTTTAAGATCCTAACATGAAAACTCATGGTTTATTGTATTATTTTTGTTGATTTCTTAGGAGTGAAACTACTCTTCTATTTTTCCATAGTTGCAATATATTTTTTTACACGTAATCTTCGGGAACGTATCTAACGTGTAAAAACAGAATTAGGTGTACTGTATGGACGGATACTTAACATAATTTTCTTTTTGTGTCAGATAAGCAGTGTCCTATTTTGTTCATCTGATCGAACGTAAACGAAAGGTAAAGGAGCATAAAATCATTACCATTCTGTTAATTCCAAACACGAGGGCGCATTAAGTTTGCGGAAATGAGGGATGCACGAGGATTAACCCTTATGTTTATAACCAAAATTCACTAGAGTCGTCAATAACCGGCATATCTGGATATCCACCTCCGTTTTTTTTTAAAATAAACACTTTGTTTTGTTTTGTATATCTACAGCCCCTATCTTGTTACATATTGTATAGGTTATTATGCAAACAATCAAATACTGCCAAAGAGAACCAATCAATTGGCTACCGAACTCACTACGCTCGTTATTGAATGTCGACTTCAAAACGTGCAAAGTATCAGACATTATACAAAAATTGCTGTCGATATCGTTTTTATCATTTCGATACCGGCATACTAGTTTTCTGGACATTCAGTATGGGACTTCGCAAGCTATAGACAATTCGGGAAGATAAGTAGAAAATCTTGCACCATGTGCAACAAACCAGTCTGCGTTGAGCATTTAGTAACTGTAATAAAATATAAAAAATGCGTCTCAAAATATATAATTGAGGTTTTTTGCATATAAATATTTGTTTTTATCTATTAAATTATCCCTGTAACGATATCGTATTGTATCTTGGTTATTGAAATTCGGCATGTGGAACTTTGGCGGAATAATTCTTCGAATCCAATACGAAAAAAAGAAGTCTGAAACTATATTTCTCTTTCAAAATGTTCAATTAGAGAAGATCCAAGCGTCCATGACGCAATTTTCACGGGAACATAAAAAATTTTTATGAAACATACCCAGGTGGATACTCGGGTAGCCGGTTATTGACGTAAGAGATAATTAAACAAACGCTGAAAATAATTGGCCTGAGAATTGAAATTCATAATGCCTAACCCACCGATTTGAATATTTATTTCCACCACGAACAAACAGAAGAAACCTTTTAATATTCTCTCTTATTTAGATAAAAATATTTTTCAATCACTGTTCCGAATACTTTTTACTTGCCTACAGCGCAGCAAGTGGGGGCACTTGCATATTGAACAGGTTGGCGTTATTCCGCGCTGTCTAAATAAATACGCAAATACAACTGAAAAAATATCCGCCAGCAGCTTAAGGATGTATCTGCGTACACATCCCGAGTTAATTTATTCCTGTATCGCCAATTGTTCGGTTGAAAAAAATGTATAAAACTCGAGATTTCTAAGAGAGCAGCATCCACAGTTAAAACGCATCTCCGCCGGTGTTCTAGTCGCCGATGGAGAGGAAGAACTGGCGCGACAGTTCCCGGACCGTTGATCCTCCAGGAAAACGCATGGCGAACGAACGCACGCCGCTGATCAATAATTATAAATCTTCGTTCGAGGCAATCTAGCTGCGCGGCGCCAGAACAATAATAAATAAGAGAACATTACTCTCGCGGACGCACGTCTATTAAGGAAATACTGACGCAAGAACGGAGGCCTTTTAAAAAGGGAGTCGGCCGAGGCGAGGCGAGTGCCGGATCCGCGGAAAGCCGATCGAGCTAATCGGCTGTCATCTTGAGAAATGTTTTCGCAAATGCCGGCTGATGCAGCTGTTGCCCGGTCCGTATCGGGGAGGAATGATTACGAGGCAGATGCCGTGGGAGATAGGATCGGAGTCGGACTGTATCGAATAGAGAACAATCGTTCCGTACAGGTGCGCCTTCGTCTTATTCCGTTACGTTGAATTGTTTTCAGTGGCGCTCAATATAACCGAGGCGCGGGTAATGGTGGCCGTATCTTCGCCGGCAGCACGATGCTCTCCGCCTATTAAGATGCCCATTAACTGTCGAACGTCGGGCTACATAGCCGCTGAAATATCGTGCCGTGTCGGAATTGGGTTAACAGTGAAAAATACCATCGTCACGACGCCACGCGTTCGACCGTGGAAAAGGTTCACGTTCGCCTTGTCACCTGTGTAATATCGCGCGGAGCCGAGCCGAGCCGAGCCGAGCCGGGAGGGCAGCCACGGCCGGATTTCGCGCGGAACAAAAGGAAATATCGCCGCGCCGAACAACTCGGCCGGGCCGTTGATGGATCGCATTAGGAGGTAATTGAATATCGACGCGGGGCGATTCAATCCACTGTTAGACGATGGAATTTGTAATACGGTATATAGGTACCTTCTCTATAATTGCGATTTCCTGACCCACTTATAATGACCAGCGCCGATATATTATTCCGAACGTTTTGCCGTCGCGCAGGATGTCGGCGCTTCTTCGTAATGCGCCAACAAGATCAAGAAGAAACTCCGTCGGAGGATATTCGATCTAGGTTTACCAATACTGGGCCGAACGGGGCCGAAAGTTCCGATTTCGAACAAGAATTTTCGGTACATATATCTTGTAGTGGACAAATATCTACAATGTTATTATTCCCAATAGACTATGAACTGTAAATTGCGTCCGACCCGGGCACTGGTTCAAATCTGGCAGGTCGATTGATAGGAGCTTCGGGTATAGGAATAATACGAAACTATTGCAATCAGCGTGACTAATTATATTCTCGTCGAACACGCCGTAGTGCGCATCAACTGAAAATCCATCCGATACGGTTTTCCGCATCCACGGTAGTTTCGAGAGACACCGCAGCGCAGGAAGGGAACTTCCGTGTTACGGGTTCACCGGCGATAAGCGGCAATTAAGTAATTTTTGTTCGCATTAAAGAGCAAATAACTCATCGTTCGAGTTTAGAGCACTTTTCCGCTGCTTGAGCGCAACGATAACGAGCGGCCGTTTAACTCGCAGAAATAAAAAAAAAAAAAAACGGGAGAATGATGGAGGGAAGCGATCGTGGCCCCGCTGCAAAAGGCGATCAGCCCATTTTCTGGCTGGTTAGTTATTCCATCGAGAAGCAGCCAGTTTCACGGCGCGCGCTGGCAGGTAATCCGAGCGTCGGCCGAAACGGAAAACAGATTTCGAGCACGGTCAAATATCGGTGGTTGATTCCGCGCGGGATTACGCGCCATTAAAGTAACAGCTACGTTACCGGCCGGTGTAATAAGGCCGGACAATTACGCGGCATTACCTTCTTCGGGGAATCTGATTCCGCCGTCGCGTCGGACGTAGGCTTAAGCTTCTAATATAAAATATCGAGCGTCGTTTGATCCCTTAAACCTGCTTCGGTTCTAGCCTCGGCGAGTTCGATCGGTACGCGCGCGCGTTTCTCGATTCCGTTTCTCTGATTTTCCCTGAACGGAAGTTCGCCCGAAGATCTTCCCGGATCGAGTCGAAAGTCCGCTTCCCGATTACGCGAGCTGGATAGCATGAAATCCGTCGGAGCTCTTCGGATAGGAACCTTCCCGCGATTATTGCTTAATTTATTTAAGCCCTCTTCAATATGTATCGCTATCGAAGGCGTTTCCATACCCAGTAGGGGGCTATTATAGATTCTGATACGCTGAATAGGAATCTGAAAATCGGCTTTCGTTCTCAATTTTGAGAAGTTTGAAATGTTTAACTTCGAGATTTTTTTCTATTTTAACTATAAAAGCGATACGAACGATTCCTATGTGGCACGATTCTGTAGACTCTTCTAGATAAAACAATATATTTTTTTGTTGTATTACGAAATCTTGAATGTGTTTAAATTCTATTGGAAAAGAGCGAGACGCTTTTAACGCAGCAGCTTTCTCGGACACTTTTCAATTTATTTTGGAAATTAAGGGATAATCGCAGCTATTACGCGTGAGGATCGTTAGCGGTTTTAAGTAGAATAAGCGTTGATGATCGGCCATTTCCTAGCGTTCACCAGCGGCCGCAGAATAATCAGAAAAACAGTAATAATCCAGCAGTTCTTGTTTTACAGGATCCCGATAGTCCGTTTCTGATTGGATAACATTTTATTCCTTATGCCTGGAGCACTGAAGAGTAATAATTTAGAGGAATTCTTATAATTTAATTTTAAACGTAATTTTAGAAAAATTTTTCGTAGTTCATAATTATTGCTTGCAGTAGTATTGAATGTAAGACTCGTTAGGGAGCTAAGTAGAATGAGTGTTGATGGTCAGCCAACGTCTAGCACTAACGTTCGTCGAGCAGACGAATACAAGAATTTCACACATATAGGTACATTACAATTATACAATATATGATTATATTATAATATGATTTAGTGTGTATCTTACGCATATATTGTGTAATTTGTAATGTATATGCTATACATATAAATCTTATATGGTTTAAAGCAATAAATAAATAATAATAATAATTCCATAGAATAATTTAAGAAACTGGATTCTGATATATATTATAATTAACTTGGACAATTTTTGTTCCCTTCTATATTTGATTTTTCCAATTACATCTATTGCGAGAATGTCTAGATTAGAAAATAAAATCTCTACCTTCATATTCCTACCCTCTTCTCTACTTTATTTGCCAGAAGGAGATAATAGCTACCCACTCTTTTATAATTAACATCGGACCGATGATTACTCGAGCACCCAGAATAAGATTATAGACTGCTACCGTGATTGTATTTCGAGTTTCCTCTCCCAAAGAAAAAAATAGACTTTAATTATCGCTAAATGAACGTCCGCCATTTCGATTGCTCGGCGGGTGTATCGCTGTCGGCACAATTAATTATCAAATTTTTCTTCGCAGCCGTTTCGAATACAATTAAGCTCGACCAGATCGTCGAAACAGCGAACCGCGTGCGAGCAATAGAGGTATCACGTGAAACGTGGACGCGTCGCATGGTACACCGTTGACGAATGAGAAAATAACCCATCGCTAGTAGTTCATCACCTATTTCATCCGTCATCCATTTTCCGAAGCTTCGCCTCAGATCGACATTTTCCAGCTATAATGGCGATCACACCGGCGAATAAACCGTTCCTCGTGCACGTTAACACGAAAATCACCGTTGCCGAGCCGCGCAATGATTAACACCGAAATGATAAGGTTGAAATGATGGACGAGCCAACCTCCATCTAGAGTCCGGCGTATCCTGTCGATTAAAAGTTGAAGAGCATCGACAACTGTTCGAACGTTATCGTTTATGGACGCGAAAACATTTTTCTCGGGAAAATTACCCGCATCCTCTATCACGCTTTCTTTTTTGCAAATATTTTTCCAATGACATTGGCGACCTCTTTTCATGAGAAAGCGTGCAGGTGCAGTTGGCTTCTATTGGTTTATTATATTTAAATACTTTCGCTCTCTTCTGGTGAAATAAATCGTAGTGCAAGAGGAGAATGATTCTTCTGACCTTATATGACCTTGAAGGTCATTGTGTTGTCACGAATGAATTCATTTCGACGCGCACTTTATATATGAAACTATTGCATTTAAAAATTTCAAGGTCACCTTCATTTCCGAAAAAACTAGTGTAAACACAAAAAAAAATTTTTTTCTAATATTTATTACCTGCAACAAAAATGCTGGCTAGTAATAGAGTGAACACCCTGTATAATTCAATTGAAAAGAACAGGCGAATTTTTAACAAAATTATTGGCCTGCGTTTATGCCAAAAATAGGTACGTACCATTTAAAACAATGAATATGTGTAATACACAAAACTCGTTCAACTCCCGGAAATGGGAGGTTCCTGAGGTAATTTGAAACGACATTTTCCTTTTGCAAAATGTCAGTTGGGGCTTCGTTTGGGAGTCATTAACGAAAAACACGGACCAATCAACGAAAGAAATGAACAAGAGAAGCAGAGCACATAAATCACAGGAAAATTACTTATGTGAGTCCAGTTAAAAAGTGAAAGGACATTGGATCCCTTCTGCTCGATAATTCCAGAGGGCGGATATTAGGAATGCCCTTGGAATGGAATGAACGAAACAATGTACAATACAATACCACTACAGGGATAATTTAATGGATAAAAACAAATGTTTATATTCGGAAAACCTTAATTATTTGTTTTTAGACACATTCTTTATACAGGGTGTCCCAAAACTCCCTCAACTCCCGGAAATGGGCGGTTCCTGAGGTCTTTTGCAAAATGTCCGCTGGGGCTTCGTTTGGGAGTTTTTATCGAAAAACACGGACCAATCAGAGCGCGACCTAGACGCGTACTGTCAGACACGCCGGCTGTTTCTACTGCCGCCAGCGTAGCGGTGCGCCGCGCCGCGACGGAGAAATGAACAAGAAAAGCAGAACAGAAATTGATTGAATTAATTACTGTAAAAACTCACATAATTTATCCGTAAATCCATTTATTACTTCGAAATGAGGGTAACTGGTCCTCTCGGTGACGAACTTCACAGCTGATCTCGGGTATACGGCAGTGCCGAACGGTAAGGGGCGTAGGGTTAGGTCAACGAACTGCACAGCTGTTCCGGACCTCCACTTTTATTTTTCAAATGATAAATAAATCGTATGTTTCCTTCACACAGATGCCATGAAATTTTTCCACACTCGCGATCACTGTTCACATTTGTCAACAAATAGCTATGCACTAATAATAATTCTAATATCACTTGTATTGCAGCACGAATCACAATAAACAGGTAATGCGATCAGTTGACTGCGGATTATTGCGAAAATGTTTATCAAATTGATGAACAGGATTAATAAATTGGTCGTTGCACTACATTGAACCTGCCTACTCGTTAAAATCCGCAAGGCATTCCTAATATCCGCCTTATGGAATTATCGAGCAGAAGGGATCCAATGTCCTTTCACTTTTTAACTGGTCTCACGTAAGTAATTTTCTTGAGATTTATGTGTGAATTATGTGAGTTTTTACAATAATTAATTCAATCAATTTCTGCTCTGCTTCTCTTGTTCATTACTTCGTCGCGGCGGACCGCTACGCTGGCGATAGTAGATACAGCCGGCGCGCCAAACAGTTCGCGTCTAGCTCACGCTCTGATTGGGCCGTGTTATTCGTTAATAACTGCCAAACTGTAGGGAATTACACGTATAAATAAACATGTAGTATGTATTAGTATGAGCGCCGTAGTTAGAGTGGGGATAGGAATACCTACATACAGCACGATTCAGCAGAGTCGCACAGTAGTAGTCGCTCCGTAGCCAATAAGTAGTAAACACAAATCGTCTTATGTATTCACCAGTTATATATAATTATATTACTTTATTAAATATATTCTATGTCACATTAAATACAACACAAACGAAGCCCCAGCTGACATTTTTCAAAAGGAAAATGTCGTTTCAAATGACCTCGGGAACCTCCCATTTCCGGGAGTTGAGGGAATTTTGGGACACCCTGTATATTAAAGTCACCAGTGCACTAGTTTCAGGCTGAAATTTTCAGCTGAATAGGATAATTAAAAGGAGAAAGAAATTTTGATTTCTGTCTTGCAATCGATGTAATTTGGTGAGTATTATTCGCATCTAATATGACTCCAGCCGTATCAATCAGTAAGATACAGCGAAACCGCCGATTTCGTATTTCATCTGTATCTAGATTGGCAATTCGCAAGACTGGGCGACCGAGCGGAATTTAGCACCGTTCCAGGATCCTTCGGAAGCTGTCGTAAATTAATTGTACCGGAGGGCAGGCAATCGAAAAGCTCAGTATCTCGGTTCCCTTGACAACGGGCGAGGGCGGGGGGATCCGTTGTAAAGCTCGGACAGCTCACGAGCTCTAATATCCGAAACCTTTGAACTTTATGATCGCGATCGAATAGCGTGCAGGCTGCCAGCTATGCAGGAGGCGTTTCGCGAGCTTGGAACGGAAAATTTCTACGTTGAAACATACGAGGACGGGAATAAAGAGCTCGTACGGTTGCTCCGCTCGTAGAATCCGCGAATTTCTGCTTCGACACGTAACTATTCCGCGGCGTGCAGTCGGTGCATCGCATCGGTGCAACAGCAGCAGCAACAACGGCTCGAATCGTATTGCCCTCGTAGCAGCAGTAGACCACCGGTTCGGTTCGGTTCGGTTGAGTTCGTTTTCCCTCTTTCCCGATCTGATACGCGAGGGAACCGGTTTCTAGACGCGGCGCGGAAAAAAGAACAACGGGATCGTAAAGCCGGACGCGAGAGCTTCAATTTTGGACGAGTAGCGCTTATCTCGGTGCTCGTCGAAGCTCATCCGCGCGAGACCGTCTAACGTGATCACCGGCGAGTTTTACGGGCAATATCGTTTTACAATGTGCAATTAAATGAATTTCAACCCGGACGTAATCATTCCGCGAATATGCCGGTAAACGCGCGCGAATGTTGCACGGGAATTGAGACCGAGCCGGGGGTTGCGACGAATATAAAACGCAGCCTCCCCTGCAACGTCCAAATGTAATTTCAACTTTTCACTTTGGATACACGAGGGCGGCGATTTATTTACGCGAGGGAGAACCAGGCAAATTGATACAGGTTGATACAATGCAATTATCTGGACACTGGGTGTATATAGCCCGATTCGGCCAGATGTTATTCAATCTTTTTCGTTTTTTTAGCAGCAAGTATTTTTGTTGGCTTTTCAATCCGTCTAGATTTTAAAATAAACAGAAACTTGGCCTTCATTTTTGTTCGGTAAGACAGTGAGAGAAAATTGTACACCAATTTTGAAAGTGTCGCTGTAAAGGAGAAGGGATTTTGGAATCTGTGGAAGATTTCGAGATAAAAATTTTTCAATATTGTCACAGAGGCTTCAATTTATAGTATTTTTGAGGAAAATGGATTTTTAGTCCCCTTAAAAATACTTTAGAGGAAAATGAATAATGATCAGGCTGTTGAAATACTTTCTGGATCCACTGTGGCTCTATCAATTCGATCATTTGTTGCAGAACTATCCGCAGATTTTACGGGCCGACGTACAGTGGAATATTTGCCTCAAAAAGTTGGCCAAAATACGATTTTTTAAATCTTATGTAAGATGAAAAATTTTAGTGGTCTGAGCTATTGGAATATATGAACAACAGTGTACCAATTTTATTAGTTTTATTTACATACTCACGTAACGTTGTTATGCATTCAAAGTAAAAACTTTTGGAGTACTTATTTTTGTGTTCGTTTCTGATATATCCCTCGGCTATTAGCATCGTTTATATGCGACGATGATGTGTTATTTTTTTGTTTACATACACTTTTTAGACAGGTATACATTATAGTTTTCAGCAATTTTCACTTCCTTATTGTTTGTCTGTTTAAAATTATTCAAGTTTGAAGATGACCTATTACTGTGATATTTCGCTTTTGTAGAATTTTCAAGTAAAATATTTTTAGGTTTCCAAGTGAGTCCCGATGTTTTTTCTTGCGCGATTAAAAACTGTAAAGGTTTCTGTTGACAATGCAAAAACAATTGGCTGTCAACATGTGCCAATACTTTTTGTATTGCGATGTATAGAGCGAAACCGCAGTGTACGTCGCGTCGCGGTCACACTAAAAATGCCGAATAGTCAGCATGATTTTTCGGGCATAGTCGAAAATTTGGCAAAAAAATATTTCGGACAAAAGTTGATCGGTATTCAGTGATTTACAAAAAATTATAAAACATTTTATTTTTAATGAAACATTATGGTCAACTTAATTTTTTAAATGCCATTATGTATTTTTTATTAGATATTGTTGCAGCTGACGTCAAGACGAAACCAATGACTCACCACACTATCTACGCAAGCCTTAAAATAATGTTAAAATGTTTTTGGCCAACTTTTCGGGGCAAATACTTCACTGCGCGATGCGATGCGACGGTAGGAATCGAGACGGGATCGAGACACTAAATTATCCGTGGGCCAAGGAGCCTCTGTCGGCCGAAATTTATGCGGCAAGGCGAAAATCGCGCGAACGCGATGCGACGCGAAGGGCATCGCTCGCGATAAATCACGCGGCTCGAATTCGCCGCGGCCCGATTCCACCCGCAACGACAACGAAATTGTCGGGAACGCGACTCGCCCGGGCCGATTAAAAGTTGCCGGGATATTAATGGTCGATCTGTCCTGTGCAGGGCTCGATTTTGCACGGCGAAGTTCGTCCGAGGGCTCGCTCGCGTCACTCCGCGTGACAAATACATCGTATTTGTAAGTGTACCGCGCGAAACGCAACTCGTCACATGATCCAAGGAATATTGACATCGAAACAGTTCGGGAACCTAAAATAAAACTTGCTCTATACGGGTGCGGTGTCTCGTTTTCGGGACACGTCGCGAACTGTGTGTTCGATTTTGTTCGGATTCACGGTGACTTTGTTGTTACGTACTTTTGTTTCCATTCGTTACGTATCGGCGCGTTCGTACTTCTGTCAAAACGTTCCGAAAATCTCTGGAAACGTTTGACATGTTCGTCACACTTATATGTGACGTCCACGACCTCCTAGTTTACAGGAAACTTGTCGGATTAATTTTGCGTACAACGTTGTTTTGAATCGTAGAATATTATATTTTGGGAGACTATGGTTTACTAAATTTTTTTAATACTTCCTAAAGGTGGTTCGTGAATTAATGAGACATTTTAACAATGAAGATAGACAACGAAATCTTCTTTTATTTACACATACTTTAGTATCTGGGCCGGAACCTGGCCTCGCATTTTGAAAGACCCCGCGGTCTATGAAAACTCATCAGACATTTTGCAGGACATATCGGTAATCAAAGATTTTGTGGCGGAAAAATCGAGAAAAATTATATAATATTCATCTTAAAAAAAATATATGTAACATCCTTTGTACTTATAATAAATAATTCCTTATTGTGAAATTCAAGTATAGGATTTGAATATGTATTCTGACTCCGCAAAATTTTTGAACCAAGCCCCGCAAAAGGTCACGCCAGTCCTGTTTAGTATTCAGTATTCAGTATAAGTAGAATATTAAATTCTGGAAGATTATGGTTTGCTAAATTTTTTTAATACTTCATGAACGTAGCTCGTGAATTTATAAAACATTTTAACGATGAAGACATTTTATTATTCACTATTCAGTATAAGTTCAAAGCGGAATAAAGCTAACAAAATTGCACGGGTAGTGGATACGTAATTCGAAATGTCTTAGTAAAACACAGTGACCTACATGAACAATCGATAATCGATTCCATCAAATTGATTCTACATAAGAACCATTATAGCTTCCTGTCGAAAAGAGTGTCACATTATGTCGACAGAAGTAAGTAATTGCGAAAGGGGCGAGGGCGTTCTACCCTTTGAGTTACACGGAATTGAAGTTCGTCGAGTATAGCGCAATGAGAGTCTCATTAGCATGTAAAAAGACATTGTTCCCATTGGATCGTACGAACGCAAGTACAATTTAGATAGCTGAACTAACAAACTTTCCAAAGTAATTATCCGGAATTTCTTCCAGTGAGATTACTTCACAGTTCTATTCCGTTTTTCGTGATATTGTTGCTCACGTTGTAACAGTGTTAATCACAGGCATTATGTTAACCATAGATTCAGTATGATTGCTCAATCAAAAACAATAAAAATTTTGATTTATCATAGTAATTTCGTACAAAATCAAAATTCTCTGCCTCGATAACAACGAACTGGAGATCAATGATGAATTAGCGAGAAATTAACACGTTCGTCGCCGCGTCACCCATATCTGGGTGACAGGTATGCTTCCGTGTGGGCCCCGTCACCCAAATATGGGTGACGCTCTTCTTGTTCAAGTTAAATACGATTTTCAGTTGGATTTTTAAAAGGAATTTAATGGAATAATCGTTGAAATATAAATGTAGAATATACAACATAAAAATATTAAAAATATACACATTATACTATACTTTTTAATTTATATTTAGGATAAAATATTACATTCTACTATGTCGCATGGTATTCGTTAAAACATTTCGTCGGATTTGGGCCCCACAAGAAACTCAGCCGAATCGCGGTGGGCGACGAACGTGTTAAGTAAGCGTTCTACAGAAGCACATTATTTTATTTAATGACTATTAAACACTGGAGTCTCGATATTAAACCAGACCGATAAATGTTGACTTACCCCACTTTTGCATTAAATGGCCCGACTGTATCGGTGGAAAAAAGTCGCGATTTGTTACGCGACCGGTACTCCTCAAACACGGGAAACGTCGATATTCCTCGATAAAACTGGTACGAACGAAAAGGCAGGAATTTGCTGGGCAGTAGTTTCCGAAATTGTCAATTTGACGTGCAACACGGACTACGCCCGCATGAAAGTTGAACGGGCCGGGCGCGGGCGGGCGGCCGCGGCCATTGGCAGAGCGAGCGAGGAGCGACGGAGGCACGCACGGTTACGTGCGAATTTTTGTTTCGCGGCCGTCCGGCACAGTTCCCGAACTTCCTATCTGACACAATTATATTGAGAGAAGTTCAGATAGTTCCTGCCGGGCTGAATCGGGAAATTGCGGCGTTCTGGTTTCGCTTACAATATAAGGAAATGTTTGACGTGTCCCGTCGCGCCGTAACAATGCGCCGCGCGCATCGAGAATGGAGCCGAATGTCGCTCCGGGAACACTGTCTCTCGGAAAATTCAAACGCGGGAGGAGAACGAGGACGTTCACCTTTCGCGATTATTACTCTGCGTCAATGCGCGCTTTTTCCACCGCTTTGTAACCGGATTACACGCGGAGCCCGTCCGCGTGTTTATTCCCCTTTAATTTCCTGTAATTGAAAGCGAGCTCCGAGCTCCGTTCCTCTTTTCGCCGTGCAAATATATTTTTTTCTCCCGCGTAGCCGCGCCGCCGAATACATTATAAACTCGGCCCTGGTTGGGTCAGAAATTAATTTTCTAAGTGGCGCAATGTTTAATAGACAATTTCCGAGCGTCTCTCGTAAATAATAAACATTTTCCAATCTCGGCGCGCCGACGCGACACAACGCGACGCGACGGGACGAGCTCTTTCGCCGGTGCGACTGTAAAAAATGATTAACGGCGAAGGCACAGTTGGAAATAAAAGACACTGGAGAGGTATACATATAATACGCTCTCGACGCTGCGAATATGTAGACGTCACGGAAGCGTTACTTTCGGAAAATATATGAACCGGTATTCGGTGAAGCATCTTTTTACTTTCTTTTTTTCGCCGAGGCACTGAACGCGCCGGGGAGTTGCCTGAGTTTCCGTCCGGTTCTTATTAATTTTTGTTTCGCCGACCAATTAAGGTGGCCGAGGAAGGATCGAGCGATCCGCGGGATCACGTACGATATTGCCTGTCTAGGCAGTCTCCGGGGCAGGGTAGATGGCTACAAAAGATTTATCAAACCAGTTCCGGCCGCGATTATCGGCGAAATGAATTACGATCCCCCCGGTCGTCCAATCTCTTTAAATCTCCTCCTGCTCATCACGCGTTATCGGTGTCCAATACGTTTTCCACTTTCAAACTGTTTACATCTATTTGCTCGCTATAATTTAATGATTTGGGTCGGCCGCCGCGCCGATCCGAGGCCCCGATAAAACGTCCCGCGGATCACACGAATAAATTAGCGCGCGCGCAACGCGCACTATAAATTAACCGGCGAACACATACCCCGACGCTCTATTACATTATTATATTATTAATAACCGTAATTCGTTCGCGAAAATTAATACTTCGTCGCGGAATACGCGGCGCCCGGCAAACCGGAACACCAGTGTCACTCGGATTTCGACGATGGGCCACGCACCGTGAAACCCTGTCCCAGGATAGCAGTGTAATTTGTCCGGTGCTACTGTACCACCGTTGTTATCCTCGCCAATTTACTGCAAATTGGTCTATCTCGTTGCCGAATATACAAAAATTTGTTTGACACTTCATATAATTTTCGCCCGAGCTCCGATATTAACAAGAAGTCTAGTGTTGCATGTAGATCGCCTTCGATTTAGATATTTAACGGTACGAGTACGGTGTTGGGGTCACTTCTCAGTCGTCGTTTCGAGAGCAACACGCGCACACAGTGATAGAGACGGTGGTGGGCACGTGGATATTAATGCCCTAAATCGTGTATGGTTTATATAGCATACACTAATGTAACAGATAATAATTGACAAATGACAGTGAGTTGTATATCGTTAAACTAAGTTAAATAAACATAATTTCAGCTTCTCCCGAGGGCTCGGATACCCGCCCACCCCTAGTTAATAGACTATCGTTGTGGAGCAAGAAATGACTCCCGCATCGCCGTTCATCCCGCGGCATTCTTATTGTTAAGTTTGAAGTTTACAGTTCTGATTTTGTTAAACTTTTAGGATGGTGAGGAAATAAAATTGTATAGACGTGTGTTGTGAAAACGCTAAAGATAAAAACGTCACGATAATACAACATAGACTCGAAATAAACACGACGAAGATCGTTAGCTTTCTGAGCTTCCTTTGTAAAGAGGGGCCTTATACAATATCCTTACAGCGACGCCTCAAAAACCGTTAAAATAAGGGGAGGAACTTCCCATCCTTGAAGATGCAAGGAGAAAGTTTCCTCCCCAAAACGCTACATACGAGTGACGTTGTTGATGAACTGTAACGGGTCGGGTCGAGGTTCTGGCAAATGTCAACTCAATGAGCAAACCCTTGGACCCGACCCCCTACGGCGCCTACTTGGGAAAGACGGAATTTTCGCGTCCGAAAATTCCTTCGTTGCCACGCACAGCATCCGCTACAAGCTCATTTTCTCCCGGACTGTATTTAGTAGTGATAGTATGTCTTAATTTGGTCCCTCAGGCTTTCAAATCCATTTTACCAAACGCTCTCTTTACCACTCTTCGCTATCGCCTAATTTCAGCGGGACCTACTTTTTATTAAGGTGGGTTCCGAACTACCTTCCCGGACTGTATTTTTCTATGCAGATTCACCTCCCCGCGGCTTGCACCACCAGACCGGTGACAACCTGAACAATTGTTGCGTTCGAGCGGCATCGATTCTCGGTCACACTCGCCAGTTCCATCGGGAGGTGTTCGTTTCCGAAGCGGTTTAAGGTCTTGTTACACCGTGAGCGTCGCGGCGCTTCAGTTAGTTCGCACTTGTTCTAATCCTGACCAGTCAGAATCCTAGCCGAACTACTAAGTGATGCTTTTCACCGTGCTATGAGGAGCGAGGGGGAGGGGGGAGCAAGAAAACTTTTCCCGGTAGCCGAACAATTCCAGCAACTCTCCGGAGCGAGAAAGCCCTCTGGCCTTTCTGTTCCCCTGACTCTCGCGAGACCGGCCAGATTTCAGTCTTCGTCTTCCGGTTACCTCGATCGCCTAGCTGGCTTCGTGACCGACCGATGTCCTTCTCCTTGGCCGAGTCGCCGCGTTCCACTCGCCTTTGTATCGGCTCCGAGGAGAAGCCCGACCCCGGCGACGAGCTCCAAGACTGTTTAAGAAAGTTTCCTTGTGTACGCCGACGCCCGAGGATTCTTCTTGGCCCCGGGACAATGAACGGTCGCCGGCAGTCGTAGCTTTTCACCTCTCTATCCTGGCGACGAACGATTCCATCCTCAGAGAGTCGCTCTCCTTAACCCTTCCGCTACGGCAAATTTTTATACACACTGTGCACGGTTGAAATTCGATTACAATCCAACATTTTTCAGGTCTAGCCGGGAAAAAATTAAGTGGACATGTTAGATTTAGGGGAGTTTATAACGGATGGGTGTACTTCCGAAAAGCCCATACCTTCGATGTTTTTTATACTCTGGATTCTGGCGTATTTTAACGTGCTGATTACGAATATGATAGTGAAAATTGGCGCAAATGTTTCTTCCATTTATTTCAGTCAATCAATTAATGTTTTCGGCGCTCGGGTTCGATCAATTGTTACTATTTAATAGCATGTTTGCAATATAATTAACGACGTTTCGGTCTTATTTTAGACCATTTGCAAGAAAAATAATTGCGTTTCTGAAGTAATAACGTTTTCTTTTAATATTATTACATTGTGGGTTGAACAAAGTAGAGAAAAGCACCACTAACAATTCTCACTTGCTATATGTGAAAAGATCGAATTGATCGAACCCAAGCGCCGAAAACATTAATTGATTTCAACATTTTACCACAGACGAGGTATAAGAGTAGACCAATCACCCAATGTATTTTTCTGTCTCATGTTCCCGGGGCTCTAGAGCCCCGTATCATTCCGTGTCACATCCTACCGTATGGACTAAAACTAATATTGTGGAACTTGCATTCTAGAACGGCGCTGTTATTGATAGAATTTGATATCTCATGTCGGGGATTCTATAAATGATGTATGAAACACAAGAATCCTGTTACGCGAATACATTGGAAGATGAGTTAAGCAAAATTTTTATCCAAATAAAAATTTCGCATAACGAATAGAAGATAAAAAATATTTATTCGTTATTGGAAGGTACGAATAAAGAAAGTATCTTATTTGACGAGTATCGAATAAGTAATTTTATTCGACGAGAATTTATCCGATGAATAAAAATAATTTTTTTTATTCCAAGCGGATCTAATCAAACATCGAATAATTTTTTCATCTTTCATCTATATCTTTTATTCGAAGGCTTTGAATAACTCCTCGAATAACTTTTGCCAGCTCTAATAAGTGGCGACGAGACCCGATGAGCGCCGAACTTTGGAGTCGATCTAATTAAGCGTATTCTCGGTTCTCTGGAAGCACGTATTTAGATCGTGCCCTGCCACTATTTTTTATGCCTGCCTCGAGCGTGTCGACGCGTCGAACGGTAGGTACAAAGGAAGCCGAACGTAGAAAACGACAACAAGTAAATACGACCGCGCGGCCGAAGGCGCGTATCGGTGAGGCAATACGAGTGCAATTATGAAATTTTTAGTGAAATTTTATCAATATATTCGTCACATTTTTCTGATTAAAATGATACCAAACAAGCAGCTATAATTTGTACATGTAAATGTGAATAATAATTGTAACATGTGAAGCATAATTTATACTTCATTATACATTTATCATATATGTAACACATGCTATATATAACATACGTTTACATAAACAGCTTGACAACTCGAAAATACCTTCTCAAATAGTTCTCAAACAATTAGACTTGAATTTTGCAAATTAACGAAGCTACAGCCCGTTGGCGCATGGCGCAGCCTGCATAAATGCCTCATAACGAAAATTTTGATGTGAATTTGGGCTCTTCGCACAAGAAGCCTCCCTTAAAGCAAGACGGTGGCCGATTTTGGATTTTTCTTCATTTATTTTTGATTCAAATAATGTTTAATGAAGCGGCTAGTTAAATGCACAAAGAAAAGCATTTGATTACAGACAATTGGCAAAATTTGCGACATACGTGCCAGTGAAGTTATTTTTGAAAAAATTGTTTCGTGCCTGAGTTATTAATTTAGGATTGCATAATACAATAAGTTTTTAATTTTTTCCGACCATCGTAGTCGCTGAGTTGGAATTATGTCGTGTCTAGCGTCATTTTAATCAGAAAAATGCAAGAAATAAATTAGTGAGAGTCCCATAAAAAAATAATGAAAAATAAAGAACAAACGGCATACAATGTAAGGAGATGGGAAATCTCACATGAATGAAAATTTAAACTTTAAAATTTTTCAATATGTCTTCATAAAATTATTACAAGTGAATTGAGGTGCTTTTCCTGATGAAAATATGTCCAAACTCGAGTGTAATCGAACACTTTTTATTGATACGTAACGATACGATAAAAATCATAATTTTATTAAAGATAGTCCAAATGATGTCGTGTTTGGACTCATTTTCATCGGGATAATCTCTACAATCCATTCGTATTAACAATATTATTCGTATCTTATAAATATGAAAGTTTAAATTGTCAATAATGCTTGATCCCTATCTGCTAACAATGTATGCTGTTGGTCGGTCGTTGGTCTTCCAAGTTCGGCGCTCGCCGACCCTCGTCGCCGTTTATTAGAGCTGGAAAAAGTTATTCGTAGAGTTATTTGAAGCTTTCGAATAAAAAATTATTCAAAGTTCCAATAAATCCGCTTCGAATAATAGATAAAAATTTTTTTATCTTCTATCCGTTTTTCGAAATTTTTATTTAGTTTAATATTTTGCACAACTCTGTCTAAGACTGGACGTGTCTAATCGAGCTCGATAAATGCGTAGTGTCTGAGTCTGTACGTGCCGTATTTTTTCGCAAAAACGTGAAACGTTTAGACTAGTGGAACTCGCCTCCGTCTGAGGTTAATCTCATAGCTCTCGAAGTGCACTAAAAAATCGTCTCATCGTCTTTATCCGTCATCTCTCTCGCTCTCGCTCTCGCTCTCGCTCTCTCTCTCTCTCTCTCTCTCTCTCTCAACGTCCTTTCAACCGTCTTCCTTGGACCGTCGTTTTGTCGCTGTTTCCCTCTCGGTGCCGCCGTTACGGCCACACGCACTTACTCTCGCACTCCTTTTCTTTCGCATGCATACTTTTCGGGATTTTTCTCTCTCGCATGTAAGTACTCTCTCTCTTTCTCTCTCTCTCACACACACATACACACATTGCGATGTTTACACATCACTTTCGCAAAACAGCTGTTGCTTTTCGAATTCGCAATTACGCGGACCCCACATATGCAAAAGAGATGCGTATTAATAGTGTTAGAAATTTGTAGGAATGCAAATAATAATTAAACTTATGTATCTACGTTCAAGATTTAT